>OY540803.1:17831059-18170063 GCA_961205885.1 Ptychoptera albimana | reverse complement strand
AAATCTAAATCGAAAAGAAATTAATATTGACGGAGTTAACAGCATTATTTTTTCTTTCATACTGTAACGACCAAAAAAAAAAAACATCGTTTCCTTCCAAACTACTGAAAACATCGTTGTCAAAGTATCAAAATATATCAAGATTGTCTTAAACAGCAATGAAAAGCAAATCTAAATCGAAAAGAAATTAATATTGACGGAGTTAACAGCATTTTTTTTACTTTCATACTGTAACGACCAAAGAAAAAAAAACATCGTTTCCTTCCAAACTACTGAAAACATCGTTGTCAAAGTATCAAAATATATCAAGATTGTCTTAAACAGCAATGAAAAGCAAATCTAAATCGAAAAGAAATTAATATTGACGGAGTTAACAGCATTATTTTTTCTTTCATTTTGTAACGACCAAAGAAAAAAAAACATCGTTTTCTTCCAAACTACTGAAAACATCGTTGTCAAAGTATCAAAATACATCAAGATTGTCTGAAACAGCAATGAAAAGCAAATCTAAATCGAAAAGAAATTAATATTGACGGAGTTAACAGCATTTTTTCTTCTTTCATACTGTAACGACCAAAGAAAAAAAAACATCGTTTCCTTCCAAACTACTGAAAACATCGTTGTCAAAGTATCAAAATATATCAAGATTGTCTTAAACAGCAATGAAAAGCAAATCTAAATCGAAAAGAAATTAATATTGACGGAGTTAACAGCATTTTTTTTTCTTTCATACTGTAACGACCAAAGAAAAAAAAACATCGTTTCCTTCCAAACTACTGAAAACATCGTTGTCAAAGTATCAAAATATATCAAGATTGTCTTAAACAGCAATGAAAAGCAAATCTAAATCGAAAAGAAATTAATATTGACGGAGTTAACAGCATTATTTTTTCTTTCATACTGTAACGACCAAAAAAAAAAAACATCGTTTCCTTCCAAACTACTGAAAACATCGTTGTCAAAGTATCAAAATATATCAAGATTGTCTTAAACAGCAATGAAAAGCAAATCTAAATCGAAAAGAAATTAATATTGACGGAGTTAACAGCATTTTTTTTACTTTCATACTGTAACGACCAAAAAAAAAAAACATCGTTTCTTACCAAACTACTGAAAAAGTCGTTGTCAAAGTATCAAAATACATCAAGATTGTCTTAAACAGCAATGAAAAGCAAATCTAAATCGAAAAGAAATTAATATTGACGGATTTAACAGCATTTTTTTTTCTTTCATTTTGTAACGACCAAAGAAAAAAAAACATCGTTTCCTTCCAAACTACTGAAAACATCGTTGTCAAAGTATCAAAATACATCAAGATTGTCTGAAACAGCAATGAAAAGCAAATCTAAATCGAAAAGAAATTAATATTGACGGAGTTAACAGCATTTTTTCTTCTTTCATACTGTAACGACCAAAGAAAAAAAAACATCGTTTCCTTCCAAACTACTGAAAACATCGTTGTCAAAGTATCAAAATATATCAAGATTGTCTTAAACAGCAATGAAAAGCAAATCTAAATCGAAAAGAAATTAATATTGACGGAGTTAACAGCATTTTTTTTTCTTTCATACTGTAACGACCAAAGAAAAAAAAACATCGTTTCCTTCCAAACTACTGAAAAAGTCGTTGTCAAAGTATCAAAATACATCAAAATTGTCTGAAACAGCAATGAAAAGCAAATCTAAATCGAAAAGAAATTAATATTGACGGAGTTAACAGCATTTTTTTTTCTTTCATACTGTAACGACCAAAGAAAAAAAAACATCGTTTCCTTCCAAACTACTGAAAACATCGTTGTCAAAGTATCAAAATATATCAAGATTGTCTTAAACAGCAATGAAAAGCAAATCTAAATCGAAAAGAAATTAATATTGACGGAGTTAACAGCATTATTTTTTCTTTCATACTGTAACGACCAAAGAAAAAAAAACATCGTTTCCTTCCAAACTACTGAAAACATCGTTGTCAAAGTATCAAAATACATCAAGATTGTCTGAAACAGCAATGAAAAGCAAATCTAAATCGAAAAGAAATTAATATTGACGGATTTAACAGCATTTTTTTTTCTTTCATTTTGTAACGACCAAAGAAAAAAAAACATAGTTTTCTTCCAAACTACTGAAAACGTCGTTGTCAAAGTATCAAAATACATCAAGATTGTCTTAAACAGCAATGAAAAGCAAATCTAAATCGAAAAAAATTAACATTAACAGAGTTAACAGCATTTTTTTTTCTTTCATACTGTAACGACTAAAGAAAAAAAAACATCGTTTCCTTCCAAACTACTGAAAAAGTCGTTGTCAAAGTATCAAAATACATCAAGATTGTCTTAAACAGCAATGAAAAGCAAATCTAAATCGAAAAAAATTAACATTAACAGAGTTAACAGCATTTTTTTTCTTTCATACTGTAACGACTAAAGAAAAAAAAACATCGTTTCCTTCCAAACTACTGAAAAAGTCGTTGTCAAAGTATCAAAATACATCAAAATTGTCTGAAACAGCAATGAAAAGCAAATCTAAATCGAAAAGAAATTAATATTGACGGAGTTAACAGCATTTTTTTTTCTTTCATACTGTAACGACCAAAGAAAAAAAAACATCGTTTCCTTCCAAACTACTGAAAACATCGTTGTCAAAGTATCAAAATACATCAAGATTGTCTTAAACAGCAATGAAAAGCAAATCTAAATCGAAAAGAAATTAATATTGACGGAGTTAACAGCATTATTTTTTCTTTCATACTGTAACGACCAAAGAAAAAAAAACATCGTTTCCTTCCAAACTACTGAAAACATCGTTGTCAAAGTATCAAAATACATCAAGATTGTCTGAAACAGCAATGAAAAGCAAATCTAAATCGAAAAGAAATTAATATTGACGGATTTAACAGCATTTTTTTTTCTTTCATTTTGTAACGACCAAAGAAAAAAAAACATAGTTTTCTTCCAAACTACTGAAAACGTCGTTGTCAAAGTATCAAAATACATCAAGATTGTCTTAAACAGCAATGAAAAGCAAATCTAAATCGAAAAAAATTAACATTAACAGAGTTAACAGCATTTTTTTTTCTTTCATACTGTAACGACTAAAGAAAAAAAAACATCGTTTCCTTCCAAACTACTGAAAAAGTCGTTGTCAAAGTATCAAAATACATCAAGATTGTCTGAAACAGCAATGAAAAGCAAATCTAAATCGAAAAAAATTAATATTGAAGGAGTTAAAAGAACTTTTTTTTCTTTCATACTGTAACGACCAAAGAAAAAAAAACATCGTTTTCTTCCAAACTACTGAAAACATCGTTGTCAAAGTATCAAAATACATCAAGATTGTCTTAAACAGCAATGAAAAGCAAATCTAAATCGAAAAGAAATTAATATTGACGGAGTTAACAGCATTTTTTTTCATTCATATTGTAACGACCAAAGAAAAAAAAACATAGTTTTCTTCCAAACTACTGAAAACGTCGTTGTCAAAGTATCAAAATACATCAAGATTGTCTTAAACAGCAATGAAAAGCAAATCTAAATCGAAAAAAATTAACATTAACGGATTTAACAGCATTTTTTTTTCTTTCATACTGTAACGACTAAAGAAAAAATAACATCGTTTTCTTCCAAACTACTGAAAAAATCGTTGTCAAAGTATCAAAATACATCAAAATTGTCTGAAACAGCAATGAAAAGCAAATCTAAATACAAAAAAATTAATATTAAAGGAGTTAACAGCATTTTTTTTTCTTTCATACTGTAACGACCAAAGAAATAAGAACATCGATTTCTTCCAAGCTACTAAAAATATCGTTGTCAAAGTATCAAAATACATCAAGATTGTCTGAAACAGCAATGAAAAGCAAATCTAAATCGAAAAGAAATTAATATTGACGAAGTTAACAACATTTTTTTTTCTTTCATACTGTAACGACCAAAGAAAAAAAAACATCGTTTCCTTCCAAACTACTGAAAAAGTCGTTGTCAAAGTATCAAAATACATCAAAATTGTCTGAAACAGCAATGAAAAGCAAATCTAAATCGAAAAGAAATTAATATTGACGGAGTTAACAGCATTTTTTTTTCTTTCATACTGTAACGACCAAAGAAAAAAAAACATCGTTTCCTTCCAAACTACTGAAAACATCGTTGTCAAAGTATCAAAATATATCAAGATTGTCTTAAACAGCAATGAAAAGCAAATCTAAATCGAAAAGAAATTAATATTGACGGAGTTAACAGCATTATTTTTTCTTTCATACTGTAACGACCAAAAAAAAAAAACATCGTTTTCTTCCAAACTACTGAAAACATCGTTGTCAAAGTATCAAAATACATCAAGATTGTCTTAAACAGCAATGAAAAGCAAATCTAAATCGAAAAGAAATTAATATTGACGGAGTTAACAGCATTATTTTTTCTTTCATACTGTAACGACCAAAGAAATAAAAACATCGTTTTCTTTCAAACTACTGAAAACATCGTTGTCAAAGTATCAAAATACATCAAGATTGTCTTAAACAGCAATGAAAAGCAAATCTAAATCGAAAAGAAATTAATATTAACGGAGTTAACAGCATTTTTTTTTCTTTGATATTGTAACGACCAAAGAAAAAAAAACATAGTTTTCTTATAAACTACTGAAAAAGTCGTTGTCAAAGTATCAAAATACATCAAGATTGTCTTAAACAGCAATGAAAAGCAAATCTAAATCGAAAAAAATTAATATTGACGAAGTTAAAAGAACTTTTTTTTCTTTCATACTGTAACGACCAAAGAAATAAAAACATCGTTTTCTTCCAAACTACTGAAAACATCGTTGTCAAGGTATCAAAATACATCAAGATTGTCTTACACTGCAATGAAAAGCAAATCTAAATCGAAAAAAAAAAATAAATATTGACGGAGTTAAAAGCATTTTATTTTCTTTCATACTGTAACGACCAAAGAAAAAAAAACATCGTTTCCTTCCAAACTACTGAAAACATCGTTGTCAAAGTATCAAAATACATCAAGATTGTCTGAAACAGCAATGAAAAGCAAATCTAAATCGAAAAGAAATTAATATTGACGGATTTAACAGCATTTTTTTTTCTTTCATTTTGTAACGACCAAAGAAAAAAAAACATAGTTTTCTTCCAAACTACTGAAAACGTCGTTGTCAAAGTATCAAAATACATCAAGATTGTCTTAAACAGCAATGAAAAGCAAATCTAAATCGAAAAGAAATTAATATTGACGGAGTTAACAGCATTATTTTTTCTTTCATACTGTAACGACCAAAGAAATAAAAACATCGTTTTCTTTCAAACTACTGAAAAAATCGTTGTCAAAGTATCAAAATACATCAAAATTGTCTGAAACAGCAATGAAAAGCAAATCTAAATCCAAAAAAATTAATAATAAAGGAGTTAACAGCATTTTTTTTTCTTTCATACTGTAACGACCAAAGAAGTAAGAACATAGTTTTCTTCCAAACTACTGAAAACATCGTTGTCAAAGTATCAAAATACATCAAGATTGTCTTAAACAGCAATGAAAAGCAAATCTAAATCGAAAAAAATTAACATTAACGGAGTTAACAGCATTTTTTTTTCTTTCATACTGTAACGACTAAAGAAAAAATAACATCGTTTTCTTCCAAACTACTGAAAACATCGTTGTCAAAGTATCAAAATACATCAAGATTGTCTGAAACAGCAATGAAAAGCAAATCTAAATCGAAAAGAAATTAATATTGACGGAGTTAACAACATTTTTTTTTCTTTCATACTGTAACGACCAAAGAAAAAAAAACATCGTTTCCTTCCAAACTACTGAAAAAGTCGTTGTCAAAGTATCAAAATACATCAAAATTGTCTGAAACAGCAATGAAAAGCAAATCTAAATCGAAAAGAAATTAATATTGACGGAGTTAACAGCATTTTTTTTTCTTTCATTTTGTAACGACCAAAGAAAAAAAAACATAGTTTTCTTCCAAACTACTGAAAACGTCGTTGTCAAAGTATCAAAATACATCAAGATTGTCTTAAACAGCAATGAAAAGCAAATCTAAATCGAAAAAAATTAATATTGACGGAGTTAACAGCATTATTTTTTCTTTCATACTGTAACGACCAAAGAAAAAAAACATCGTTTCCTTCCAAACTACTGAAAACATCGTTGTCAAAGTATCAAAATACATCAAGATTGTCTGAAACAGCAATGAAAAGCAAATCTAAATCGAAAAGAAATTAATATTGACGGATTTAACAGCATTTTTTTTTCTTTCATTTTGTAACGACCAAAGAAAAAAAAACATAGTTTTCTTCCAAACTACTGAAAACGTCGTTGTCAAAGTATCAAAATACATCAAAATTGTCTTAAACAGCAATGAAAAGCAAATCTAAATCGAAAAAAATTAACATAAACGGAGTTAACAGCATTTTTTTTTCTTTCATACTGTAACGACTAAAGAAAAAATAACATCGTTTTCTTCCAAACTACTGAAAACATCGTTGTCAAAGTATCAAAATACATCAAGATTGTCTTAAACAGCAATGAAAAGCAAATCTAAATCGAAAAGAAATTAATATTGACGGAGTTAACAGCATTTTTTTTCTTTCATATTGTAACGACCAAAGAAAAAAAAACATAGTTTTCTTCCAAACTACTGAAAACGTCGTTGTCAAAGTATCAAAATACATCAAGATTGTCTTAAACAGCAATGAAAAGCAAATCTAAATCGAAAAAAATTAACATTAACGGAGTTAACAGCATTTTTTTTTCTTTCATACTGTAACGACTAAAGAAAAAATAACATCGTTTTCTTCCAAACTACTGAAAAAATCGTTGTCAAAGTATCTAAATACATCAAAATTGTCTGAAACAGCAATGAAAAGCAAATCTAAATCCAAAAAAATTAATATTAAAGGAGTTAACAACATTTTTTTTTCTTTCATACTGTAACGACCAAAGAAAAAAAAACATCGTTTCCTTCCAAACTACTGAAAAAGTCGTTGTCAAAGTATCAAAATACATCAAAATTGTCTGAAACAGCAATGAAAAGCAAATCTAAATCGAAAAGAAATTAATATTGACGGAGTTAACAGCATTTTTTTTTCTTTCATACAGTAACGACCAAAGAAATAAAAACATCGTTTTCTTCCAAACTACTGAAAACATCGTTGTCAAGGTATCAAAATACATCAAGATTGTCTTACACTGCAATGAAAAGCAAATCTAAATCGAAAAAAAAAAATAAATATTGACGGAGTTAAAAGCATTTTATTTTCTTTCATACTGTAACGACCAAAGAAAAAAAAACATCGTTTCCTTCCAAACTACTGAAAACATCGTTGTCAAAGTATCAAAATACATCAAGATTGTCTGAAACAGCAATGAAAAGCAAATCTAAATCGAAAAGAAATTAATATTGACGGAGTTAACAGCATTTTTTTTCTTTCATATTGTAACGACCAAAGAAAAAAAAACATAGTTTTCTTCCAAACTACTGAAAACGTCGTTATCAAAGTATCAAAATACATCAAGATTGTCTTAAACAGCAATGAAAAGCAAATCTAAATCGAAAAAAATTAACATTAACGGAGTTAACAGCATTTTTTTTTCTTTCATACTGTAACGACTAAAGAAAAAATAACATCGTTTTCTTCCAAACTACTGAAAAAATCGTTGTCAAAGTATCAAAATACATCAAAATTGTCTGAAACAGCAATGAAAAGCAAATCTAAATCCAAAAAAATTAATATTAAAGGAGTTAACAGCATTTTTTTTTCTTTCATACTGTAACGACCAAAGAAATAAGAACATCGTTTTCTTCCAAGCTACTAAAAATATCGTTGTCAAAGTATCAAAATACATCAAGATTGTCTGAAACAGCAATGAAAAGCAAATCTAAATCGAAAAGAAATTAATATTGACGGAGTTAACAGCATTTTTTTTTCTTTCATACTGTAACGACCAAAGAAAAAAAAACATCGTTTCCTTCCAAACTACTGAAAACATCGTTGTCAAAGTATCAAAATATATCAAGATTGTCTTAAATAGCAATGAAAAGCAAATCTAAATCGAAAAGAAATTAATATTGACGGAGTTAACAGCATTTTTTTTCTTTCATATTGTAACAACCAAAGAAAAAAAAACATAGTTTTCTTCCAAACTACTGAAAACGTCGTTGTCAAAGTATCAAAATACATCAAGATTGTCTGAAACAGCAATGAAAAGCAAATCTAAATCGAAAAAAATTAACATTAACGGAGTTAACAGCATTTTTTTTTCTTTCATACTGTAACGACTAAAGAAAAAATAACATCGTTTTCTTCCAAACTACTGAAAAAATCGTTGTCAAAGTATCAAAATACATCAAAATTGTCTGAAACAGCAATGAAAAGCAAATCTAAATCCAAAAAAATTAATATTAAAGGAGTTAACAGCATTTTTTTTTCTTTCATACTGTAACGACCAAAGAAATAAGAACATCGTTTTCTTCCAAGCTACTAAAAATATCGTTGTCAAAGTATCAAAATACATCAAGATTGTCTGAAACAGCAATGAAAAGCAAATCTAAATCGAAAAGAAATTAATATTGACGGAGTTAACAGCATTTTTTTTTCTTTCATACTGTAACGACCAAAGAAAAAAAAACATCGTTTCCTTCCAAACTACTGAAAAAGTCGTTGTCAAAGTATCAAAATACATCAAAATTGTCTGAAACAGCAATGAAAAGCAAATCTAAATCGAAAAGAAATTAATATTGACGGAGTTAACAGCATTATTTTTTCTTTCATACTGTAACGACCAAAGAAATAAAAACATCGTTTTCTTCCAAACTACTGAAAACATCGTTGTCAAGGTATCAAAATACATCAAGATTGTCTTACACTGCAATGAAAAGCAAATCTAAATCGAAAAAAAAAAATAAATATTGACGGAGTTAAAAGCATTTTATTTTCTTTCATACTGTAACGACCAAAGAAATAAAAACATCGTTTTCTTTCAAACTACTGAAAACGTCGTTGTCAAAGTATCAAAATACATCAAGATTGTCTTAAACAGCAATGAAAAGCAAATCTAAATCGAAAAAAATTAATATTGACGGAGTTAACAGCATTATTTTTTCTTTCATACTGTAACGACCAAAGAAAAAAAAACATCGTTTCCTTCCAAACTACTGAAAACATCGTTGTCAAAGTATCAAAATACATCAAGATTGTCTGAAACAGCAATGAAAAGCAAATCTAAATCGAAAAGAAATTAATATTGACGGATTTAACAGCATTTTTTTTTCTTTCATTTTGTAACGACCAAAGAAAAAAAAACATAGTTTTCTTCCAAACTACTGAAAACGTCGTTGTCAAAGTATCAAAAAACATCAAGATTGTCTTAAACAACAATGAAAAGCAAATCTAAATCGAAAAAAATTAACATTAACGGAGTTAACAGCATTTTTTTTTCTTTCATACTGTAACGACTAAAGAAAAAATAACATCGTTTTCTTCCAAACTACTGAAAACATCGTTGTCAAAGTATCAAAATACATCAAGATTGTCTTAAACAGCAATGAAAAGCAAATCTAAATCGAAAAGAAATTAATATTGACGGAGTTAACAGCATTTTTTTTCTTTCATATTGTAACGACCAAAGAAAAAAAAACATAGTTTTCTTCCAAACTACTGAAAACGTCGTTGTCAAAGTATCAAAATACATCAAGATTGTCTTAAACAGCAATGAAAAGCAAATCTAAATCGAAAAAAATTAACACTAACGGAGTTAACAGCATTTTTTTTTCTTTCATACTGTAACGACTAAAGAAAAAATAACATCGTTTTCTTCCAAACTACTGAAAAAATCGTTGTCAAAGTATCAAAATACATCAAAATTGTCTGAAACAGCAATGAAAAGCAAATCTAAATCCAAAAAAATTAATATTAAAGGAGTTAACAGCATTTTTTTTTCTTTCATACTGTAACGACCAAAGAAATAAGAACATCGTTTTCTTCCAAGCTACTAGAAATATCGTTGTCAAAGTATCAAAATACATCAAGATTGTCTGAAACAGCAATGAAAAGCAAATCTAAATCGAAAAGAAATTAATATTGACGGAGTTAACAGCATTTTTTTTTCTTTCATACTGTAACGACCAAAGAAAAAAAAACATCGTTTCCTTCCAAACTACTGAAAACATCGTTGTCAAAGTATCAAAATATATCAAGATTGTCTTAAATAGCAATGAAAAGCAAATCTAAATCGAAAAGAAATGAATATTGACGGAGTTAGCAACATTTTTTTTTCTTTCATACTGTAACGACCAAAGAAAAAAAAACATCGTTTCCTTCCAAACTACTGAAAAAGTCGTTGTCAAAGTATCAAAATACATCAAAATTGTCTGAAACAGCAATGAAAAGCAAATCTAAATCGAAAAGAAATTAATATTGACGGAGTTAACAGCATTATTTTTTCTTTCATACTGTAACGACCAAAGAAATAAAAACATCGTTTTCTTCCAAACTACTGAAAACATCGTTGTCAAGGTATCAAAATACATCAAGATTGTCTTACACTGCAATGAAAAGCAAATCTAAATCGAAAAAAAAAATAAATATTGACGGAGTTAAAAGCATTTTATTTTCTTTCATACTGTAACGACCAAAGAAATAAAAACATCGTTTTCTTTCAAACTACTGAAAACGTCGTTGTCAAAGTATCAAAATACATCAAGATTGTCTTAAACAGCAATGAAAAGCAAATCTAAATCGAAAAAAATTAATATTGACGGAGTTAACAGCATTATTTTTTCTTTCATACTGTAACGACCAAAGAAATAAGAACATCGTTTCCTTCCAAACTACTGAAAACATCGTTGTCAAAGTATCAAAATACATCAAGATTGTCTGAAACAGCAATGAAAAGCAAATCTAAATCGAAAAGAAATTAATATTGACGGATTTAACAGCATTTTTTTTTCTTTCATTTTGTAACGACCAAAGAAAAAAAAACATAGTTTTCTTCCAAACTACTGAAAACGTCGTTGTCAAAGTATCAAAATACATCAAGATTGTCTTAAACAACAATGAAAAGCAAATCTTAATCGAAAAAAATTAACATTAACGGAGTTAACAGCATTTTTTTATCTTTCATACTGTAACGACTAAAGAAAAAATAACATCGTTTTCTTCCAAACTACTGAAAACATCGTTGTCAAAGTATCAAAATACATCAAGATTGTCTTAAACAGCAATGAAAAGCAAATCTAAATCGAAAAGAAATTAATATTGACGGAGTTAACAGCATTTTTTTTCTTTCATATTGTAACGACCAAAGAAAAAAAAACATAGTTTTCTTCCAAACTACTGAAAACGTCGTTGTCAAAGTATCAAAATACATCAAGATTGTCTTAAACAGCAATGAAAAGCAAATCTAAATCGAAAAAAATTAACATTAACGGAGTTAACAGCATTTTTTTTTCTTTCATACTGTAACGACTAAAGAAAAAATAACATCGTTTTCTTCCAAACTACTGAAAAAATCGTTGTCAAAGTATCAAAATACATCAAAATTGTCTGAAACAGCAATGAAAAGCAAATCTAAATCCAAAAAAATTAATATTAAAGGAGTTAACAGCATTTTTTTTTCTTTCATACTGTAACGACCAAAGAAATAAGAACATCGTTTTCTTCCAAGCTACTAAAAATATCGTTGTCAAAGTATCAAAATACATCAAGATTGTCTGAAACAGCAATGAAAAGCAAATCTAAATCGAAAAGAAATTAATATTGACGGAGTTAACAGCATTTTTTTTTCTTTCATACTGTAACGACCAAAGAAAAAAAAACATCGTTTCCTTCCAAACTACTGAAAACATCGTTGTCAAAGTATCAAAATATATCAAGATTGTCTTAAATAGCAATGAAAAGCAAATCTAAATCGAAAAGAAATTAATATTGACGGAGTTAACAACATTTTTTTTTCTTTCATACTGTAACGACCAAAGAAAAAAAAACATCGTTTCCTTCCAAACTACTGAAAAAGTCGTTGTCAAAGTATCAAAATACATCAAAATTGTCTGAAACAGCAATGAAAAGCAAATCTAAATCGAAAAGAAATTAATATTGACGGAGTTAACAGCATTTTTTTTTTCTTTCATACAGTAACGACCAAAGAAATAAAAACATCGTTTTCTTCCAAACTACTGAAAACATCGTTGTCAAGGTATCAAAATACATCAAGATTGTCTGAAACAGCAATGAAAAGCAAATCTAAATCGAAAAGAAATTAATATTGACGGAGTTAACAGCATTTTTTTTCTTTCATATTGTAACGACCAAAGAAAAAAAAACATAGTTTTCTTCCAAACTACTGAAAACGTCGTTGTCAAAGTATCAAAATACATCAAGATTGTCTGAAACAGCAATGAAAAGCAAATCTAAATCGAAAAAAATTAACATTAACGGAGTTAACAGCATTTTTTTTTCTTTCATACTGTAACGACTAAAGAAAAAATAACATCGTTTTCTTCCAAACTACTGAAAAAATCGTTGTCAAAGTATCAAAATACATCAAAATTGTCTGAAACAGCAATGAAAAGCAAATCTAAATCCAAAAAAATTAATATTAAAGGAGTTAACAGCATTTTTTTTTCTTTCATACTGTAACGACCAAAGAAATAAGAACATCGTTTTCTTCCAAGCTACTAAAAATATCGTTGTCAAAGTATCAAAATACATCAAGATTGTCTGAAACAGCAATGAAAAGCAAATCTAAATCGAAAAGAAATTAATATTGACGGAGTTAACAGCATTTTTTTTTCTTTCATACTGTAACGACCAAAGAAAAAAAAACATCGTTTCCTTCCAAACTACTGAAAACATCGTTGTCAAAGTATCAAAATATATCAAGATTGTCTTAAACAGCAATGAAAAGCAAATCTAAATCGAAAAGAAATTAATATTGACGGAGTTAACAACATTTTTTTTTCTTTCATACTGTAACGACCAAAGAAAAAAAAAACATAGTTTTCTTCCAAACTACTGAAAACGTCGTTGTCAAAGTATCAAAATACATCAAGATTGTCTTAAACAGCAATGAAAAGCAAATCTAAATCGAAAAAAATTAACATTAACGGAGTTAACAGCATTTTTTTTTCTTTCATACTGTAACGACTAAAGAAAAAATAACATCGTTTTCTTCCAAACTACTGAAAAAATCGTTGTCAAAGTATCAAAATACATCAAAATTGTTTGAAACAGCAATGAAAAGCAAATCTAAATCCAAAAAAATTAATATTAAAGGAGTTAACAGCATTTTTTTTTCTTTCATACTGTAACGACCAAAGAAATAAGAACATCGTTTTCTTCCAAGCTACTAAAAATATCGTTGTCAAAGTATCAAAATACATCAAGATTGTCTGAAACAGCAATGAAAAGCAAATCTAAATCGAAAAGAAATTAATATTGACGGAGTTAACAGCATTTTTTTTTCTTTCATACTGTAACGACCAAAGAAAAAAAAACATCGTTTCCTTCCAAACTACTGAAAACATCGTTGTCAAAGTATCAAAATATATCAAGATTGTCTTAAATAGCAATGAAAAGCAAATCTAAATCGAAAAGAAATTAATATTGACGGAGTTAACAACATTTTTTTTTCTTTCATACTGTAACGACCAAAGAAAAAAAAACATCGTTTCCATCCAAACTACTGAAAAAGTCGTTGTCAAAGTATCAAAATACATCAAAATTGTCTGAAACAGCAATGAAAAGCAAATCTAAATCGAAAAGAAATTAATATTGACGGAGTTAACAGCATTTTTTTTTCTTTCATACAGTAACGACCAAAGAAATAAAAACATCGTTTTCTTCCAAACTACTGAAAACATCGTTGTCAAGGTATCAAATTACATCACGATTGTCTTACACTGCAATGAAAAGCAAATCTAAATCGAAAAAAAAAATAAATATTGACGGAGTTAAAAGCATTTTATTTTCTTTCATACTGTAACGACCAAAGAAAAAAAAACATCGTTTCCTTCCAAACTACTGAAAAAATCGTTGTCAAAGTATCAAAATACATCAAAATTGTTTGAAACAGCAATGAAAAGCAAATCTAAATCCAAAAAAATTAATATTAAAGGAGTTAACAGCATTTTTTTTTCTTTCATACTGTAACGACCAAAGAAATAAGAACATCGTTTTCTTCCAAGCTACTAAAAATATCGTTGTCAAAGTATCAAAATACATCAAGATTGTCTGAAACAGCAATGAAAAGCAAATCTAAATCGAAAAGAAATTAATATTGACGGAGTTAACAGCATTTTTTTTTCTTTCATACTGTAACGACCAAAGAAAAAAAAACATCGTTTCCTTCCAAACTACTGAAAACATCGTTGTCAAAGTATCAAAATATATCAAGATTGTCTTAAATAGCAATGAAAAGCAAATCTAAATCGAAAAGAAATTAATATTGACGGAGTTAACAACATTTTTTTTTCTTTCATACTGTAACGACCAAAGAAATAAGAACATCGTTTTCTTCCAAGCTACTAAAAATATCGTTGTCAAAGTATCAAAATACATCAAGATTGTCTGAAACAGCAATGAAAAGCAAATCTAAATCGAAAAGAAATTAATATTGACGGAGTTAACAGCATTTTTTTTCTTTCATATTGTAACGACCAAAGAAAAAAAAACATAGTTTTCTTCCAAACTACTGAAAACGTCGTTGTCAAAGTATCAAAATACATCAAGATTGTCTGAAACAGCAATGAAAAGCAAATCTAAATCGAAAAAAATTAACATTAACGGAGTTAACAGCATTTTTTTTTCTTTCATACTGTAACGACTAAAGAAAAAATAACATCGTTTTCTTCCAAACTACTGAAAAAATCGTTGTCAAAGTATCAAAATACATCAAAATTGTCTGAAACAGCAATGAAAAGCAAATCTAAATCCAAAAAAATTAATATTAAAGGAGTTAACAGCATTTTTTTTTCTTTCATACTGTAACGACCAAAGAAATAAGAACATCGTTTTCTTCCAAGCTACTAAAAATATCGTTGTCAAAGTATCAAAATACATCAAGATTGTCTGAAACAGCAATGAAAAGCAAATCTAAATCGAAAAAAAAAAATAAATATTGACGGAGTTAAAAGCATTTTATTTTCTTTCATACTGTAACGACCAAAGAAATAAAAACATCGTTTTCTTTCAAACTACTGAAAACATCGTTGTCAAAGTATCAAAATACAGCAAGATTGTCTTAAACAGCAATGAAAAGCAAATCTAAATCGAAAAGAAATTAATATTAACGGAGTTAACAGCATTTTTTTTTCTTTGATATTGTAACGACCAAAGAAAAAAAACATAGTTTTCTTATAAACTACTGAAAAAGTCGTTGTCAAAGTATCAAAATACATCAAGATTGTCTGAAACAGCAATGAAAAGCAAATCTAAATCGAAAAAAATTAATATTGACGGAGTTAAAAGAACTTTTTTTTCTTTCATACTGTAACGACCAAAGAAAAAAAAACATCGTTTTCTTCCAAACTACTGAAAACATCGTTGTCAAAGTATCAAAATACATCAAGATTGTCTTAAACAGCAATGAAAAGCAAATCTAAATCGAAAAGAAATTAATATTGACGGAGTTAACAGCATTTTTTTTCATTCATATTGTAACGACCAAAGAAAAAAAAACATAGTTTTCTTCCAAACTACTGAAAACGTCGTTGTCAAAGTATCAAAATACATCAAGATTGTCTTAAACAGCAATGAAAAGCAAATCTAAATCGAAAAAAATTAACATTAACGGAGTTAACAGCATTTTTTTTTCTTTCATACTGTAACGACTAAAGAAAAAATAACATCGTTTTCTTCCAAACTACTGAAAAAATCGTTGTCAAAGTATCAAAATACATCAAAATTGTCTGAAACAGCAATGAAAAGCAAATCTAAATACAAAAAAATTAATATTAAAGGAGTTAACAGCATTTTTTTTTCTTTCATACTGTAACGACCAAAGAAATAAGAACATCGTTTTCTTCCAAGCTACTAAAAATATCGTTGTCAAAGTATCAAAATACATCAAGATTGTCTGAAACAGCAATGAAAAGCAAATCTAAATCGAAAAGAAATTAATATTGACGGAGTTAACAACATTTTTTTTTCTTTCATACTGTAACGACCAAAGAAAAAAAAACATCGTTTTCTTCCAAACTACTGAAAAAGTCGTTGTCAAAGTATCAAAATACATCAAAATTGTCTGAAACAGCAATGAAAAGCAAATCTAAATCCAAAAAAATTAATATTAAAGGAGTTAACAGCATTTTTTTTTCTTTCATACTGTAACGACCAAAGAAAAAAAAACATCGTTTCTTTCCAAACTACTGAAAACATCGTTGTCAAAGTATCAAAATATATCAAGATTGTCTGAAACAGCAATGAAAAGCAAATCTAAATCGAAAAGAAATTAATATTGACGGAGTTAACAGCATTATTTTTTCTTTCATACTGTAACGACCAAAAAAAAAAAACATCGTTTTCTTCCAAACTACTGAAAATATCGTTGTCAAAGTATCAAAATACATCAAGATTGTCTTAAACAGCAATGAAAAGCAAATCTAAATCGAAAAGAAATTAATATTGACGGAGTTAACAGCATTTTTTTTTCTTTCATACTGTAACGACCAAAGAAAAAAAAACATCGTTTCCTTCCAAACTACTGAAAACATCGTTGTCAAAGTATCAAAATATATCAAGATTGTCTTAAATAGCAATGAAAAGCAAATCTAAATCGAAAAGAAATTAATATTGACGGAGTTAACAACATTTTTTTTTCTTTCATACTGTAACGACCAAAGAAAAAAAAACATCGTTTCCTTCCAAACTACTGAAAAAGTCGTTGTCAAAGTATCAAAATACATCAAAATTGTCTGAAACAGCAATGAAAAGCAAATCTAAATCGAAAAGAAATTAATATTGACGGAGTTAACAGCATTTTTTTTTCTTTCATACAGTAACTACCAAAGAAATAAAAACATAGTTTTCTTCCAAACTACTGAAAACATCGTTGTCAAGGTATCAAAATACATCAAAATTGTTTTAAACAGCAATGAAAAGCAAATCTAAATCGAAAAAAAAAATAAATATTGACGGAGTTAAAAGCATTTTATTTTCTTTCATACTGTAACGACCAAAGAAAAAAAAACATCGTTTCCTTCCAAACTACTGAAAACATCGTTGTCAAAGTATCAAAATACATCAAAATTGTCTGAAACAGCAATGAAAAGCAAATCTAAATCGAAAAGAAATTAATATTGACGGAGTTAACAGCATTTTTTTTCTTTCATATTGTAACGACCAAAGAAAAAAAAACATAGTTTTCTTCCAAACTACTGAAAACGTCGTTGTCAAAGTATCAAAATACATCAAGATTGTCTTAAACAGCAATGAAAAGCAAATCTAAATCGAAAAAAATTAACATTAACGGAGTTAAGAGCATTTTTTTTTCTTTCATACTGTAACGACTAAAGAAAAAATAACATCGTTTTCTTCCAAACTACTGAAAAAATCGTTGTCAAAGTATCAAAATACATCAAAATTGTCTGAAACAGCAATGAAAAGCAAATCTAAATCCAAAAAAATTAATATTAAAGGAGTTAAAAGCATTTTTTTTTCTTTCATACTGTAACGACCAAAGAAATAAGAACATCGTTTTCTTCCAAACTACTAAAAATATCGTTGTCAAAGTATCAAAATACATCAAGATTGTCTGAAACAGCAATGAAAAGCAAATCTAAATCGAAAAGAAATTAATATTGACGGAGTTAACAGCATTTTTTTTTCTTTCATACTGTAACGACCAAAGAAAAAAAAACATCGTTTCCTTCCAAACTACTGAAAACATCGTTGTCAAAGTATCAAAATATATCAAGATTGTCTTAAATAGCAATGAAAAGCAAATCTAAATCGAAAAGAAATTAATATTGACGGAGTTAACAACATTTTTTTTTCTTTCATACTGTAACGACCAAAGAAAAAAAAACATCGTTTCCTTCCAAACTACTGAAAAAGTCGTTGTCAAAGTATCAAAATACATCAAAATTGTCTGAAACAGCAATGAAAAGCAAATCTAAATCGAAAAGAAATTAATATTGACGGAGTTAACAGCATTTTTTTTCTTTCATACAGTAACGACCAAAGAAATAAAAACATCGTTTCCTTCCAAACTACTGAAAACATCGTTGTCAAAGTATCAAAATATATCAAGATTGTCTTACACTGCAATGAAAAGCAAATCTAAATCGAAAAAAAAAAATAAATATTGACGGAGTTAAAAGCATTTTATTTTCTTTCATACTGTAACGACCAAAGAAAAAAAAACATCGTTTCCTTCCAAACTACTGAAAAAGTCGTTGTCAAAGTATCAAAATACATCAAAATTGTCTGAAACAGCAATGAAAAGCAAATCTAAATCGAAAAGAAATTAATATTGACGGAGTTAACAGCATTTTTTTTTCTTTCATACAGTAACGACCAAAGAAATAAAAACATCGTTTTCTTCCAAACTACTGAAAACATCGTTGTCAAGGTATCAAAATACATCAAGATTGTCTTACACTGCAATGAAAAGCAAATCTAAATCGAAAAAAAAAAATAAATATTGACGGAGTTAAAAGCATTTTATTTTCTTTCATACTGTAACGACCAAAGAAATAAAAACATCGTTTTCTTTCAAACTACTGAAAACATCGTTGTCAAAGTATCAAAATACATCAAGATTGTCTTAAACAGCAATGAAAAGCAAATCTAAATCGAAAAGAAATTAATATTAACGGAGTTAACAGCATTTTTTTTTCTTTGATATTGTAACGACCAAAGAAAAAAAACATAGTTTTCTTATAAACTACTGAAAAAGTCGTTGTCAAAGTATCAAAATACATCAAGATTGTCTGAAACAGCAATGAAAAGCAAATCTAAATCGAAAAAAATTAATATTGACGGAGTTAAAAGAACTTTTTTTTCTTTCATACTGTAACGACCAAAGAAAAAAAAACATCGTTTTCTTCCAAACTACTGAAAACATCGTTGTCAAAGTATCAAAATACATCAAGATTGTCTTAAACAGCAATGAAAAGCAAATCTAAATCGAAAAGAAATTAATATTGACGGAGTTAACAGCATTTTTTTTCATTCATATTGTAACGACCAAAGAAAAAAAAACATAGTTTTCTTCCAAACTACTGAAAACGTCGTTGTCAAAGTATCAAAATACATCAAGATTGTCTTAAACAGCAATGAAAAGCAAATCTAAATCGAAAAAAATTAACATTAACGGAGTTAACAGCATTTTTTTTTCTTTCATACTGTAACGACTAAAGAAAAAATAACATCGTTTTCTTCCAAACTACTGAAAAAGTCGTTGTCAAAGTATCAAAATACATCAAGATTGTCTTAAACAGCAATGAAAAGCAAATCTAAATCGAAAAAAATTAATATTGACGGAGTTAAAAGAACTTTTTTTTCTTTCATACTGTAACGACCAAAGAAATAAAAACATCGTTTTCTTCCAAACTACTGAAAACGTCGTTGTCAAAGTATCAAAATACATCAAGATTGTCTTAAACAGCAATGAAAAGCAAATCTAAATCGAAAAAAATTAACATTAACGGAGTTAACAGCATTTTTTTTTCTTTCATACTGTAACGACTAAAGAAAAAATAACATCGTTTTCTTCCAAACTACTGAAAAAGTCGTTGTCAAAGTATCAAAATACATCAAGATTGTCTTAAACAGCAATGAAAAGCAAATCTAAATCGAAAAAAATTAATATTGACGGAGTTAAAAGAACTTTTTTTTCTTTCATACTGTAACGACCAAAGAAATAAAAACATCGTTTCCTTCCAAACTACTGAAACATCGTTGTCAAAGTATCAAAATACATCAAGATTGTCTTAAATAGCAATGAAAAGCAAATCTAAATCGAAAAGAAATTAATATTGACGGAGTTAACAACATTTTTTTTTCTTTCATACTGTAACGACCAAAGAAAAAAAAACATCGTTTCCTTCCAAACTACTGAAAAAGTCGTTGTCAAAGTATCAAAATACATCAAAATTGTCTGAAACAGCAATGAAAAGCAAATCTAAATCGAAAAGAAATTAATATTGACGGAGTTAACAGCATTTTTTTTTCTTTCATACAGTAACTACCAAAGAAATAAAAACATAGTTTTCTTCCAAACTACTGAAAACATCGTTGTCAAGGTATCAAAATACATCAAAATTGTTTTAAACAGCAATGAAAAGCAAATCTAAATCGAAAAAAAAAATAAATATTGACGGAGTTAAAAGCATTTTATTTTCTTTCATACTGTAACGACCAAAGAAAAAAAAACATCGTTTCCTTCCAAACTACTGAAAACATCGTTGTCAAAGTATCAAAATACATCAAAATTGTCTGAAACAGCAATGAAAAGCAAATCTAAATCGAAAAGAAATTAATATTGACGGAGTTAACAGCATTTTTTTTCTTTCATATTGTAACGACCAAAGAAAAAAAAACATAGTTTTCTTCCAAACTACTGAAAACGTCGTTGTCAAAGTATCAAAATACATCAAGATTGTCTTAAACAGCAATGAAAAGCAAATCTAAATCGAAAAAAATTAACATTAACGGAGTTAAGAGCATTTTTTTTTCTTTCATACTGTAACGACTAAAGAAAAAATAACATCGTTTTCTTCCAAACTACTGAAAAAATCGTTGTCAAAGTATCAAAATACATCAAAATTGTCTGAAACAGCAATGAAAAGCAAATCTAAATCCAAAAAAATTAATATTAAAGGAGTTAAAAGCATTTTTTTTTCTTTCATACTGTAACGACCAAAGAAATAAGAACATCGTTTTCTTCCAAACTACTAAAAATATCGTTGTCAAAGTATCAAAATACATCAAGATTGTCTGAAACAGCAATGAAAAGCAAATCTAAATCGAAAAGAAATTAATATTGACGGAGTTAACAGCATTTTTTTTTCTTTCATACTGTAACGACCAAAGAAAAAAAAACATCGTTTCCTTCCAAACTACTGAAAACATCGTTGTCAAAGTATCAAAATATATCAAGATTGTCTTAAATAGCAATGAAAAGCAAATCTAAATCGAAAAGAAATTAATATTGACGGAGTTAACAACATTTTTTTTTCTTTCATACTGTAACGACCAAAGAAAAAAAAACATCGTTTCCTTCCAAACTACTGAAAAAGTCGTTGTCAAAGTATCAAAATACATCAAAATTGTCTGAAACAGCAATGAAAAGCAAATCTAAATCGAAAAGAAATTAATATTGACGGAGTTAACAGCATTTTTTTTCTTTCATACAGTAACGACCAAAGAAATAAAAACATCGTTTCCTTCCAAACTACTGAAAACATCGTTGTCAAAGTATCAAAATATATCAAGATTGTCTTACACTGCAATGAAAAGCAAATCTAAATCGAAAAAAAAAAATAAATATTGACGGAGTTAAAAGCATTTTATTTTCTTTCATACTGTAACGACCAAAGAAAAAAAAACATCGTTTCCTTCCAAACTACTGAAAAAGTCGTTGTCAAAGTATCAAAATACATCAAAATTGTCTGAAACAGCAATGAAAAGCAAATCTAAATCGAAAAGAAATTAATATTGACGGAGTTAACAGCATTTTTTTTTCTTTCATACAGTAACGACCAAAGAAATAAAAACATCGTTTTCTTCCAAACTACTGAAAACATCGTTGTCAAGGTATCAAAATACATCAAGATTGTCTTACACTGCAATGAAAAGCAAATCTAAATCGAAAAAAAAAAATAAATATTGACGGAGTTAAAAGCATTTTATTTTCTTTCATACTGTAACGACCAAAGAAATAAAAACATCGTTTTCTTTCAAACTACTGAAAACATCGTTGTCAAAGTATCAAAATACATCAAGATTGTCTTAAACAGCAATGAAAAGCAAATCTAAATCGAAAAGAAATTAATATTAACGGAGTTAACAGCATTTTTTTTTCTTTGATATTGTAACGACCAAAGAAAAAAAACATAGTTTTCTTATAAACTACTGAAAAAGTCGTTGTCAAAGTATCAAAATACATCAAGATTGTCTGAAACAGCAATGAAAAGCAAATCTAAATCGAAAAAAATTAATATTGACGGAGTTAAAAGAACTTTTTTTTCTTTCATACTGTAACGACCAAAGAAAAAAAAACATCGTTTTCTTCCAAACTACTGAAAACATCGTTGTCAAAGTATCAAAATACATCAAGATTGTCTTAAACAGCAATGAAAAGCAAATCTAAATCGAAAAGAAATTAATATTGACGGAGTTAACAGCATTTTTTTTCATTCATATTGTAACGACCAAAGAAAAAAAAACATAGTTTTCTTCCAAACTACTGAAAACGTCGTTGTCAAAGTATCAAAATACATCAAGATTGTCTTAAACAGCAATGAAAAGCAAATCTAAATCGAAAAAAATTAACATTAACGGAGTTAACAGCATTTTTTTTTCTTTCATACTGTAACGACTAAAGAAAAAATAACATCGTTTTCTTCCAAACTACTGAAAAAGTCGTTGTCAAAGTATCAAAATACATCAAGATTGTCTTAAACAGCAATGAAAAGCAAATCTAAATCGAAAAAAATTAATATTGACGGAGTTAAAAGAACTTTTTTTTCTTTCATACTGTAACGACCAAAGAAATAAAAACATCGTTTTCTTCCAAACTACTGAAAACGTCGTTGTCAAAGTATCAAAATACATCAAGATTGTCTTAAACAGCAATGAAAAGCAAATCTAAATCGAAAAAAATTAACATTAACGGAGTTAACAGCATTTTTTTTTCTTTCATACTGTAACGACTAAAGAAAAAATAACATCGTTTTCTTCCAAACTACTGAAAAAGTCGTTGTCAAAGTATCAAAATACATCAAGATTGTCTTAAACAGCAATGAAAAGCAAATCTAAATCGAAAAAAATTAATATTGACGGAGTTAAAAGAACTTTTTTTTCTTTCATACTGTAACGACCAAAGAAATAAAAACATCGTTTCCTTCCAAACTACTGAAACATCGTTGTCAAAGTATCAAAATACATCAAGATTGTCTTAAATAGCAATGAAAAGCAAATCTAAATCGAAAAGAAATTAATATTGACGGAGTTAACAACATTTTTTTTTCTTTCATACTGTAACGACCAAAGAAAAAAAAACATCGTTTCCTTCCAAACTACTGAAAAAGTCGTTGTCAAAGTATCAAAATACATCAAAATTGTCTGAAACAGCAATGAAAAGCAAATCTAAATCGAAAAGAAATTAATATTGACGGAGTTAACAGCATTTTTTTTTCTTTCATACAGTAACGACCAAAGAAATAAAAACATCGTTTTCTTCCAAACTACTGAAAACATCGTTGTCAAGGTATCAAAATACATCAAGATTGTCTTACACTGCAATGAAAAGCAAATCTAAATCGAAAAAAAAAAATAAATATTGAAGGAGTTAAAAGCATTTTATTTTCTTTCATACTGTAACGACCAAAGAAATAAAAACATCGTTTTCTTTCAAACTACTGAAAACATCGTTGTCAAAGTATCAAAATACATCAAGATTGTCTTAAACAGCAATGAAAAGCAAATCTAAATCGAAAAGAAATTAATATTAACGGAGTTAACAGCATTTTTTTTTCTTTGATATTGTAACGACCAAAGAAAAAAAACATAGTTTTCTTATAAACTACTGAAAAAGTCGTTGTCAAAGTATCAAAATACATCAAGATTGTCTGAAACAGCAATGAAAAGCAAATCTAAATCGAAAAGAATTAATATTGACGGAGTTAAAAGAACTTTTTTTTCTTTCATACTGTAACGACCAAAGAAAAAAAAACATCGTTTCCTTCCAAACTACTGAAAACATCGTTGTCAAAGTATCAAAATACATCAAGATTGTCTGAAACAGCAATGAAAAGCAAATCTAAATCGAAAAGAAATTAATATTGACGGATTTAACAGCATTTTTTTTTCTTTCATTTTGTAACGACCAAAGAAAAAAAAACATAGTTTTCTTCCAAACTACTGAAAACGTCGTTGTCAAAGTATCAAAATACATCAAGATTGTCTTAAACAGCAATGAAAAGCAAATCTAAATCGAAAAAAATTAACATTAACGGAGTTAACAGCATTTTTTTTTCTTTCATACTGTAACGACTAAAGAAAAAATAACATCGTTTTCTTCCAAACTACTGAAAACATCGTTGTCAAAGTATCAAAATACATCAAGATTGTCTTAAACAGCAATGAAAAGCAAATCTAAATCGAAAAGAAATTAATATTGACGGAGTTAACAGCATTTTTTTTCTTTCATATTGTAACGACCAAAGAAAAAAAAACATAGTTTTCTTCCAAACTACTGAAAACGTCGTTGTCAAAGTATCAAAATACATCAAGATTGTCTTAAACAGCAATGAAAAGCAAATCTAAATCGAAAAAAATTAACATTAACGGAGTTAACAGCATTTTTTTTTCTTTCATACTGTAACGACTAAAGAAAAAATAACATCGTTTTCTTCCAAACTACTGAAAAAATCGTTATCAAAGTATCAAAATACATCAAAATTGTCTGAAACAGCAATGAAAAGCAAATCTAAATCCAAAAAAATTAATATTAAAGGAGTTAACAGCATTTTTTTTTCTTTCATACTGTAACGACCAAAGAAATAAGAACATCGTTTTCTTCCAAGCTACTAAAAATATCGTTGTCAAAGTATCAAAATACATCAAGATTGTCTGAAACAGCAATGAAAAGCAAATCTAAATCGAAAAGAAATTAATATTGACGGAGTTAACAGCATTTTTTTTTCTTTCATACTGTAACGACCAAAGAAAAAAAAACATAGTTTTGTTCCAAACTACTGAAAACATCGTTGTCAAAGTATCAAAATATATCAAGATTGTCTTAAATAGCAATGAAAAGCAAATCTAAATCGAAAAGAAATTAATATTGACGGAGTTAACAACATTTTTTTTTCTTTCATACTGTAACGACCAAAGAAAAAAAAACATCGTTTCCTTCCAAACTACTGAAAAAGTCGTTGTCAAAGTATCAAAATACATCAAAATTGTCTGAAACAGCAATGAAAAGCAAATCTAAATCGAAAAGAAATTAATATTGACGGAGTTAACAGCATTTTTTTTTTCTTTCATACAGTAACGACCAAAGAAATAAAAACATCGTTTTCTTCCAAACTACTGAAAACATCGTTGTCAAGGTATCAAAATACATCAAGATTGTCTTAAACAGCAATGAAAAGCAAATCTAAATCGAAAAGAAATTAATATTGACGGAGTTAAAGCATTTTTTTTCTTTCATATTGTAACGACCAAAGAAAAAAAAACATAGTTTTCTTCCAAACTACTGAAAACGTCGTTGTCAAAGTATCAAAATACATCAAGATTGTCTTAAACAACAATGAAAAGCAAATCTAAATCGAAAAAAATTAACATTAACGGAGTTAACAGCATTTTTTTTTCTTTCATACTGTAACGACTAAAGAAAAAATAACATCGTTTTCTTCCAAACTACTGAAAAAATCGTTGTCAAAGTATCAAAATACATCAAAATTGTCTGAAACAGCAATGAAAAGCAAATCTAAATCCAAAAAAATTAATATTGACGGAGTTAACAGCATTTTTTTTTCTTTCATACTGTAACGACCAAAGAAATAAGAACATCGTTTTCTTCCAAGCTACTAAAAATATCGTTGTCAAAGTATCAAAATACATCAAGATTGTCTGAAACAGCAATGAAAAGCAAATCTAAATCGAAAAGAAATTAATATTGACGGAGTTAACAGCATTTTTTTTTCTTTCATACTGTAACGACCAAAGAAAAAAAAACATCGTTTCCTTCCAAACTACTGAAAACATCGTTGTCAAAGTATCAAAATATATCAAGATTGTCTTAAATAGCAATGAAAAGCAAATCTAAATCGAAAAGAAATTAATATTGACGGAGTTAACAACATTTTTTTTTCTTTCATACTGTAACGACCAAAGAAAAAAAAACATCGTTTCCTTCCAAACTACTGAAAAAGTCGTTGTCAAAGTATCAAAATACATCAAAATTGTCTGAAACAGCAATGAAAAGCAAATCTAAATCCAAAAAAATTAATATTGACGGAGTTAACAGCATTTTTTTTTCTTTCATACTGTAACGACCAAAGAAATAAGAACATCGTTTCCTTCCAAACTACTGAAAACATCGTTGTCAAAGTATCAAAATACATCAAGATTGTCTTAAACAGCAATGAAAAGCAAATCTAAATCGAAAAGAAATTAATATTGACGGAGTTAAAGCATTTTTTTTCTTTCATATTGTAACGACCAAAGAAAAAAAAACATATTTTTCTTCCAAACTACTGAAAACGTCGTTGTCAAAGTATCAAAATACATCAAGATTGTCTTAAACAGCAATGAAAAGCAAATCTAAATCGAAAAAAATTAACATTAACGGAGTTAACAGCATTTTTTTTTCTTTCATACTGTAACGACTAAAGAAAAAATAACATCGTTTTCTTCCAAACTACTGAAAAAATCGTTGTCAAAGTATCAAAATACATCAAAATTGTCTGAAACAGCAATGAAAAGCAAATCTAAATCCAAAAAAATTAATATTGACGGAGTTAACAGCATTTTTTTTTCTTTCATACTGTAACGACCAAAGAAATAAGAACATCGTTTTCTTCCAAGCTACTAAAAATATCGTTGTCAAAGTATCAAAATACATCAAGATTGTCTGAAACAGCAATGAAAAGCAAATCTAAATCGAAAAGAAATTAATATTGACGGAGTTAACAGCATTTTTTTTTCTTTCATACTGTAACGACCAAAGAAAAAAAAACATCGTTTCCTTCCAAACTACTGAAAACATCGTTGTCAAAGTATCAAAATATATCAAGATTGTCTTAAATAGCAATGAAAAGCAAATCTAAATCGAAAAGAAATTAATATTGACGGAGTTAACAACATTTTTTTTTCTTTCATACTGTAACGACCAAAGAAAAAAAAACATCGTTTCCTTCCAAACTACTGAAAAAGTCGTTGTCAAAGTATCAAAATACATCAAAATTGTCTGAAACAGCAATGAAAAGCAAATCTAAATCGAAAAGAAATTAATATTGACGGAGTTAACAGCATTTTTTTTTCTTTCATACAGTAACGACCAAAGAAATAAAAACATCGTTTTCTTCCAAACTACTGAAAAAGTCGTTGTCAAGGTATCAAAATACATCAAGATTGTCTTACACTGCAATGAAAAGCAAATCTAAATCGAAAAAAAAAAATAAATATTGACGGAGTTAAAAGCATTTTATTTTCTTTCATACTGTAACGACCAAAGAAATAAAAACATCGTTTTCTTTCAAACTACTGAAAACATCGTTGTCAAAGTATCAAAATACATCAAGATTGTCTTAAACAGCAATGAAAAGCAAATCTAAATCGAAAAGAAATTAATATTAACGGAGTTAACAGCATTTTTTTTTCTTTGATATTGTAACGACCAAAGAAAAAAAACATAGTTTTCTTATAAACTACTGAAAAAGACGTTGTCAAAGTATCAAAATACATCAAGATTGTCTGAAACAGCAATGAAAAGCAAATCTAAATCGAAAAAAATTAATATTGACGGAGTTAAAAGAACTTTTTTTTCATTCATACTGTAACGACCAAAGAAAAAAAAACATCGTTTTCTTCCAAACTACTGAAAACATCGTTGTCAAAGTATCAAAATACATCAAGATTGTCTGAAACAGCAATGAAAAGCAAATCTAAATCGAAAAGAAATTAATATTGACGGATTTAACAGCATTTTTTTTTCTTTCATTTTGTAACGACCAAAGAAAAAAAAATATAGTTTTCTTCCAAACTACTGAAAACGTCGTTGTCAAAGTATCAAAATACATCAAGATTGTCTTAAACAGCAATGAAAAGCAAATCTAAATCGAAAAGAAATTAATATTGACGGAGTTAACAGCATTATTTTTTCTTTCATACTGTAACGACCAAAGAAATAAAAACATCGTTTTCTTTCAAACTACTGAAAAAATCGTTGTCAAAGTATCAAAATACATCAAAATTGTCTGAAACAGCAATGAAAAGCAAATCTAAATCCAAAAAAATTACTATTAAAGGAGTTAACAGCATTTTTTTTTTTTCATACTGTAACGACCAAAGAAATAAGAACATAGTTTTCTTCCAAACTACTGAAAACGTCGTTGTCAAAGTATCAAAATACATCAAGATTGTCTTAAACAGCAATGAAAAGCAAATCTAAATCGAAAAAAATTAACATTAACGGAGTTAACAGCATTTTTTTTTCTTTCATACTGTAACGACTAAAGAAAAAATAACATCGTTTTCTTCCAAACTACTGAAAACATCGTTGTCAAAGTATCAAAATACATCAAGATTGTCTTAAACAGCAATGAAAAGCAAATCTAAATCGAAAAGAAATTAATATTGACGGAGTTAACAGCATTATTTTTTCTTTCATACTGTAACGACCAAAGAAAAAAAAACATCGTTTCCTTCCAAACTACTGAAAACATCGTTGTCAAAGTATCAAAATACATCAAGATTGTCTGAAACAGCAATGAAAAGCAAATCTAAATCGAAAAGAAATTAATATTGACGGATTTAACAACATTTTTTTTTCTTTCATTTTGTAACGACCAAAGAAAAAAAAACATAGTTTTCTTCCAAACTACTGAAAACGTCGTTGTCAAAGTATCAAAATACATCAAGATTGTCTTAAACAGCAATGAAAAGCAAATCTAAATCGAAAAAAATTAACATTAACGGAGTTAACAGCATTTTTTTTTCTTTCATACTGTAACGACTAAAGAAAAAATAACATCGT
Source organism: Ptychoptera albimana (assembly GCA_961205885.1). NCBI lineage: Eukaryota > Metazoa > Arthropoda > Insecta > Diptera > Ptychopteridae > Ptychoptera > Ptychoptera albimana. The sequence goes on along the minus strand of OY540803.1, from coordinate 18,141,133 downwards.
TTTCTTCCAAACTACTGAAAACATCGTTGTCAAAGTATCAAAATACATCAAGATTGTCTTAAACAGCAATGAAAAGCAAATCTAAATCGAAAAGAAATTAATATTGACGGAGTTAACAGCATTTTTTTTCTTTCATATTGTAACGACCAAAGAAAAAAAAACATAGTTTTCTTCCAAACTACTGAAAACGTCGTTGTCAAAGTATCAAAATACATCAAGATTGTCTTAAACAGCAATGAAAAGCAAATCTAAATCGAAAAAAATTAACATTAACGGAGTTAACAGCATTTTTTTTTCTTTCATACTGTAACGACTAAAGAAAAAATAACATCGTTTTCTTCCAAACTACTGAAAAAATCGTTGTCAAAGTATCAAAATACATCAAAATTGTCTGAAACAGCAATGAAAAGCAAATCTGAATCCAAAAAAATTAATATTAAAGGAGTTAACAGCATTTTTTTTTCTTTCATACTGTAACGACCAAAGAAATAAGAACATCGTTTTCTTCCAAGCTACTAAAAATATCGTTGTCAAAGTATCAAAATACATCAAGATTGTCTGAAACAGCAATGAAAAGCAAATCTAAATCGAAAAGAAATTAATATTGACGGAGTTAACAGCATTATTTTTTCTTTCATACTGTAACGACCAAAGAAAAAAAAACATAGTTTTGTTCCAAACTACTGAAAACATTGTTGTCAAAGTATCAAAATATATCAAGATTGTCTTAAATAGCAATGAAAAGCAAATCTAAATCGAAAAGAAATTAATATTGACGGAGTTAACAACATTTTTTTTTCTTTCATACTGTAACGACCAAAGAAAAAAAAACATCGTTTCCTTCCAAACTACTGAAAAAGTCGTTGTCAAAGTATCAAAATACATCAAAATTGTCTGAAACAGCAATGAAAAGCAAATCTAAATCGAAAAGAAATTAATATTGACGGAGTTAACAGCATTTTTTTTTTCTTTCATACAGTAACGACCAAAGAAATAAAAACATCGTTTTCTTCCAAACTACTGAAAACATCGTTGTCAAGGTATCAAAATACATCAAGATTGTCTTACACTGCAATGAAAAGCAAATCTAAATCGAAAAAAAAAAAAAAATATTGACGGAGTTAAAAGCATTTTATTTTCTTTCATACTGTAACGACCAAAGAAATAAGAACATCGTTTCCTTCCAAACTACTGAAAACATCGTTGTCAAAGTATCAAAATACATCAAGATTGTCTTAAACAGCAATGAAAAGCAAATCTAAATCGAAAAGAAATTAATATTGACGGAGTTAACAGCATTTTTTTTCTTTCATATTGTAACGACCAAAGAAATAAAAACATCGTTTTCTTTCAAACTACTGAAAAAATCGTTGTCGAAGTATCAAAATACATCAAAATTGTCTGAAACAGCAATGAAAAGCAAATCTAAATCCAAAAAAATTAATATTAAAGGAGTTAACAGCATTTTTTTTTTTCATACTGTAACGACCAAAGAAATAAGAACATAGTTTTCTTCCAAACTACTGAAAACGTCGTTGTCAAAGTATCAAAATACATCAAGATTGTCTTAAACAGCAATGAAAAGCAAATCTAAATCGAAAAAAATTAACATTAACGGAGTTAACAGCATTTTTTTTTCTTTCATACTGTAACGACTAAAGAAAAAATAACATCGTTTTCTTCCAAACTACTGAAAACATCGTTGTCAAAGTATCAAAATACATCAAGATTGTCTTAAACAGTAATGAAAAGCAAATCTAAATCGAAAAGAAATTAATATTGACGGAGTTAACAGCATTATTTTTTCTTTCATACTGTAACGACCAAAGAAAAAAAAACATCGTTTCCTTCCAAACTACTGAAAACATCGTTGTCAAAGTATCAAAATACATCAAGATTGTCTGAAACAGCAATGAAAAGCAAATCTAAATCGAAAAGAAATTAATATTGACGGATTTAACAGCATTTTTTTTTCTTTCATTTTGTAACGACCAAAGAAAAAAAAACATAGTTTTCTTCCAAACTACTGAAAACGTCGTTGTCAAAGTATCAAAATACATCAAGATTGTCTTAAACAGCAATGAAAAGCAAATCTAAATCGAAAAAAATTAACATTAACGGAGTTAACAGCATTTTTTTTTCTTTCATACTGTAACGACTAAAGAAAAAATAACATCGTTTTCTTCCAAACTACTGAAAACATCGTTGTCAAAGTATCAAAATACATCAAGATTGTCTTAAACAGCAATGAAAAGCAAATCTAAATCGAAAAGAAATTAATATTGACGGAGTTAACAGCATTTTTTTTCTTTCATATTGTAACGACCAAAGAAAAAAAAACATAGTTTTCTTCCAAACTACTGAAAACGTCGTTGTCAAAGTATCAAAATACATCAAGATTGTCTTAAACAGCAATGAAAAGCAAATCTAAATCGAAAAAAATTAACATTAACGGAGTTAACAGCATTTTTTTTTCTTTCATACTGTAACGACTAAAGAAAAAATAACATCGTTTTCTTCCAAACTACTGAAAAAATCGTTGTCAAAGTATCAAAATACATCAAGATTGTCTGAAACAGCAATGAAAAGCAAATCTAAATCCAAAAAAATTAATATTAAAGGAGTTAACAGCATTTTTTTTTCTTTCATACTGTAACGACCAAAGAAATAAGAACATCGTTTTCTTCCAAGCTACTAAAAATATCGTTGTCAAAGTATCAAAATACATCAAGATTGTCTGAAACAGCAATGAAAAGCAAATCTAAATCGAAAAGAAATTAATATTGACGGAGTTAACAGCATTATTTTTTCTTTCATACTGTAACGACCAAAGAAAAAAAAACATAGTTTTGTTCCAAACTACTGAAAACATTGTTGTCAAAGTATCAAAATATATCAAGATTGTCTTAAATAGCAATGAAAAGCAAATCTAAATCGAAAAGAAATTAATATTGACGGAGTTAACAACATTTTTTTTTCTTTCATACTGTAACGACCAAAGAAAAAAAAACATCGTTTCCTTCCAAACTACTGAAAAAGTCGTTGTCAAAGTATCAAAATACATCAAAATTGTCTGAAACAGCAATGAAAAGCAAATCTAAATCGAAAAGAAATTAATATTGACGGAGTTAACAGCATTTTTTTTTTCTTTCATACAGTAACGACCAAAGAAATAAAAACATCGTTTTCTTCCAAACTACTGAAAACATCGTTGTCAAGGTATCAAAATACATCAAGATTGTCTTACACTGCAATGAAAAGCAAATCTAAATCGAAAAAAAAAAATAAATATTGACGGAGTTAAAAGCATTTTATTTTCTTTCATACTGTAACGACCAAAGAAATAAGAACATCGTTTCCTTCCAAACTACTGAAAACATCGTTGTCAAAGTATCAAAATACATCAAGATTGTCTTAAACAGCAATGAAAAGCAAATCTAAATCGAAAAGAAATTAATATTGACGGAGTTAACAGCATTTTTTTTCTTTCATATTGTAACGACCAAAGAAAAAAAAACATAGTTTTCTTCCAAACTACTGAAAACGTCGTTGTCAAAGTATCAAAATACATCAAGATTGTCTTAAACAGCAATGAAAAGCAAATCTAAATCGAAAAAAATTAACATTAATGGAGTTAACAGCATTTTTTTTTCTTTCATACTGTAACGACTAAAGAAAAAATAACATCGTTTTCTTCCAAACTACTGAAAAAATCGTTGTCAAAGTATCAAAATACATCAAAATTGTCTGAAACAGCAATGAAAAGCAAATCTAAATCCAAAAAAATTAATATTGACGGAGTTAACAGCATTTTTTTTTCTTTCATACTGTAACGACCAAAGAAATAAGAACATCGTTTTCTTCCAAGCTACTAAAAATATCGTTGTCAAAGAATCAAAATACATCAAGATTGTCTGAAACAGCAATGAAAAGCAAATCTAAATCGAAAAGAAATTAATATTGACGGAGTTAACAGCATTTTTTTTTCTTTCATACTGTAACGACCAAAGAAAAAAAAACATCGTTTCCTTCCAAACTACTGAAAACATCGTTGTCAAAGTATCAAAATATATCAAGATTGTCTTAAATAGCAATGAAAAGCAAATCTAAATCGAAAAGAAATTAATATTGACGGAGTTAAAAGCATTTTATTTTCTTTCATACTGTAACGACCAAAGAAATAAAAACATCGTTTTCTTTCAAACTACTGAAAACATCGTTGTCAAAGTATCAAAATACATCAAGATTGTCTTAAACAGCAATGAAAAGCAAATCTAAATCGAAAAGAAATTAATATTAACGGAGTTAACAGCATTTTTTTTTCTTTGATATTGTAACGACCAAAGAAAAAAAACATAGTTTTCTTATAAACTACTGAAAAAGTCGTTGTCAAAGTATCAAAATACATCAAGATTGTCTGAAACAGCAATGAAAAGCAAATCTAAATCGAAAAAAATTAATATTGACGGAGTTAAAAGAACTTTTTTTTCATTCATACTGTAACGACCAAAGAAAAAAAAACATCGTTTTCTTCCAAACTACTGAAAACATCGTTGTCAAAGTATCAAAATACATCAAGATTGTCTTAAACAGCAATGAAAAGCAAATCTAAATCGAAAAGAAATTAATATTAACGGAGTTAACAGCATTTTTTTTTCTTTGATATTGTAACGACCAAAGAAAAAAAACATAGTTTTCTTATAAACTACTGAAAAAGTCGTTGTCAAAGTATCAAAATACATCAAGATTGTCTGAAACAGCAATGAAAAGCAAATCTAAATCGAAAAAAATTAATATTGACGGAGTTAAAAGAACTTTTTTTTCATTCATACTGTAACGACCAAAGAAAAAAAAACATCGTTTTCTTCCAAACTACTGAAAACATCGTTGTTAAAGTATCAAAATACATCAAGATTGTCTTAAACAGCAATGAAAAGCAAATCTAAATCGAAAAGAAATTAATATTGACGGAGTTAACAGCATTTTTTTTCATTCATATTGTAACGACCAAAGAAAAAAAAACATAGTTTTCTTCCAAACTACTGAAAACGTCGTTGTCAAAGTATCAAAATACATCAAGATTGTCTTAAACAGCAATGAAAAGCAAATCTAAATCGAAAAGAAATTAATATTGACGGAGTTAACAGCATTTTTTTTTCTTTCATACAGTAACGACCAAAGAAATAAAAACATCGTTTTCTTCCAAACTACTGAAAACATCGTTGTCAAGGTATCAAAATACATCAAGATTGTCTTACACTGCAATGAAAAGCAAATCTAAATCGAAAAAAAAAAATAAATATTGACGGAGTTAAAAGCATTTTATTTTCTTTCATACTGTAACGACCAAAGAAATAAAAACATCGTTTTCTTTCAAACTACTGAAAACATCGTTGTCAAAGTATCAAAATACATCAAGATTGTCTTAAACAGCAATGAAAAGCAAATCTAAATCGAAAAGAAATTAATATTAACGGAGTTAACAGCATTTTTTTTTCTTTGATATTGTAACGACCAAAGAAAAAAAACATAGTTTTCTTATAAACTACTGAAAAAGTCGTTGTCAAAGTATCAAAATACATCAAGATTGTCTGAAACAGCAATGAAAAGCAAATCTAAATCGAAAAAAATTAATATTGACGGAGTTAAAAGAACTTTTTTTTCTTTTATACTGTAACGACCAAAGAAAAAAAAAACATCGTTTTCTTCCAAACTACTGAAAACATCGTTGTCAAAGTATCAAAATACATCAAGATTGTCTTAAACAGCAATGAAAAGCAAATCTAAATCGAAAAGAAATTAATAATGACGGAGTTAACAGCATTTTTTTTCATTCATATTGTAACGACCAAAGAAAAAAAAACATAGTTTTCTTCCAAACTACTGAAAACGTCGTTGTCAAAGTATCAAAATACATCAAAATTGTCTGAAACAGCAATGAAAAGCAAATCTAAATACAAAAAAATTAATATTAAAGGAGTTAACAGCATTTTTTTTTCTTTCATACTGTAACGACCAAAGAAATAAGAACATCGTTTTCTTCCAAGCTACTAAAAATATCGTTGTCAAAGTATCAAAATACATCAAGATTGTCTGAAACAGCAATGAAAAGCAAATCTAAATCGAAAAGAAATTAATATTGACGGAGTTAACAGCATTTTTTTTCATTCATATTGTAACGACCAAAGAAAAAAAAACATAGTTTTCTTCCAAACTACTGAAAACGTCGTTGTCAAAGTATCAAAATACATCAAGATTGTCTTAAACAGCAATGAAAAGCAAATCTAAATCGAAAAAAATTAACATTAACGGAGTTAACAGCATTTTTTTTTCTTTCATACTGTAACGACTAAAGAAAAAATAACATCGTTTTCTTCCAAACTACTGAAAAAATCGTTGTCAAAGTATCAAAATACATCAAAATTGTCTGAAACAGCAATGAAAAGCAAATCTAAATCGAAAAAAATTAATATTGACGGAGTTAAAAGAACTTTTTTTTCTTTTATACTGTAACGACCAAAGAAAAAAAAAACATCGTTTTCTTCCAAACTACTGAAAACATCGTTGTCAAAGTATCAAAATACATCAAGATTGTCTTAAACAGCAATGAAAAGCAAATCTAAATCGAAAAGAAATTAATAATGACGGAGTTAACAGCATTTTTTTTCATTCATATTGTAACGACCAAAGAAAAAAAAACATAGTTTTCTTCCAAACTACTGAAAACGTCGTTGTCAAAGTATCAAAATACATCAAAATTGTCTGAAACAGCAATGAAAAGCAAATCTAAATACAAAAAAATTAATATTAAAGGAGTTAACAGCATTTTTTTTTCTTTCATACTGTAACGACCAAAGAAATAAGAACATCGTTTTCTTCCAAGCTACTAAAAATATCGTTGTCAAAGTATCAAAATACATCAAGATTGTCTGAAACAGCAATGAAAAGCAAATCTAAATCGAAAAGAAATTAATATTGACGGAGTTAACAGCATTTTTTTTCATTCATATTGTAACGACCAAAGAAAAAAAAACATAGTTTTCTTCCAAACTACTGAAAACGTCGTTGTCAAAGTATCAAAATACATCAAAATTGTCTGAAACAGCAATGAAAAGCAAATCTAAATACAAAAAAATTAATATTAAAGGAGTTAACAGCATTTTTTTTTCTTTCATACTGTAACGACCAAAGAAATAAGAACATCGTTTTCTTCCAAGCTACTAAAAATATCGTTGTCAAAGTATCAAAATACATCAAGATTGTCTGAAACAGCAATGAAAAGCAAATCTAAATCGAAAAGAAATTAATATTGACGGAGTTAACAGCATTTTTTTTCATTCATATTGTAACGACCAAAGAAAAAAAAACATAGTTTTCTTCCAAACTACTGAAAACGTCGTTGTCAAAGTATCAAAATACATCAAGATTGTCTTAAACAGCAATGAAAAGCAAATCTAAATCGAAAAAAATTAACATTAACGGAGTTAACAGCATTTTTTTTTCTTTCATACTGTAACGACTAAAGAAAAAATAACATCGTTTTCTTCCAAACTACTGAAAAAATCGTTGTCAAAGTATCAAAATACATCAAAATTGTCTGAAACAGCAATGAAAAGCAAATCTAAATACAAAAAAATTAATATTAAAGGAGTTAACAGCATTTTTTTTTCTTTCATACTGTAACGACCAAAGAAATAAAAACATCGTTTTCTTCCAAACTACTGAAAACATCGTTGTCAAAGTATCAAAATACATCAAGATTGTCTTAAACAGCAATGAAAAGCAAATCTAAATCGAAAAGAAATTAATATTAACAGAGTTAACAGCATTTTTTTTTCTTTGATATTGTAACGACCAAAGAAAAAAAACATAGTTTTCTTATAAACTACTGAAAAAGTCGTTGTCAAAGTATCAAAATACATCAAGATTGTCTGAAACAGCAATGAAAAGCAAATCTAAATCGAAAAAAATTAATATTGAAGGAGTTAAAAGAACTTTTTTTTCTTTCATACTGTAACGACCAAAGAAAAAAAAACATCGTTTTCTTCCAAACTACTGAAAACATCGTTGTCAAAGTATCAAAATACATCAAGATTGTCTTAAACAGCAATGAAAAGCAAATCTAAATCGAAAAGAAATTAATATTGACGGAGTTAACAGCATTTTTTTTCATTCATATTGTAACGACCAAAGAAAAAAAAACATAGTTTTCTTCCAAACTACTGAAAACGTCGTTGTCAAAGTATCAAAATACATCAAGATTGTCTTAAACAGCAATGAAAAGCAAATCTAAATCGAAAAAAATTAACATTAACGGAGTTAACAGCATTTTTTTTTCTTTCATACTGTAACGACTAAAGAAAAAATAACATCGTTTTCTTCCAAACTACTGAAAAAATCGTTGTCAAAGTATCAAAATACATCAAAATTGTCTGAAACAGCAATGAAAAGCAAATCTAAATACAAAAAAATTAATATTAAAGGAGTTAACAGCATTTTTTTTTCTTTCATACTGTAACGACCAAAGAAATAAGAACATCGTTTTCTTCCAAGCTACTAAAAATATCGTTGTCAAAGTATCAAAATACATCAAGATTGTCTGAAACAGCAATGAAAAGCAAATCTAAATCGAAAAGAAATTAATATTGACGGAGTTAACAACATTTTTTTTTCTTTCATACTGTAACGACCAAAGAAAAAAAAACATCGTTTCCTTCCAAACTACTGAAAAAGTCGTTGTCAAAGTATCAAAATACATCAAAATTGTCTGAAACAGCAATGAAAAGCAAATCTAAATCGAAAAGAAATTAATATTGACGGAGTTAACAGCATTTTTTTTTCTTTCATACTGTAACGACCAAAGAAAAAAAAACATCGTTTCCTTCCAAACTACTGAAAACATCGTTGTCAAAGTATCAAAATATATCAAGATTGTCTTAAACAGCAATGAAAAGCAAATCTAAATCGAAAAGAAATTAATATTGACGGAGTTAACAGCATTATTTTTTCTTTCATACTGTAACGACCAAAAAAAAAAAAAACATCGTTTTCTTCCAAACTACTGAAAACATCGTTGTCAAAGTATCAAAATACATCAAGATTGTCTTAAACAGCAATGAAAAGCAAATCTAAATCGAAAAGAAATTAATATTGACGGAGTTAACAGCATTATTTTTTCTTTCATACTGTAACGACCAAAGAAATAAAAACATCGTTTTCTTCCAAACTACTGAAAACATCGTTGTCAAGGTATCAAAATACATCAAGATTGTCTTACACTGCAATGAAAAGCAAATCTAAATCGAAAAAAAAAAATAAATATTGACGGAGTTAAAAGCATTTTATTTTCTTTCATACTGTAACGACTAAAGAAAAAAAAACATCGTTTCCTTCCAAACTACTGAAAACATCGTTGTCAAAGTATCAAAATACATCAAAATTGTCTGAAACAGCAATGAAAAGCAAATCTAAATCGAAAAGAAATTAATATTGACGGATTTAACAGCATTTTTTTTTCTTTAATTTTGTAACGACCAAAGAAAAAAAAACATAGTTTTCTTCCAAACTACTGAAAACGTCGTTGTCAAAGTATCAAAATACATCAAGATTGTCTTAAACAGCAATGAAAAGCAAATCTTAATCGAAAAGAAATTAATATTGACGGAGTTAACAGCATTATTTTTTCTTTCATACTGTAACGACCAAAGAAATAAAAACATCGTTTTCTTTCAAACTACTGAAAACATCGTTGTCAAAGTATCAAAATACATCAAAATTGTCTGAAACAGCAATGAAAAGCAAATCTAAATCCAAAAAAATTAATATTAAAGGAGTTAACAGCATTTTTTTTTCTTTCATACTGTAACGACCAAAGAAATAAGAACATAGTTTTCTTCCAAACTACTGAAAACGTCGTTGTCAAAGTATCAAAATACATCAAGATTGTCTTAAACAGCAATGAAAAGCAAATCTAAATCGAAAAAAATTAACATTAACGGAGTTAACAGCATTTTTTTTTCTTTCATACTGTAACGACTAAAGAAAAAATAACATCGTTTTCTTCCAAACTACTGAAAACATCGTTGTCAAAGTATCAAAATACATCAAGATTGTCTTAAACAGCAATGAAAAGCAAATCTAAATCGAAAAGAAATTAATATTGACGGAGTTAACAGCATTATTTTTTCTTTCATACTGTAACGACCAAAGAAAAAAATACATCGTTTCCTTCCAAACTACTGAAAACATCGTTGTCAAAGTATCAAAATACATCAAGATTGTCTGAAACAGCAATGAAAAGCAAATCTAAATCGAAAAGAAATTAATATTGACGGATTTAACAGCATTTTTTTTTCTTTCATTTTGTAACGACCAAAGAAAAAAAAACATAGTTTTCTTCCAAACTACTGAAAACGTCGTTGTCAAAGTATCAAAATACATCAAGATTGTCTTAAACAGCAATGAAAAGCAAATCTAAATCGAAAAAAATTAATATTGACGGAGTTAACAGCATTATTTTTTCTTTCATACTGTAACGACCAAAGAAAAAAAAACATCGTTTCCTTCCAAACTACTGAAAACATCGTTGTCAAAGTATCAAAATACATCAAGATTGTCTGAAACAGCAATGAAAAGCAAATCTAAATCGAAAAAAATTAATATTGACGGAGTTAACAGCATTATTTTTTCTTTCATACTGTAACGACCAAAGAAAAAAAAACATAGTTTTCTTCCAAACTACTGAAAACGTCGTTGTCAAAGTATCAAAATACATCAAGATTGTCTTAAACAGCAATGAAAAGCAAATCTAAATCGAAAAAAATTAACATTAACGGAGTTAACAGCATTTTTTTTTCTTTCATACTGTAACGACTAAAGAAAAAATAACATCGTTTTCTTCCAAACTACTGAAAACATCGTTGTCAAAGTATCAAAATAAATCAAGATTGTCTTAAACAGCAATGAAAAGCAAATCTAAATCGAAAAGAAATTAATATTGACGGAGTTAACAGCATTTTTTTTCTTTCATATTGTAACGACCAAGGAAAAAAAAACATAGTTTTCTTCCAAACTACTGAAAACGTCGTTGTCAAAGTATCAAAATACATCAAGATTGTCTTAAACAGCAATGAAAAGCAAATCTAAATCGAAAAAAATTAACATTAACGGAGTTAACAGCATTTTTTTTTCTTTCATACTGTAACGACTAAAGAAAAAATAACATCGTTTTCTTCCAAACTACTGAAAACATCGTTGTCAAAGTATCAAAATAAATCAAGATTGTCTTAAACAGCAATGAAAAGCAAATCTAAATCGAAAAGAAATTAATATTGACGGAGTTAACAGCATTTTTTTTCTTTCATATTGTAACGACCAAGGAAAAAAAAACATCGTTTCCTTCCAAACTACTGAAAACATCGTTGTCAAAGTATCAAAATACATCAAGATTGTCTGAAACAGCAATGAAAAGCAAATCTAAATCGAAAAGAAATTAATATTGACGGAGTTAACAGCATTTTTTTTTCTTTCATACTGTAACGACCAAAGAAAAAAAAACATCGTTTTCTTCCAAACTACTGAAAACATCGTTGTCAAAGTATCAAAATACATCAAGATTGTCTTAAACAGCAATGAAAAGCAAATCTAAATCGAAAAAAATTAACATTAACGGAGTTAACAGCATTTTTTTTTCTTTCATACTGTAACGACTAAAGAAAAAATAACATCGTTTTCTTCCAAACTACTGAAAACATCGTTGTCAAAGTATCAAAATAAATCAAGATTGTCTTAAACAGCAATGAAAAGCAAATCTAAATCGAAAAGAAATTAATATTGACGGAGTTAACAGCATTTTTTTTCTTTCATATTGTAACGACCAAGGAAAAAAAAACATAGTTTTCTTCCAAACTACTGAAAACGTCGTTGTCAAAGTATCAAAATACATCAAGATTGTCTTAAACAGCAATGAAAAGCAAATCTAAATCGAAAAAAATTAACATTAACGGAGTTAACAGCATTTTTTTTTCTTTCATACTGTAACGACTAAAGAAAAAATAACATCGTTTTCTTCCAAACTACTGAAAAAATCGTTGTCAAAGTATCAAAATACATCAAAATTGTCTGAAACAGCAATGAAAAGCAAATCTAAATCCAAAAAAATTAATATTAAAGGAGTTAACAGCATTTTTTTTTCTTTCATACTGTAACGACCAAAGAAATAAGAACATCGTTTTCTTCCAAGCTACTAAAAATATCGTTGTCAAAGTATCAAAATACATCAAGATTGTCTGAAACAGCAATGAAAAGCAAATCTAAATCGAAAAGAAATTAATATTGACGGAGTTAACAGCATTTTTTTTTCTTTCATACTGTAACGACCAAAGAAAAAAAAACATCGTTTTCTTCCAAACTACTGAAAACATCGTTGTCAAAGTATCAAAATATATCAAGATTGTCTTAAATAGCAATGAAAAGCAAATCTAAATCGAAAAGAAATTAATATTGGCGGAGTTAACAACATTTTTTTTTCTTTCATACTGTAACGACCAAAGAAAAAAAAACATCGTTTCCTTCCAAACTACTGAAAAAGTCGTTGTCAAAGTATCAAAATACATCAAAATTGTTTTAAATAGCAATGAAAAGCAAATCTAAATCGAAAAGAAATTAATATTGACGGAGTTAACAGCATTTTTTTTTCTTTCATACAGTAACGACCAAAGAAATAAAAACATCGTTTTCTTCCAAACTACTGAAAACATCGTTGTCAAGATATCAAAATACATCAAGATTGTCTTACACTGCAATGAAAAGCAAATCTAAATCGAAAAAAAAAAATAAATATTGACGGAGTTAAAAGCATTTTATTTTCTTTCATACTGTAACGACCAAAGAAAAAAAAACATCGTTTCCTTCCAAACTACTGAAAACATCGTTGTCAAAGTATCAAAATATATCAAGATTGTCTTAAATAGCAATGAAAAGCAAATCTAAATCGAAAAGAAATTAATATTGACGGAGTTAACAACATTTTTTTTTCTTTCATACTGTAACGACCAAAGAAAAAAAAACATCGTTTCCTTCCAAACTACTGAAAAAGTCGTTGTCAAAGTATCAAAATACATCAAAATTGTCTGAAACAGCAATGAAAAGCAAATCTAAATCGAAAAGAAATTAATATTGACGGAGTTAACAGCATTTTTTTTTCTTTCATACTGTAACGACTAAAGAAAAAATAACATCGTTTTCTTCCAAACTACTAAAAAAATCGTTGTCAAAGTATCAAAATTGTCTGAAACAGCAATGAAAAGCAAATCTAAATCGAAAAAAATTAATATTGATGGAGTTAACAGCATTTTTTTTTCTTTCATACTGTAACGACCAAAGAAATAAGAACATCGTTTTCTTCCAAACTACTAAAAATATCGTTGTCAAAGTATCAAAATACATCAAAATTGTCTGAAACAGCAATGAAAAGCAAATCTAAATTGAAAAAAATTTATATTGACGGAGTTAACAGCATTTTTTTTTCTTTCATACTGTAACGACCAAAGAAATAAAAACATCGTTTTCTTCCAAACTACTGAAAACATCGTTGTCAAAGTATCAAAATACATCAAAATTGTTTTTAACAGCAATGAAAAGCAAATCTAAATCGAAAAAAATTAATATTGACGGAGTTAAAAGCATTTTATTCTCTTTCATACTGTACGACCAAAGAAATAAAAACATCGTTTTCTTCCAAACTACTGAAAACGTCGTTGTCAAAGTATCAAAATACATCAAGATTGTCTTAAACAGCAATGAAAAGCAAATCTAAATCGAAAAAAATTAACATTAACGGAGTTAACAGCATTTTTTTTTCTTTCATACTGTAACGACTAAAGAAAAAATAACATCGTTTTCTTCCAAACTACTGAAAAAATCGTTGTCAAAGTATCAAAATACATCAAAATTGTCTGAAACAGCAATGAAAAGCAAATCTAAATCCAAAAAAATTAATATTAAAGGAGTTAACAGCATTTTTTTTTCTTTCATACTGTAACGACCAAAGAAATAAGAACATCGTTTTCTTCCAAGCTACTAAAAATATCGTTGTCAAAGTATCAAAATACATCAAGATTGTCTGAAACAGCAATGAAAAGCAAATCTAAATCGAAAAGAAATTAATATTGACGGAGTTAACAGCATTTTTTTTTCTTTCATACTGTAACGACCAAAGAAAAAAAAACATCGTTTTCTTCCAAACTACTGAAAACATCGTTGTCAAAGTATCAAAATATATCAAGATTGTCTTAAATAGCAATGAAAAGCAAATCTAAATCGAAAAGAAATTAATATTGGCGGAGTTAACAACATTTTTTTTTCTTTCATACTGTAACGACCAAAGAAAAAAAAACATCGTTTCCTTCCAAACTACTGAAAAAGTCGTTGTCAAAGTATCAAAATACATCAAAATTGTCTGAAACAGCAATGAAAAGCAAATCTAAATCGAAAAGAAATTAATATTGACGGAGTTAACAGCATTTTTTTTTCTTTCATACAGTAACGACCAAAGAAATAAAAACATCGTTTTCTTCCAAACTACTGAAAACATCGTTGTCAAGATATCAAAATACATCAAGATTGTCTTACAATGCAATGAAAAGCAAATCTAAATCGAAAAAAAAAAATAAATATTGACGGAGTTAAAAGCATTTTATTTTCTTTCATATTGTAACGACCAAAGAAAAAAAAACATCGTTTCCTTCCAAACTACTGAAAACATCGTTGTCAAAGTATCAAAATACATCAAAATTGTCTGAAACAGCAATGAAAAGCAAATCTAAATCGAAAAGAAATTAATATTGACGGAGTTAAAAGCATTTTTTTTTCTTTCATACTGTAACGACTAAAGAAAAAATAACATCGTTTTCTTCCAAACTACTAAAAAAATCGTTGTCAAAGTATCAAAATACATCAAAATTGTCTGAAACAGCAATGAAAAGCAAATCTAAATCGAAAAAAATTAATATTGATGGAGTTAACAGCATTTTTTTTTCTTTCATACTGTAACGACCAAAGAAATAAGAACATCGTTTTCTTCCAAACTACTAAAAATATCGTTGTCAAAGTATCAAAATACATCAAAATTGTCTGAAACAGCAATGAAAAGCAAATCTAAATTGAAAAAAATTTATATTGACGGAGTTAACAGCATTTTTTTTTCTTTCATACTGTAACGACCAAAGAAATAAAAACATCGTTTTCTTCCAAACTACTAAAAATATCGTTGTCAAAGTATCAAAATACATCAAAATTGTCTAAAACAGCAATGAAAAGCAAATCTATATCGAAAAGAAATTAATATTAACCGAGTTAACAGCATTTTTTTTTCTTTCATATTGTAACGACCAAAGAAAAAAAAACATCGTTTCCTTCCAAACTACTGAAAAAGTCGTTGTCAAAGTATCAAAATACATCAAAATTGTTTTAAACAGCAATGAAAAGCAAATCTAAATCGAAAAAAATTAATATTGACGGAGTTAAAAGCATTTTATTCTCTTTCATACTGTACGACCAAAGAAATAAAAACATCGTTTTCTTCCAAACTACTAAAAATATCCTTGTCAAAGTATCAAAATACATCAAAATTGTCTAAAACAGCAATAAAAAGCAAATCTAAATCGAAAAGAAATTAATATTGACGGAGTTAACAGCATTTTTTTTTCTTTCATACTGTAACGACCAAAGAAATAAAAACATCGTTTTCTTCCAAACTACTAAAAATATCGTTGTCAAAGTATCAAAATACATCAAAATGAAACAGCAATGAAAAGCAAATCTATATCGAAAAGAAATTAATATTAACGGAGTTAACAGCATTTTTTTTTCTTTCATATTGTAACGACCAAAGAAAAAAAAACATCGTTTCCTTCCAAACTACTGAAAAAGTCGTTGTCAAAGTATCAAAATACATCAAAATTGTTTTAAACAGCAATGAAAAGCAAATCTAAATCGAAAAAAATTAATATTGACGGAGTTAAAAGCATTTTATTCTCTTTCATACTGTACGACCAAAGAAATAAAAACATCGTTTTCTTCCAAACTACTGAAAACGTCGTTGTCAAAGTATCAAAATACATCAAGATTGTCTTAAACAGCAATGAAAAGCAAATCTAAATCGAAAAAAATTAACATTAACGGAGTTAACAGCATTTTTTTTTCTTTCATACTGTAACGACTAAAGAAAAAATAACATCGTTTTCTTCCAAACTACTGAAAAAATCGTTGTCAAAGTATCAAAATACATCAAAATTGTCTGAAACAGCAATGAAAAGCAAATCTAAATCCAAAAAAATTAATATTAAAGGAGTTAACAGCATTTTTTTTTCTTTCATACTGTAACGACCAAAGAAATAAGAACATCGTTTTCTTCCAAGCTACTAAAAATATCGTTGTCAAAGTATCAAAATACATCAAGATTGTCTGAAACAGCAATGAAAAGCAAATCTAAATCGAAAAGAAATTAATATTGACGGAGTTAACAGCATTTTTTTTTCTTTCATACTGTAACGACCAAAGAAAAAAAAACATCGTTTTCTTCCAAACTACTGAAAACATCGTTGTCAAAGTATCAAAATATATCAAGATTGTCTTAAATAGCAATGAAAAGCAAATCTAAATCGAAAAGAAATTAATATTGGCGGAGTTAACAACATTTTTTTTTCTTTCATACTGTAACGACCAAAGAAAAAAAAACATCGTTTCCTTCCAAACTACTGAAAAAGTCGTTGTCAAAGTATCAAAATACATCAAAATTGTCTGAAACAGCAATGAAAAGCAAATCTAAATCGAAAAGAAATTAATATTGACGGAGTTAACAGCATTTTTTTTTCTTTCATACAGTAACGACCAAAGAAATAAAAACATCGTTTTCTTCCAAACTACTGAAAACATCGTTGTCAAGATATCAAAATACATCAAGATTGTCTTACACTGCAATGAAAAGCAAATCTAAATCGAAAAAAAAAAATAAATATTGACGGAGTTAAAAGCATTTTATTTTCTTTCATACTGTAACGACCAAAGAAAAAAAAACATCGTTTCCTTCCAAACTACTGAAAACATCGTTGTCAAAGTATCAAAATATATCAAGATTGTCTTAAATAGCAATGAAAAGCAAATCTAAATCGAAAAGAAATTAATATTGACGGAGTTAACAACATTTTTTTTTCTTTCATACTGTAACGACCAAAGAAAAAAAAACATCGTTTCCTTCCAAACTACTGAAAAAGTCGTTGTCAAAGTATCAAAATACATCAAAATTGTCTGAAACAGCAATGAAAAGCAAATCTAAATCGAAAAGAAATTAATATTGACGGAGTTAACAGCATTTTTTTTTCTTTCATACTGTAACGACTAAAGAAAAAATAACATCGTTTTCTTCCAAACTACTAAAAAAATCGTTGTCAAAGTATCAAAATACATCAAAATTGTCTGAAACAGCAATGAAAAGCAAATCTAAATCGAAAAAAATTAATATTGATGGAGTTAACAGCATTTTTTTTTCTTTCATACTGTAACGACCAAAGAAATAAGAACATCGTTTTCTTCCAAACTACTAAAAATATCGTTGTCAAAGTATCAAAATACATCAAAATTGTCTGAAACAGCAATGAAAAGCAAATCTAAATTGAAAAAAATTTATATTGACGGAGTTAACAGCATTTTTTTTTCTTTCATACTGTAACGACCAAAGAAATAAAAACATCGTTTTCTTCCAAACTACTAAAAATATCGTTGTCAAAGTATCAAAATACATCAAAATTGTCTGAAACAGCAATGAAAAGCAAATCTATATCGAAAAGAAATTAATATTAACGGAGTTAACAGCATTTTTTTTTCTTTCATATTGTAACGACCAAAGAAAAAAAAACATCGTTTCCTTCCAAACTACTGAAAAAGTCGTTGTCAAAGTATCAAAATACATCAAAATTGTTTTAAACAGCAATGAAAAGCAAATCTAAATCGAAAAAAATTAATATTGACGGAGTTAAAAGCATTTTATTCTCTTTCATACTGTACGACCAAAGAAATAAAAACATCGTTTTCTTCCAAACTACTAAAAATATCCTTGTCAAAGTATCAAAATACATCAAAATTGTCTAAAACAGCAATAAAAAGCAAATCTAAATCGAAAAGAAATTAATATTGACGGAGTTAACAGCATTTTTTTTTCTTTCATACTGTAACGACCAAAGAAATAAAAACATCGTTTTCTTCAAAACTACTAAAAATATCGTTGTCAAAGTATCAAAATACATCAAAATTGTCTGAAACAGCAATGAAAAGCAAATCTAAATTGTAAAAAATTTATATTGACGGAGTTAACAGCATTTTTTTTTCTTTCATACTGTAACGACCAAAGAAATAAAAACATCTTTGTCTTCCAAATTACTGAAAAAATCGTTGTCAAAGTATCAAAATACATCAAAATTGTCTGAAACAGCAATGAAAAGCAAATCTAAATAGAAAAAAATTAATATTGACAGAGTTAACAGCATTTTTTTTTCTTTCATACTGTAACGACCAAAGAAATAAGAACATCGTTTTCTTCCAAACTACTAAAAATATCGTTGTCAAAGTATCAAAATACATCAAAATTGTCTGAAACAGCAATGAAAAGCAAATCTAAATTGTAAAAAAATTATATTGACGGAGTTAACAGCATTTTATTCTCTTTCATACTGTACGACCAAAGAAATAAAAACATCGTTTTCTTCCAAACTACTAAAAATATCCTTGTCAAAGTATCAAAATACATCAAAATTGTCTAAAACAGCAATGAAAAGCAAATCTAAATCGAAAAAAATTAATATTGACGGAGTTAAAAGCATTTTATTCTCTTTCATACTGTACGACCAAAGAAATAAAAACATCGTTTTCTTCCAAACTACTAAAAATATCGTTGTCAAAGTATCAAAATACATCAAAATTGTCTGAAACAGCAATGAAAAGCAAATCTAAATTGTAAAAAATTTATATTGACGGAGTTAACAGCATTTTTTTTTCTTTCATACTGTAACGACCAAAGAAATAAAAACATCTTTGTCTTCCAAATTACTGAAAAAATCGTTGTCAAAGTATCAAAATACATCAAAATTGTCTGAAACAGCAATGAAAAGCAAATCTAAATAGAAAAAAATTAATATTGACGGAGTTAACAGCATTTTTTTTTCTTTCATACTGTAACGACCAAAGAAATAAGAAAATCGTTTTCTTCCAAACTACTAAAAATATCGTTGTCAAAGTATCAAAATACATCAAAATTGTCTGAAACAGCAATGAAAAGCAAATCTAAATTGTAAAAAAATTATATTGACGGAGTTAACAGCATTTTTTTTTCTTTCATACTGTAACGACCAAAGAAATAAGAACATCGTTTTCTTCCAAACTACTAAAAATATCGTTGTCAAAGTATCAAAATACATCAAAATTGTCTGAAACAGCAATGAAAAGCAAATCTAAATCGAAAAAAATTAATATTGACGGAGTTAAAAGCATTTTATTATCTTTCATACTGTACGACCAAAGAAATAAAAACATCGTTTTCTTCCAAACTACTAAAAATATCGTTGTCAAAGTATCAAAATACATCAAAATTGTCTGAAACAGCAATGAAAAGCAAATCTAAATCGAAAAAAATTAATATTGACGGAGTTAAAAGCATTTTATTCTCTTTCATACTGTACGACCAAAGAAATAATAACATCGTTTTCTTCCAAACTACTAAAAATATCGTTGTCAAAGTATCAAAATACATCAAAATTGTCTGAAACAGCAATGAAAAGCAAATCTAAATCGAAAAAAATTAATATTGACGGAGTTAACAGCATTTTTTTTTCTTTCATACTGTAACGACCAAAGAAATAAGAACATCGTTTCCTTCCAAACTACTGAAAATATCGTTGTCAAAGTATCAAAATATATCAAAATTGTCTGAAACAGCAATGAAAAGTAAATCTAAATTGTAAAAAATTTATATTGACGGAGTTAACAGCATTTTTTTTTCTTTCATACTGTAACGACCAAAGAAATAAAAACATCGTTTTCTTCCAAACTACTTAAAATATCGTTGTCAAAGTATCAAAATACATCAAAATTGTCTGAAACAGCAATGAAAAGCAAATCTAAATCGAAAAGAAATTAATATTAACGGAGTTAAAAGCATTTTTTTTTCTTTCATATTGTAACGACCAAAGAAAAAAAAACATCGTTTCCTTCCAAACTACTGAAAAAGTCGTTGTCAAAGTATCAAAATACATCAAAATATTTTTAAACAGCAATGAAAAGCAAATCTAAATCGAAAAAAATTAATATTGACGGAGTTAAAAGCATTTTATTCTCTTTCATACTGTACGACCAAAGAAATAAAAACATCGTTTTCTTCCAAACTACTAAAAATATCGTTGTCAAAATATCAAAATACATCAAAATTGTCTGAAACAGCAATGAAAAGCAAATCTAAATCGAAAAAAATTAATATTGACGGAGTTAAAAGCATTTTATTCTCATTCATACTGTAACGACAAAAGAAATAAAAACATCGTTTTCTTCCAAACTACTGAAAACATCGTTGTCAAAGTATCAAAATACATCAAGATTGTCTTAAACAGCAATGAAAAGCAAATCTAAATCGAAAAGAAATTAATATTGACGGAGTTAACAGCATTTTTTTTTCTTTCATACTGTAACGACCAAAGAAATAAAAACATCGTTTTCTTCCAAACTACTAAAAATATCGTTGTCAAAGTATCAAAATACATCAAAATTGTTTTAAACAGCAATGAAAAGCAAATCTAAATCTAAAAAAATTAATATTGACGGAGTTAAAAGCATTTTATTCTCTTTCATACTGTAACGACCAAAGAAAAAAAAACATCGTTTCATTCCAAACTACTGAAAACATCGTTGTCAAAGTATCAAAATATATCAAAATATTCTGAAACAGCAATGAAAAGCAAATCTAAATCGAAAAAAATTAATATTGACGGAGTTAACAGCATTTTTTTTTCTTTCATATTTGAACGACCAAAGAAAAAAAAACATAGTTTTCTAATTAACTACTGAAAAAGTCGTTGTCAAAGTATCAAAATACATCAAGATTGTCTTAAACAGCAATGAAAAGCAAATCTAAATCGAAAAGAAATTAATATTGACGGAGTTAACAGCATTTTTTTTTCTTTCATACTGTAACGACCAAAGAAATAAAAACATCGTTTTCTTCCAAACTACTAAAAATATCGTTGTCAAAGTATCAAAATATATCAAAATTGTTTTAAACAGCAATGAAAAGCAAATCTAAATCGAAAAAAATTAATATTGACGGAGTTAAAAGCATTTTATTCTCTTTCATACTGTAACGACCAAAGAAAAAAAAACATCGTTTCATTCCAAACTACTGAAAACATCGTTGTCAAAGTATCAAAATATATCAAAATTTTCTGAAACAGCAATGAAAAGCAAATCTAAATCGAAAAAAATTAATATTGACGGAGTTAACAGCATTTTTTTTTCTTTCATATTGTAACGACCAAAGAAAAAAAAACATAGTTTTCTTATAAACTACTGAAAAAGTCGTTGTCAAAGTATCAAAATACATCAAAATTGTCTGAAACAGCAATGAAAAGCAAATCTGAATCGAAAAGAAATTAATATTGACGGAGTTAACAGCATTTTTTTTTCTTTCATACTGTAACGACCAAAGAAATAAAAACATCGTTTTCTTCCAAACTACTAAAAATATCGTTGTCAAAGTATCAAAATACATCAAAATTGTTTTAAACAGCAATGAAAAGCAAATCTAAATCGAAAAAAATTAATATTGACGGAGTTAAAAGCATTTTATTCTCATTCATACTGTACGACCAAAGAAATAAAAACATCGTTTTCTTCCAAACTACTAAAAATATCGTTGTCAAAGTATCAAAATACATCAAAATTTTCTGAAACAGCAATGAAAAGCAAATCTAAATCGAAAAAAATTAATATTGACGGAGTTAACAGCATTTTTTTTTCTTTCATATTGTAACGACCAAAGAAAAAAAAACATAGTTTTCTTATAAACTACTGAAAAAGTCGTTGTCAAAGTATCAAAATACATCAAAATTGTCTGAAACAGCAATGAACAGCAAATCTAAATCGAAAAGAAATTAATATTGACGGAGTTAACAGCATTTTTTTTTCTTTCATACTGTAACGACCAAAGAAATAAGAACATCGTTTTCTTCCAAACTACTAAAAATATCGTTGTCAAAGTATCAAAATGTATCAAAATTGTTTTAAACAGCAATGAAAAGCAAATCTAAATCGAAAAAAATTAATATTGACGGAGTTAAAAGCATTTTATTATCTTTCATACTGTACGACCAAAGAAAAAGAAACATCGTTTTCTTCCAAACTACTAAAAATATCGTTGTCAAAGTATCAAAATACATCAAAATTGTCTGAAACAGCAATGAAAAGCAAATCTAAATCGAAAAGAAATTAATATTGACGGAGTTAACAGCATTTTTTTTTCTTTCATACTGTAACGACCAAAGAAATAAAAACATCGTTTTCTTCCAAACTACTAAAAATATCGTTGTCAAAGTATCAAAATACATCAAAATTGTTTTAAACAGCAATGAAAAGCAAATCTAAATCGAAAAAAATTAATATTGACGGAGTTAACAGCATTTTTTTTTCTTTCATACTGTAACGACCAAAGAAATAAGAACATCGTTTTCTTCCAAACTACTAAAAATATCGTTGTCAAAGTATCAAAATATATCAAAATTGTTTTAAACAGCAATGAAAAGCAAATCTAAATCGAAAAAAATTAATATTGACGGAGTTAAAAGCATTTTATTATCTTTCATACTGTACGACCAAAGAAAAAGAAACATCGTTTTCTTCCAAACTACTAAAAATATCGTTGTCAAAGTATCAAAATACATCAAAATTGTCTGAAACAGCAATGAAAAGCAAATCTAAATCGAAAAGAAATTAATATTGCCGGAGTTAACAGCATTTTTTTTTCTTTCATACTGTAACGACCAAAGAAATAAAAACATCGTTTTCTTCCAAACTACTAAAAATATCGTTGTCAAAGTATCAAAATACATCAAAATTGTCTGAAACAGCAATGAAAAGCAAATCTAAATCGAAAAGAAATTAATATTGACGGAGTTAACAGCATTTTTTTTTCTTTCATACTGTAACGACCAAAGAAATAAGAACATCGTTTCCTTCCAAACTACTAAAAATATCGTTGTCAAAGTATCAAAATATATCAAAATTGTCTGAAACAGCAATGAAAAGCAAATCTAAATCGAAAAAAATTAATATTGACGGAGTTAAAAGCATTTTATTATCTTTCATACTGTACGACCAAAGAAAAAGAAACATCGTTTTCTTCCAAACTACTAAAAATGTCGTTGTCAAAGTATCAAAATACATCAAAATTGTCTGAAACAGCAATGAAAAGCAAATCTAAATCGAAAAGAAATTAATATTGACGGAGTTAACAGCATTTTTTTTTCTTTCATACTGTAATGACCAAAGAAATAAAAACATCGTTTTCTTCCAAACTACTAAAAATATCGTTGTCAAAGTATCAAAATACATCAAAATTGTTTTAAACAGCAATGAAAAGCAAATCTAAATCGAAAAAAATTAATATTGACGGAGTTAACAGCATTTTTTTTTCTTTCATATTGTAACGACCAAAGAAAAAAAAACATCGTATCCTTCCAAACTACTGAAAAAGTCGTTGTCAAAGTATCAAAATACATCAAAATTGTCTGAAACAGCAATGAAAAGCAAATCTAAATCGAAAAGAAATTAATATTGACGGAGTTAACAGCATTTTTTTTTCTTTCATATTGTAACGACCAAAGAAATAAGAACATCGTTTTCTTCCAAACTACTAAAAATATCGTTGTCAAAGTATCAAAATACATCAAAATTGTTTTAAACAGCAATGAAAAGCAAATCTAAATCGAAAAAAATTAATATTGACGGAGTTAAAAGCATTTTATTATCTTTCATACTGTACGACCAAAGAAAAAGAAACATCGTTTTCTTCCAAACTACTAAAAATATCGTTGTCAAAGTATCAAAATACATCAAAATTGTCTGAAACAGCAATGAAAAGCAAATCTAAATCGAAAAGAAATTAATATTGACGGAGTTAACAGCATTTTTTTTTCTTTCATATTGTAACGACCAAAGAAAAAAAAACATCGTTTCCTTCCAAACTACTGAAAAAGTCGTTGTCAAAGTATCAAAATACATCAAAATTGTCTGAAACAGCAATGAAAAGCAAATCTAAATCGAAAAAAATTAATATTGACGGAGTTAACAGCATTTTTTTTTCTTTCATACTGTAACGACCAAAGAAATAAAAACATCGTTTTCTTCCAAACTACTAAAAATATCGTTGTCAAAGTATCAAAATACATCAAAATTGTTTTAAACAGCAATGAAAAGCAAATCTAAATCGAAAAAAATTAATATTGACGGAGTTAAAAGCATTTTATTCTCATTCATACTGTACGACCAAAGAAATAAAAACATCGTTTTCTTCCAAACTACTAAAAATATCGTTGTCAAAGTATCAAAATACATCAAAATTTTCTGAAACAGCAATGAAAAGCAAATCTAAATCGAAAAAAATTAATATTGACGGAGTTAACAGCATTTTTTTTTCTTTCATATTGTAACGACCAAAGAAAAAAAAACATAGTTTTCTTATAAACTACTGAAAATATCGTTGTCAAAGTATCAAAATACATCAAAATTGTCTGAAACAGCAATGAAAAGCAAATCTAAATCGAAAAGAAATTAATATTAACGGAGTTAACAGCATTTTTTTTTCTTTCATACTGTAACGACCAAAGAAATAAAAACATCGTTTTCTTCCAAACTACTAAAAATATCGTTGTCAAAGTATCAAAATACATCAAAATTGTTTTAAACAGCAATGAAAAGCAAATCTAAATCGAAAAAAATTAATATTGACGGAGTTAACAGCATTTTTTTTTCTTTCATATTGTAACGACCAAAGAAAAAAAAACATCGTTTCCTTCCAAACTACTGAAAAAGTCGTTGTCAAAGTATCAAAATACATCAAAATTGTCTGAAACAGCAATGAAAAGCAAATCTAAATCGAAAAGAAATTTATATTGACGGAGTTAACAGCATTTTTTTTTCTTTCATATTGTAACGACCAAAGAAATAAGAACATCGTTTTCTTCCAAACTACTAAAAATATCGTTGTCAAAGTATCAAAATACATCAAAATTGTTTTAAACAGCAATGAAAAGCAAATCTAAATCTAAAAAAATTAATATTGACGGAGTTAAAAGCATTTTATTATCTTTCATACTGTACGACCAAAGAAAAAGAAACATCGTTTTCTTCCAAACTACTAAAAATATCGTTGTCAAAGTATCAAAATACATCAAAATTTTCTGAAACAGCAATGAAAAGCAAATCTAAATCGAAAAAAATTAATATTGACGGAGTTAACAGCATTTTTTTTTCTTTCATATTGTAACGACCAAAGAAAAAAAAACATCGTTTCCTTCCAAACTACTGAAAAAGTCGTTGTCAAAGTATCAAAATACATCAAAATTGTCTGAAACAGCAATGAAAAGCAAATCTAAATCGAAAAAAATTAATATTGACGGAGTTAACAGCATTTTTTTTTCTTTCATACTGTAACGACCAAAGAAATAAAAACATCGTTTTCTTCCAAACTACTAAAAATATCGTTGTCAAAGTATCAAAATACATCAAAATTGTTTTAAACAGCAATGAAAAGCAAATCTAAATCGAAAAAAATTAATATTGACGGAGTTAAAAGCATTTTATTCTCATTCATACTGTACGACCAAAGAAATAAAAACATCGTTTTCTTCCAAACTACTAAAAATATCGTTGTCAAAGTATCAAAATACATCAAAATTTTCTGAAACAGCAATGAAAAGCAAATCTAAATCGAAAAAAATTAATATTGACGGAGTTAACAGCATTTTTTTTTCTTTCATATTGTAACGACCAAAGAAAAAAAAACATAGTTTTCTTATAAACTACTGAAAATATCGTTGTCAAAGTATCAAAATACATCAAAATTGTCTGAAACAGCAATGAAAAGCAAATCTAAATCGAAAAGAAATTAATATTAACGAAGTTAACAGCATTTTTTTTTCTTTCATACTGTAACGACCAAAGAAATAAGAACATCGTTTTCTTCCAAACTACTAAAAATATCGTTGTCAAAGTATCAAAATATATCAAAATTGTTTTAAACAGCAATGAAAAGCAAATCTAAATCGAAAAAAATTAATATTGACGGAGTTAAAAGCATTTTATTATCTTTCATACTGTACGACCAAAGAAAAAGAAACATCGTTTTCTTCCAAACTACTAAAAATATCGTTGTCAAAGTATCAAAATACATCCAAATTGTCTGAAACAGCAATGAAAAGCAAATCTAAATCGAAAAGAAATTAATATTGACGGAGTTAACAGCATTTTTTTTTCTTTCATACTGTAACGACCAAAGAAATAAAAACATCGTTTTCTTCCAAACTACTAAAAATATCGTTGTCAAAGTATCAAAATACATCAAAATTGTTTTAAACAGCAATGAAAAGCAAATCTAAATCGAAAAAAAATAATATTGACGGAGTTAACAGCATTTTTTTTTCTTTCATATTGTAACGACCAAAGAAAAAAAAACATCGTTTCCTTCCAAACTACTGAAAAAGTCGTTGTCAAAGTATCAAAATACATCAAAATTGTTTTAAACAGCAATGAAAAGCAAATCTAAATCGAAAAAAATTAATATTGACGGAGTTAAAAGCATTTTATTCTCTTTCATACTGTACGACCAAAGAAAAAAAAACATCGTTTCATTCCAAACTACTGAAAACATCGTTGTCAAAGTATCAAAATATATCAAAATTTTCTGAAACAGCAATGAAAAGCAAATCTAAATCGAAAAAAAATAATATTGACGGAGTTAATAGCATTTTTTTTTCTTTCATATTGTAACGACCAAAGAAAAAAAAACATAGTTTTCTTATAAACTACTGAAAAAGTCGTTGTCAAAGTATCAAAATACATCAAAATTGTCTGAAACAGCAATGAAAAGCAAATCTAAATCGAAAAGAAATTAATATTGACGGAGTTAAAAGCATTTTATTCTCATTCATACTGTACGACCAAAGAAAAAGATACATCGTTTTCTTCCAAACTACTGAAAAAGTCGTTGTCAAAGTATCAAAATACATCAAAATTGTCTGAAACAGCAATGAAAAGCAAATCTAAATCGAAAAGAAATTAATATTGACGGAGTTAACAGCATTTTTTTTTCTTTCATACTGTACGACCAAAGAAAAAGAAACATCGTTTTCTTCCAAACTACTAAAAATATCGTTGTCAAAGTATCAAAATACATCAAAATTTTCTGAAACAGCAATGAAAAGCAAATCTAAATCGAAAAAAATTAATATTGACGGAGTTAACAGCATTTTTTTTTCTTTCATATTGTAACGACCAAAGAAAAAAAAACATCGTTTCCTTCCAAACTACTGAAAAAGTCGTTGTCAAAGTATCAAAATACATCAAAATTGTTTTAAACAGCAATGAAAAGCAAATCTAAATCTAAAAAAATTAATATTGACGGAGTTAAAAGCATTTTATTATCTTTCATACTGTACGACCAAAGAAAAAGAAACATCGTTTTCTTCCAAACTACTAAAAATATCGTTGTCAAAGTATCAAAATACATCAAAATTTTCTGAAACAGCAATGAAAAGCAAATCTAAATCGAAAAAAATTAATATTGACGGAGTTAACAGCATTTTTTTTTCTTTCATATTGTAACGACCAAAGAAAAAAAAACATCGTTTCCTTCCAAACTACTGAAAAAGTCGTTGTCAAAGTATCAAAATACATCAAAATTGTCTGAAACAGCAATGAAAAGCAAATCTAAATCGAAAAAAATTAATATTGACGGAGTTAACAGCATTTTTTTTTCTTTCATACTGTAACGACCAAAGAAATAAAAACATCGTTTTCTTCCAAACTACTAAAAATATCGTTGTCAAAGTATCAAAATACATCAAAATTGTTTTAAACAGCAATGAAAAGCAAATCTAAATCGAAAAAAATTAATATTGACGGAGTTAAAAGCATTTTATTCTCATTCATACTGTACGACCAAAGAAATAAAAACATCGTTTTCTTCCAAACTACTAAAAATATCGTTGTCAAAGTATCAAAATACATCAAAATTTTCTGAAACAGCAATGAAAAGCAAATCTAAATCGAAAAAAATTAATATTGACGGAGTTAACAGCATTTTTTTTTCTTTCATATTGTAACGACCAAAGAAAAAAAAACATAGTTTTCTTATAAACTACTGAAAATATCGTTGTCAAAGTATCAAAATACATCAAAATTGTCTGAAACAGCAATGAAAAGCAAATCTAAATCGAAAAGAAATTAATATTAACGAAGTTAACAGCATTTTTTTTTCTTTCATACTGTAACGACCAAAGAAATAAGAACATCGTTTTCTTCCAAACTACTAAAAATATCGTTGTCAAAGTATCAAAATATATCAAAATTGTTTTAAACAGCAATGAAAAGCAAATCTAAATCGAAAAAAATTAATATTGACGGAGTTAAAAGCATTTTATTATCTTTCATACTGTACGACCAAAGAAAAAGAAACATCGTTTTCTTCCAAACTACTAAAAATATCGTTGTCAAAGTATCAAAATACATCCAAATTGTCTGAAACAGCAATGAAAAGCAAATCTAAATCGAAAAGAAATTAATATTGACGGAGTTAACAGCATTTTTTTTTCTTTCATACTGTAACGACCAAAGAAATAAAAACATCGTTTTCTTCCAAACTACTAAAAATATCGTTGTCAAAGTATCAAAATACATCAAAATTGTTTTAAACAGCAATGAAAAGCAAATCTAAATCGAAAAAAAATAATATTGACGGAGTTAACAGCATTTTTTTTTCTTTCATATTGTAACGACCAAAGAAAAAAAAACATCGTTTCCTTCCAAACTACTGAAAAAGTCGTTGTCAAAGTATCAAAATACATCAAAATTGTTTTAAACAGCAATGAAAAGCAAATCTAAATCGAAAAAAATTAATATTGACGGAGTTAAAAGCATTTTATTCTCTTTCATACTGTACGACCAAAGAAAAAAAAACATCGTTTCATTCCAAACTACTGAAAACATCGTTGTCAAAGTATCAAAATATATCAAAATTTTCTGAAACAGCAATGAAAAGCAAATCTAAATCGAAAAAAAATAATATTGACGGAGTTAATAGCATTTTTTTTTCTTTCATATTGTAACGACCAAAGAAAAAAAAACATAGTTTTCTTATAAACTACTGAAAAAGTCGTTGTCAAAGTATCAAAATACATCAAAATTGTCTGAAACAGCAATGAAAAGCAAATCTAAATCGAAAAGAAATTAATATTGACGGAGTTAAAAGCATTTTATTCTCATTCATACTGTACGACCAAAGAAAAAGATACATCGTTTTCTTCCAAACTACTGAAAAAGTCGTTGTCAAAGTATCAAAATACATCAAAATTGTCTGAAACAGCAATGAAAAGCAAATCTAAATCGAAAAGAAATTAATATTGACGGAGTTAACAGCATTTTTTTTTCTTTCATACTGTACGACCAAAGAAATAAGAACATCGTTTCCTTCCAAACTACTGAAAAAGTCGTTGTCAAAGTATCAAAATACATCCAAATTGTCTGAAACAGCAATGAAAAGCAAATCTAAATCGAAAAGAAATTAATATTGACGGAGTTAACAGCATTTTATTATCTTTCATACTGTACGACCAAAGAAAAAGAAACATCGTTTTCTTCCAAACTACTAAAAATATCGTTGTCAAAGTATCAAAATACATCCAAATTGTCTGAAACAGCAATGAAAAGCAAATCTAAATCGAAAAGAAATTAATATTGACGGAGTTAACAGCATTTTTTTTTCTTTCATACTGTAACGACCAAAGAAATAAAAACATCGTTTTCTTCCAAACTACTAAAAATATCGTTGTCAAAGTATCAAAATACATCAAAATTGTTTTAAACAGCAATGAAAAGCAAATCTAAATCGAAAAAAATTAATATTGACGGAGTTAACAGCATTTTTTTTTCTTTCATATTGTAACGACCAAAGAAAAAAAAACATCGTTTCCTTCCAAACTACTGAAAAAGTCTTGTCAAAGTATCAAAATACATCAAAATTGTTTTAAACAGCAATGAAAAGCAAATCTAAATCGAAAAAAATTAATATTGACTGAGTTAAAAGCATTTTATTCTCTTTCATACTGTACGACCAAAGAAAAAAAAACATCGTTTCATTCCAAACTACTGAAAACATCGTTGTCAAAGTATCAAAATATATCAAAATTTTCTGAAACAGCAATGAAAAGCAAATCTAAATCGAAAAAAAATAATATTGACGGAGTTAATAGCATTTTTTTTTCTTTCATACTGTAACGACCAAAGAAATAAAAACATCGTTTTCTTCCAAACTACTAAAAATATCGTTGTCAAAGTATCAAAATACATCAAAATTGTTTTAAACAGCAATGAAAAGCAAATCTAAATCGAAAAAAATTAATATTGACGGAGTTAAAAGCATTTTATTCTCATTCATACTGTACGACCAAAGAAAAAGATACATCGTTTTCTTCCAAACTACTGAAAAAGTCGTTGTCAAAGTATCAAAATACATCAAAATTGTCTGAAACAGCAATGAAAAGCAAATATAAATCGAAAAGAAATTAATATTGACGGAGTTAACAGCATTTTTTTTTCTTTCATACTGTACGACCAAAGAAATAAGAACATCGTTTTCTTCCAAACTACTAAAAATATCGTTGTCAAAGTATCAAAATACATCAAAATTGTCTAAAACAGCAATGAAAAGCAAATCTAAATCGAAAAAAAATTAATATTGACGGAGTTAAAAGCATTTTATTATCTTTCATACTGTACGACCAAAGAAATAAGAACATCGTTTTCTTCCAAACTACTAAAAATATCGTTGTCAAAGTATCAAAATATATCAAAATTGTTTTAAACAGCAATGAAAAGCAAATCTAAATCGAAAAAAATTAATATTGACGGAGTTAAAAGCATTTTATTATCTTTCATACTGTACGACCAAAGAAAAAGAAACATCGTTTTCTTCCAAACTACTAAAAATATCGTTGTCAAAGTATCAAAATACATCAAAATTGTCTGAAACAGCAATGAAAAGCAAATCTAAATCGAAAAGAAATTAATATTGACGGAGTTAACAGCATTTTTTTTTCTTTCATACTGTAACGACCAAAGAAATAAAAACATCGTTTTCTTCCAAACTACTAAAAATATCGTTGTCAAAGTATCAAAATACATCAAAATTGTTTTAAACAGCAATGAAAAGCAAATCTAAATCGAAAAAAATTAATATTGACGGAGTTAACAGCATTTTTTTTTCTTTCATACTGTAACGACCAAAGAAATAAGAACATCGTTTTCTTCCAAACTACTAAAAATATCGTTGTCAAAGTATCAAAATACATCAAAATTGTTTTAAACAGCAATGAAAAGCAAATCTAAATCGAAAAAAATTAATATTGACGGAGTTAAAAGCATTTTATTCTCATTCATACTGTACGACCAAAGAAATAAAAACATCGTTTTCTTCCAAACTACTAAAAATATCGTTGTCAAAGTATCAAAATACATCAAAATTTTCTGAAACAGCAATGAAAAGCAAATCTAAATCGAAAAAAATTAATATTGACGGAGTTAACAGCATTTTTTTTTTCTTTCATATTGT
This sequence comes from Ptychoptera albimana, assembly GCA_961205885.1. Lineage (NCBI taxonomy): Eukaryota > Metazoa > Arthropoda > Insecta > Diptera > Ptychopteridae > Ptychoptera > Ptychoptera albimana. The sequence continues at coordinate 18,109,215 of OY540803.1, read as the reverse complement.
AACGACCAAAGAAAAAAAAACATAGTTTTCTTATAAACTACTGAAAAAGTCGTTGTCAAAGTATCAAAATACATCAAAATTGTCTGAAACAGCAATGAAAAGCAAATCTAAATCGAAAAGAAATTAATATTGACGGAGTTAACAGCATTTTTTTTTCTTTCATACTGTAACTACCAAAGAAATAAAAACATCGTTTTCTTTCAAACTACTAAAAATATCGTTGTCAAAGTATCAAAATATATCAAAATTGTTTTAAACAGCAATGAAAAGCAAATCTAAATCGAAAAAAATTAATATTGACGGAGTTAAAAGCATTTTATTATCTTTCATACTGTACGACCAAAGAAAAAGAAACATCGTTTTCTTCCAAACTACTAAAAATATCGTTGTCAAAGTATCAAAATACATCAAAATTGTCTGAAACAGCAATGAAAAGCAAATATAAATCGAAAAGAAATTAATATTGACGGAGTTAACAGCATTTTTTTTTCTTTCATACTGTAACGACCAAAGAAATAAAAACATCGTTTTCTTCCAAACTACTAAAAATATCGTTGTCAAAGTATCAAAATACATCAAAATTGTTTTAAACAGCAATGAAAAGCAAATCTAAATCGAAAAAAATTAATATTGACGGAGTTAAAAGCATTTTATTCTCTTTCATACTGTAACGACCAAAGAAAAAAAAACATCGTTTCATTCCAAACTACTGAAAACATCGTTGTCAAAGTATCAAAATATATCAAAATTTTCTGAAACAGCAATGAAAAGCAAATCTAAATCGAAAAAAAATAATATTGACGGAGTTAATAGCATTTTTTTTTCTTTCATATTGTAACGACCAAAGAAAAAAAAACATAGTTTTCTTATAAACTACTGAAAAAGTCGTTGTCAAAGTATCAAAATACATCAAAATTGTCTGAAACAGCAATGAAAAGCAAATCTAAATCGGAAAGAAATTAATATTGACGGAGTTAACAGCATTTTTTTTTCTTTCATACTGTAACGACCAAAGAAATAAAAACATCGTTTTCTTCCAAACTACTAAAAATATCGTTGTCAAAGTATCAAAATACATCAAAATTGTTTTAAACAGCAATGAAAAGCAAATCTAAATCGAAAAAAATTAATATTGACGGAGTTAAAAGCATTTTTATCTCATTCATACTGTACGACCAAAGAAAAAGAAACATCGTTTTCTTCCAAACTACTAAAAATATCGTTGTCAAAGTATCAAAATACATCAAAATTGTCTGAAACAGCAATGAAAAGCAAATCTAAATCGAAAAAAATTTATATTGACGGAGTTAACAGCATTTTTTTTTCTTTCATACTGTAACGACCAAAGAAATAAAAACATCGTTTTCTTCCAAACTACTAAAAATATCGTTGTCAAAGTATCAAAATACATCAAAATTGTTTTAAACAGCAATGAAAAGCAAATCTAAATCGAAAAAAATTAATATTGACGGAGTTAAAAGCATTTTATTCTCATTCATACTGTACGACCAAAGAAATAAAAACATCGTTTTCTTCCAAATTACTAAACATATCGTTGTCAAAGTATCAAAATACATCAAAATTTTCTGAAACAGCAATGAAAAGCAAATCTAAATCGAAAAAAATTAATATTGACGGAGTTAACAGCATTTTTTTTTCTTTCATATTGTAACGACCAAAGAAAAAAAAACATAGTTTTCTTATAAACTACTGAAAAAGTCGTTGTCAAAGTATCAAAATACATCAAAATTGTTTTAAATAGCAATGAAAAGCAAATCTAAATCGAAAAGAAATTAATATTGACGGAGTTAACAGCATTTTTTTTTCTTTCATACTGTAACGACCAAAGAAATAAAAACATCGTTTTCTTCCAAACTACTAAAAATATCGTTGTTAAAGTATCAAAATACATCAAAATTGTTTTAAACAGCAATGAAAAGCAAATCTAAATCGAAAAAAATTAATATTGACGGAGTTAAAAGCATTTTATTCTCATTCATACTGTACGACCAAAGAAATAAAAACATCGTTTTCTTCCAAACTACTAAAAATATCGTTGTCAAAGTATCAAAATACATCAAAATTTTCTGAAACAGCAATGAAAAGCAAATCTAAATCGAAAAAAATTAATATTGACGGAGTAAACAGCATTTTTTTTTCTTTCATATTGTAACGACCAAAGAAAAAAAAACATCGTTTCCTTCCAAACTACTGAAAAAGTCGTTGTCAAAGTATCAAAATACATCAAAATTGTCTGAAACAGCAATGAAAAGCAAATCTAAATCGAAAAGAAATTAATATTGACGGAGTTAACAGCATTTTTTTTTCTTTCATACTGTAACGACCAAAGAAATAAAAACATCGTTTTCTTCCAAACTACTAAAAATATCGTTGTCAAAGTATCAAAATACATCAAAATTGTTTTAAACAGCAATGAAAAGCAAATCTAAATCGAAAAAAATTAATATTGACGGAGTTAAAAGCATTTTATTATCTTTCATACTGTACGACCAAAGAAAAAGAAACATCGTTTTCTTCCAAACTACTAAAAATATCGTTGTCAAAGTATCAAAATACATCAAAATTGTCTGAAACAGCAATGAAAAGCAAATCTAAATCGAAAAGAAATTAATATTGACGGAGTTAACAGCATTTTTTTTTCTTTCATATTGTAACGACCAAAGAAAAAAAAACATCGTTTCCTTCCAAACTACTGAAAAAGTCGTTGTCAAAGTATCAAAATACATCAAAATTTTCTGAAACAGCAATGAAAAGCAAATCTAAATCGAAAAAAATTAATATTGACGGAGTTAACAGCATTTTTTTTTCTTTCATACTGTAACGACCAAAGAAATAAAAACATCGTTTTCTTCCAAACTACTAAAAATATCGTTGTCAAAGTATCAAAATACATCAAAATTGTTTTAAACAGCAATGAAAAGCAAATCTAAATCGAAAAAAATTAATATTGACGGAGTTAAAAGCATTTTATTCTCATTCATACTGTACGACCAAAGAAATAAAAACATCGTTTTCTTCCAAATTACTAAAAATATCGTTGTCAAAGTATCAAAATACATCAAAATTTTCTGAAACAGCAATGAAAAGCAAATCTAAATCGAAAAAAATTAATATTGACGGAGTTAACAGCATTTTTTTTTCTTTCATACTGTAACGACCAAAGAAATAAAAACATCGTTTTCTTCCAAACTACTAAAAATATCGTTGTCAAAGTATCAAAATACATCAAAATTGTTTTAAACAGCAATGAAAAGCAAATCTAAATCGAAAAAAATTAATATTGACGGAGTTAAAAGCATTTTATTCTCTTTCATACTGTAACGACCAAAGAAAAAAAAACATCGTTTCATTCCAAACTACTGAAAACATCGTTGTCAAAGTATCAAAATATATCAAAATTTTCTGAAACAGCAATGAAAAGCAAATCTAAATCGAAAAAAAATAATATTGACGGAGTTAATAGCATTTTTTTTTCTTTCATATTGTAACGACCAAAGAAAAAAAAACATAGTTTTCTTATAAACTACTGAAAAAGTCGTTGTCAAAGTATCAAAATACATCAAAATTGTCTGAAACAGCAATGAAAAGCAAATCTAAATCGGAAAGAAATTAATATTGACGGAGTTAACAGCATTTTTTTTTCTTTCATACTGTAACGACCAAAGAAATAAAAACATCGTTTTCTTCCAAACTACTAAAAATATCGTTGTCAAAGTATCAAAATACATCAAAATTGTTTTAAACAGCAATGAAAAGCAAATCTAAATCGAAAAAAATTAATATTGACGGAGTTAAAAGCATTTTTATCTCATTCATACTGTACGACCAAAGAAAAAGAAACATCGTTTTCTTCCAAACTACTAAAAATATCGTTGTCAAAGTATCAAAATACATCAAAATTGTCTGAAACAGCAATGAAAAGCAAATCTAAATCGAAAAAAATTTATATTGACGGAGTTAACAGCATTTTTTTTTCTTTCATACTGTACGACCAAAGAAATAAGAACATCGTTTTCTTCCAAACTACTAAAAATATCGTTGTCAAAGTATCAAAATACATCAAAATTGTCTAAAACAGCAATGAAAAGCAAATCTAAATCGAAAAAAAATTAATATTGACGGAGTTAAAAGCATTTTATTATCTTTCATACTGTACGACCAAAGAAATAAAAACATCGTTTTCTTCCAAACTACTAAAAATATCGTTGTCAAAGTATCAAAATACATCAAAATTGTTTTAAACAGCAATGAAAAGCAAATCTAAATCGAAAAAAATTAATATTGACGGAGTTAACAGCATTTTTTTTTCTTTCATATTGTAACGACCAAAGAAAAAAAAACATAGTTTTCTTATAAACTACTGAAAAAGTCGTTGTCAAAGTATCAAAATACATCAAAATTGTCTGAAACAGCAATGAAAAGCAAATCTAAATCGAAAAGAAATTAATATTGACGGAGTTAACAGCATTTTTTTTTCTTTCATACTGTAACGACCAAAGAAATAAGAACATCGTTTTCTTCCAAACTACTAAAAATATCGTTGTCAAAGTATCAAAATATATCAAAATTGTTTTAAACAGCAATGAAAAGCAAATCTAAATCGAAAAAAATTAATATTGACGGAGTTAAAAGCATTTTATTATCTTTCATACTGTACGACCAAAGAAAAAGAAACATCGTTTTCTTCCAAACTACTAAAAATATCGTTGTCAAAGTATCAAAATACATCAAAATTGTCTGAAACAGCAATGAAAAGCAAATCTAAATCGAAAAGAAATTAATATTGACGGAGTTAACAGCATTTTTTTTTCTTTCATACTGTAACGACCAAAGAAATAAAAACATCGTTTTCTTCCAAACTACTAAAAATATCGTTGTCAAAGTATCAAAATACATCAAAATTGTTTTAAACAGCAATGAAAAGCAAATCTAAATCGAAAAAAATTAATATTGACGGAGTTAAAAGCATTTTATTCTCTTTCATACTGTAACGACCAAAGAAAAAAAAACATCGTTTCATTCCAAACTACTGAAAACATCGTTGTCAAAGTATCAAAATACATCAAAATTGTTTTAAACAGCAATGAAAAGCAAATCTAAATCGAAAAAAATTAATATTGACGGAGTTAACAGCATTTTTTTTTCTTTCATACTGTAACGACCAAAGAAATAAGAACATCGTTTTCTTCCAAACTACTAAAAATATCGTTGTCAAAGTATCAAAATATATCAAAATTGTTTTAAACAGCAATGAAAAGCAAATCTAAATCGAAAAAAATTAATATTGACGGAGTTAAAAGCATTTTATTCTCTTTCATACTGTAACGACCAAAGAAATAAAAACATCGTTTTCTTCCAAACTACTAAAAATATCGTTGTCAAAGTATCAAAATACATCAAAATTGTTTTAAACAGCAATGAAAAGCAAATCTAAATCGAAAAAAATTAATATTGACGGAGTTAACAGCATTTTTTTTTCTTTCATACTGTAACGACCAAAGAAATAAGAACATCGTTTTCTTCCAAACTACTAAAAATATCGTTGTCAAAGTATCAAAATACATCAAAATTGTTTTAAACAGCAATGAAAAGCAAATCTAAATCGAAAAAAATTAATATTGACGGAGTTAAAAGCATTTTATTCTCTTTCATACTGTAACGACCAAAGAAATAAAAACATCGTTTTCTTCCAAACTACTAAAAATATCGTTGTCAAAGTATCAAAATACATCAAAATTGTTTTAAACAGCAATGAAAAGCAAATCTAAATCGAAAAAAATTAATATTGACGGAGTTAACAGCATTTTTTTTTCTTTCATACTGTAACGACCAAAGAAATAAGAACATCGTTTTCTTCCAAACTACTAAAAATATCGTTGTCAAAGTATCAAAATATATCAAAATTGTTTTAAACAGCAATGAAAAGCAAATCTAAATCGAAAAAAATTAATATTGACGGAGTTAAAAGCATTTTATTATCTTTCATACTGTACGACCAAAGAAAAAGAAACATCGTTTTCTTCCAAACTACTAAAAATATCGTTGTCAAAGTATCAAAATACATCAAAATTGTCTGAAACAGCAATGAAAAGCAAATCTAAATCGAAAAGAATTAATATTGACGGAGTTAACAGCATTTTTTTTTCTTTCATACTGTAACGACCAAAGAAATAAAAACATCGTTTTCTTCCAAACTACTAAAAATATCGTTGTCAAAGTATCAAAATACATCAAAATTGTTTTAAACAGCAATGAAAAGCAAATCTAAATCGAAAAAAATTAATATTGACGGAGTTAAAAGCATTTTATTCTCATTCATACTGTACGACCAAAGAAATAAAAACATCGTTTTCTTCCAAATTACTAAAAATATCGTTGTCAAAGTATCAAAATACATCAAAATTTTCTGAAACAGCAATGAAAAGCAAATCTAAATCGAAAAAAATTAATATTGACGGAGTTAACAGCATTTTTTTTTCTTTCATATTGTAACGACCAAAGAAAAAAAAACATAGTTTTCTTATAAACTACTGAAAAAGTCGTTGTCAAAGTATCAAAATACATCAAAATTGTCTGAAACAGCAATGAAAAGCAAATCTAAATCGAAAAGAAATTAATATTGACGGAGTTAACAGCATTTTTTTTTCTTTCATACTGTAACGACCAAAGAAATAAGAACATCGTTTTCTTCCAAACTACTAAAAATATCGTTGTCAAAGTATCAAAATATATCAAAATTGTTTTAAACAGCAATGAAAAGCAAATCTAAATCGAAAAAAATTAATATTGACGGAGTTAAAAGCATTTTATTATCTTTCATACTGTACGACCAAAGAAAAAGAAACATCGTTTTCTTCCAAACTACTAAAAATATCGTTGTCAAAGTATCAAAATACATCAAAATTGTCTGAAACAGCAATGAAAAGCAAATATAAATCGAAAAGAAATTAATATTGACGGAGTTAACAGCATTTTTTTTTCTTTCATACTGTAACGACCAAAGAAATAAAAACATCGTTTTCTTCCAAACTACTAAAAATATCGTTGTCAAAGTATCAAAATACATCAAAATTGTTTTAAACAGCAATGAAAAGCAAATCTAAATCGAAAAAAATTAATATTGACGGAGTTAACAGCATTTTTTTTTCTTTCATATTGTAACGACCAAAGAAAAAAAAACATCGTTTCCTTCCAAACTACTGAAAAAGTCGTTGTCAAAGTATCAAAATACATCAAAATTGTCTGAAACAGCAATGAAAAGCAAATCTAAATCGAAAAGAAATTAATATTGACGGAGTTAACAGCATTTTTTTTTCTTTCATACTGTAACGACCAAAGAAATAAAAACATCGTTTTCTTCCAAACTACTAAAAATATCGTTGTCAAAGTATCAAAATACATCAAAATTGTTTTAAACAGCAATGAAAAGCAAATCTAAACCGAAAAAAATTAATATTGACGGAGTTAAAAGCATTTTATTATCTTTCATACTGTACGACCAAAGAAAAAGAAACATCGTTTTCTTCCAAACTACTAAAAATATCGTTGTCAAAGTATCAAAATACATCAAAATTGTCTGAAACAGCAATGAAAAGCAAATCTAAATCGAAAAGAAATTAATATTGACGGAGTTAACAGCATTTTTTTTTCTTTCATATTGTAACGACCAAAGAAATAAAAACATCGTTTTCTTCCAAACTACTAAAAATATCGTTGTCAAAGTATCAAAATACATCAAAATTGTTTTAAACAGCAATGAAAAGCAAATCTAAATCGAAAAAAATTAATATTGACGGAGTTAAAAGCATTTTATTCTCATTCATACTGTACGACCAAAGAAATAAAAACATCGTTTTCTTCCAAATTACTAAAAATATCGTTGTCAAAGTATCAAAATACATCAAAATTTTCTGAAACAGCAATGAAAAGCAAATCTAAATCGAAAAAAATTAATATTGACGGAGTTAACAGCATTTTTTTTTCTTTCATATTGTAACGACCAAAGAAAAAACAACATAGTTTTCTTATAAACTACTGAAAAAGTCGTTGTCAAAGTATCAAAATACATCAAAATTGTTTTAAATAGCAATGAAAAGCAAATCTAAATCGAAAAGAAATTAATATTGACGGAGTTAACAGCATTTTTTTTTCTTTCATACTGTAACGACCAAAGAAATAAAAACATCGTTTTCTTCCAAACTACTAAAAATATCGTTGTCAAAGTATCAAAATACATCAAAATTGTTTTAAACAGCAATGAAAAGCAAATCTAAATCGAAAAAAATTAATATTGACGGAGTTAAAAGCATTTTATTCTCATTCATACTGTACGACCAAAGAAATAAAAACATCGTTTTCTTCCAAATTACTAAAAATATCGTTGTCAAAGTATCAAAATACATCAAAATTTTCTGAAACAGCAATGAAAAGCAAATCTAAATCGAAAAAAATTAATATTGACGGAGTTAACAGCATTTTTTTTTCTTTCATATTGTAACGACCAAAGAAAAAACAACATAGTTTTCTTATAAACTACTGAAAAAGTCGTTGTCAAAGTATCAAAATACATCAAAATTGTTTTAAATAGCAATGAAAAGCAAATCTAAATCGAAAAGAAATTAATATTGACGGAGTTAACAGCATTTTTTTTTCTTTCATACTGTAACGACCAAAGAAATAAAAACATCGTTTTCTTCCAAACTACTAAAAATATCGTTGTCAAAGTATCAAAATACATCAAAATTGTTTTAAACAGCAATGAAAAGCAAATCTAAATCGAAAAAAATTAATATTGACGGAGTTAACAGCATTTTTTTTTCTTTCATATTGTAACGACCAAAGAAAAAAAAACATCGTTTCCTTCCAAACTACTGAAAAAGTCGTTGTCAAAGTATCAAAATACATCAAAATTGTCTGAAACAGCAATGAAAAGCAAATCTAAATCGAAAAGAAATTAATATTGACGGAGTTAACAGCATTTTTTTTTCTTTCATACTGTAACGACCAAAGAAATAAAAACATCGTTTTCTTCCAAACTACTAAAAATATCGTTGTCAAAGTATCAAAATACATCAAAATTGTTTTAAACAGCAATGAAAAGCAAATCTAAACCGAAAAAAATTAATATTGACGGAGTTAAAAGCATTTTATTATCTTTCATACTGTACGACCAAAGAAAAAGAAACATCGTTTTCTTCCAAACTACTAAAAATATCGTTGTCAAAGTATCAAAATACATCAAAATTGTCTGAAACAGCAATGAAAAGCAAATCTAAATCGAAAAGAAATTAATATTGACGGAGTTAACAGCATTTTTTTTTCTTTCATATTGTAACGACCAAAGAAATAAAAACATCGTTTTCTTCCAAACTACTAAAAATATCGTTGTCAAAGTATCAAAATACATCAAAATTGTTTTAAACAGCAATGAAAAGCAAATCTAAATCGAAAAAAATTAATATTGACGGAGTTAAAAGCATTTTATTCTCATTCATACTGTACGACCAAAGAAATAAAAACATCGTTTTCTTCCAAATTACTAAAAATATCGTTGTCAAAGTATCAAAATACATCAAAATTTTCTGAAACAGCAATGAAAAGCAAATCTAAATCGAAAAAAATTAATATTGACGGAGTAAACAACATTTTTTTTTCTTTCATATTGTACGACCAAAGAAAAAAAAACATAGTTTTCTTATAAACTACTGAAAATATCGTTGTCAAAGTATCAAAATACATCAAAATTGTCTGAAACAGCAATGAAAAGCAAATCTAAATCGAAAAGAAATTAATATTGACGGAGTTAACAGCATTTTTTTTTCTTTCATACTGTAACGACCAAAGAAATAAGAACATCGTTTTCTTCCAAACTACTAAAAATATCGTTGTCAAAGTATCAAAATATATCAAAATTGTTTTAAACAGCAATGAAAAGCAAATCTAAATCGAAAAAAATTAATATTGACGGAGTTAAAAGCATTTTATTCTCTTTCATACTGTAACGACCAAAGAAAAAAAAACATCGTTTCATTCCAAACTACTGAAAACATCGTTGTCAAAGTATCAAAATATATCAAAATTTTCTAAAAACAGCAATGAAAAGCAAATCTAAATCGAAAAAAATTAATATTGACGGAGTTAACAGCATTTTTTTTTCTTTCATATTGTAACGACAAAAGAAAAAAAAACATAGTTTTCATATAAACTACTGAAAAAGTCGTTGTCAAAGTATCAAAATACATCAAAATTGTCTGAAACAGCAATGAAAAGCAAATCTAAATCGAAAAGAAATTAATATTGACGGAGTTGACAGCATTTTTTTTTCTTTCATACTGTAACGACCAAAGAAATAAGAACATCGTTTTCTTCCAAACTACTAAAAATATCATTGTCAAAGTATCAAAATACATCAAAATTGTCTGAAACAGCAATGAAAAGCAAATCTAAATCGAAAAGAAATTAATATTGACGGAGTTAACAGCATTTTTTTTTTCATACTGTAACGACCAAAGAAATAAAAACATCGTTTTCTTCCAAACTACTGAAAAAGTCGTTGTCAAAGTATCAAAATATATCAAGATTGTCTTAAACAGCAATGAAAAGCAAATCTAAATCGAAAAGAAATTAATATTGACGGAGTTAACAGCATTTTTTTTTCTTTCATACTGTAACGACCAAAGAAATAAGAACATCGTTTTCTTCCAAACTACTAAAAATATCGTTGTCAAAGTATCAAAATACATCAAAATTGTCTGAAACAGCAATGAAAAGCAAATCTAAATCGAAAAGAAATTAATATTGACGGAGTTAACAGCATTATTTTTTCTTTCATACTGTAACGACCAAAGAAATAAAAACATCGTTTTCTTCCAAACTACTGAAAACATCGTTGTCAAAGTATCAAAATACATCAAAATTGTCTTAAACAGCAATGAAAAGCAAATCTAAATCGAAAAGAAATTAATATTGACGGATTTAACAGCATTTTTTTTCTTTCATTTTGTAACGACCAAAGAAAAAAAAACATCGTTTTCTTCCAAACTACTGAAAACATCGTTGTCAAAGTATCAAAATACATCATTATTGTCTTAAACAGGAATGAAAAGCAAATCTAAATCGAAAAGAAATTAATATTGACGGAGTTAACACTTTTTTTTTCTTTCATACTGTAACGACCAAAGAAAAAAAAATATCGTTTCCTTCCAAACTACTGAAAACATCGTTGTCAAAGTATCAAAATATATCAAGATTGTCTTAAACAGCAATGAAAAGCAAATCTAAATCGAAAAGAAATAAATATTGACGGAGTTAACAACATTTTTTTTTCTTTCATACTGTAACGACCAAAGAAAAAAAAACATAGTTTTCTTCCAAACTACTGAAAACATCGTTGTCAAAGTATCAAAATACATCAAGATTGTCTTAAACAGCAATGAAAAGCAAATCTAAATCGAAAAGAAATTAATATTGACGGATTTAACAGCATTTTTTTTCTTTCATATTGTAACGACCAAAGAAAAAAAAAACATAGTTTTCTTCCAAACTACTGAAAAAGTCGTTGTCAAAGTATCAAAATACATCAAGATTGTCTGAAACAGCAATGAAAAGCAAATCTAAATCCAAAAAAATTAACATTAACGGAGTTAACAGCATTTTTTTTTCTTCCATACTGTAACGACCAAAGAAATAAGAACATCGTTTTCTTCCAAACTACTAAAAATATCGTTGTCAAAGTATCAAAATACATCAAGATTGTCTGAAACAGCAATGAAAAGCAAATCTAAATCGAAAAGAAATTAATATTGACGGAGTTAACAACATTTTTTTTTCTTTCATACTCTAACGACCAAAGAAAAAATAACATCGTTTTCTTCCAAACTACTGAAAAAATCGTTGTCAAAGTATCAAAATACATCAAAATTGTCTGAAACAGCAATGAAAAGAAAATCTAAATCGAAAAAAATTAATATTGACGGAGTTAACAACATTTTTTTTTCTTTCATACTGTAACGACTAAAGAAAAAATAACATCGTTTTCTTCCAAACTACTGAAAAAATCGTTGTCAAAGTATCAAAATACATCAAAATTGTCTGAGACAGCAATGAAAAGCAAATCTAAACCGAAAAAAATTAATATTGACGGAGTTAACAGCATTTTTTTTCTTTCATACTGTAACGACCAAAGAAATAAAAACATCGTTTTCTTCCAAACTACTGAAAACATCGTTGTCAAACTATCAAAATACATCAAAATTGTCTGAAACAGCAATGAAAAGCAAATCTAAATCGAAAAGAAATTAATATTGACGGAGTTAACAACATTTTTTTTTTTTTCATACTGTAACGACCAAAGAAATAAAAACATCGTTTTCTTCCAAACTACTAAAAATATCGTTGTCAAAGTATCAAAATACATCAAAATTGTTTTAAACAGCAATGAAAAGCTAATCTAAATCGAAAAGAAATTAATATTGACGGAGTTAACAACATTTTATTCTCTTTCATACTAAAGAAATAGATCGTACGACCAAAGAAATAAAAACATCGTTTTCTTCCAAACTACTGAAAACATCGTTGTCAAAGTATCAAAATATATCAAGATTGTCTTAAACAGCAATGAAAAGCAAATCTAAATCGAAAAGAAATTAATATTGACGGAGTTAACAGCATTTTTTTTTCTTTCATACTGTAACGACCAAAGAAAAAAAAAACATCGTTTCCTACCAAACTACTGAAAACATCGTTGTCAAAGTATCAAAATACATCAAGATTGTCTTAAACAGCAATGAAAAGCAAATCTAAATCGAAAAGAAATTAATATTGACGGAGTTAACAGCATTTTTTTTTCTTTCATACTGTAACGACCAAAGAAAAAAAAACATCGTTTCCTTCCAAACTACTGAAAACATCGTTGTCAAAGTATCAAAATACATCAAGATTGTCTTAAACAGCAATGAAAAGCAAATCTTAATCGAAAAGAAATTAATATTGACGGAGTTAACAGCATTTTTTTTTCTTTCATACTGTAACGACCAAAGAAAAAAAAACATCGTTTCCTACCATACTACTGAAAACATCGTTGTCAAAGTATCAAAATACATCAAGATTGTCTTAAACAGCAATGAAAAGCAAATCTAAATCGAAAAGAAATTAATATTGACGGAGTTAACAGCATTTTTTTTTCTTTCATACTGTAACGACCAAAGAAAAAAACATCGTTTCCTTCCAAACTACTGAAAGCATCGTTGTCAAAGTATCAAAATACATCAAAATTGTCTGAAACAGCAATGAAAAGCAAATCTAAATCGAAAAGAAATTAATATTGACGGATTTAACAGCATTTTTTTTTCTATCATTTTGTAACGACCAAAGAAAAAAAAACATCGTTTTCTTCCAAACTACTGAAAACATCGTTGTCAAAGTATCAAAATACATCAAGATTGTCTTAAACAGCAATGAAAAGCAAATCTAAATCGAAAAGAAATTAATATTGACGGAGTTAACAGCATTTTTTTTTCTTTCATACTGAAACGACCAAAGAAAAAAAAACATCGTTTCTTTCCAAACTACTGAAAACATCGTTGTCAAAGTATCAAAATATATCAAGATTGTCTTAAACAGCAATGAAAAGCAAATCTAAATCGAAAAGAAATTAATATTAACGGAGTTAACAGCATTTTTTTTTCTTTCATACTGTAACGACCAAAGAAAAAAAAACATCGTTTCCTACCAAACTACTGAAAACATCGTTGTCAAATTATCAAAATACATCAAGATTGTCTTAAACAGCAATGAAAAGCAAATCTAAATCGAAAAGAAATTAATATTGACGGATTTAACAGCATTTTATTTTCTTTCATTTTGTAACGACCAAAGAAAAAAAAACATCGTTTTCTTCCAAACTACTGAAAACATCGTTGTCAAAGTATCAAAATACATCAAGATTGTCTTAAACAGCAATGAAAAGCAAATCTAAATCGAAAAGAAATTAATATTGACGGAGTTAACAGCATTTTTTTTTCTTTCATACTGTAACGACCAAAGAAAAAAAAACATCGTTTCCTTCCAAACTACTGAAAACATCGTTGTCAAATTATCAAAATACATCAAGATTGTCTTAAACAGCAATGAAAAGCAAATCTAAATCGAAAAGAAATTAATATTGACGGATTTAAAAGCATTTTATTTTCTTTCATTTTGTAACGACCAAAGAAAAAAAAACATCGTTTTCTTCCAAACTACTGAAAACATCGTTGTCAAAGTATCAAAATACATCAAGATTGTCTTAAACAGCAATGAAAAGCAAATCTAAATCGAAAAGAAATTAATATTGACGGAGTTAACAGCATTTTTTTTTCTTTCATACTGTAACGACCAAAGAAAAAAAAACATCGTTTCCTTCCAAACTACTAAAAATATCGTTGGCAAAGTATCAAAATACATCAAAATTGTCTGAAACAGCAATGAAAAGCAAATCTAAATCGAAAAGAAATTAATATTGACGGAGTTAACAGCATTTTTTTTTCTTTCATACTGTAACGACCAAAGAAAAAAAACATCGTTTCCTTCCAAACTACTGAAAACATCGTTGTCAAAGTATCAAAATATATCAAAATTGTCTGAAACAGCAATGAAAAGCAAATCTAAATCGAAAAGAAATTAATATTGACGGAGTTAACAGCATTTTTTTTTCTTTCATACTGAAACGACCAAAGAAAAAAAAACATCGTTTCTTTCCAAACTACTGAAAACATCGTTGTCAAAGTATCAAAATATATCAAGATTGTCTTAAACAGCAATGAAAAGCAAATCTAAATCGAAAAGAAATTAATATTGACGGAGTTAACAGCATTTTTTTTCTTTCATACTGTAACGACCAACGAAAAAAAAACATCGTTTCCTACCATACTACTGAAAACATCGTTGTCAAAGTACCAAAATACATCAAGATTGTCTTAAACAGCAATGAAAAGCAAATCTAAATCGAAAAGAAATTAATATTGACGGAGTTAACAGCATTTTTTTTTCTTTCATACTGTAACGACCAAAGAAAAAAACATCGTTTCCTTCCAAACTACTGAAAGCATCGTTGTCAAAGTATCAAAATACATCAAAATTGTCTGAAACAGCAATGAAAAGCAAATCTAAATCGAAAAGAAATTAATATTGACGGATTTAACAGCATTTTTTTTTCTATCATTTTGTAACGACCAAAGAAAAAAAAACATCGTTTTCTTCCAAACTACTGAAAACATCGTTGTCAAAGTATCAAAATACATCAAGATTGTCTTAAACAGCAATGAAAAGCAAATCTAAATCGAAAAGAAATTAATATTGACGGAGTTAACAGCATTTTTTTTTCTTTCATACTGAAACGACCAAAGAAAAAAAAACATCGTTTCTTTCCAAACTACTGAAAACATCGTTGTCAAAGTATCAAAATATATCAAGATTGTCTTAAACAGCAATGAAAAGCAAATCTAAATCGAAAAGAAATTAATATTGACGGAGTTAACAGCATTTTTTTTTCTTTCATACTGTAACGACCAAAGAAAAAAAAACATCGTTTCCTACCAAACTACTGAAAACATCGTTGTCAAATTATCAAAATACATCAAGATTGTCTTAAACAGCAATGAAAAGCAAATCTAAATCGAAAAGAAATTAATATTGACGGATTTAACAGCATTTTATTTTCTTTCATTTTGTAACGACCAAAGAAAAAAAAACATCGTTTTCTTCCAAACTACTGAAAACATCGTTGTCAAAGTATCAAAATACATCAAGATTGTCTTAAACAGCAATGAAAAGCAAATCTAAATCGAAAAGAAATTAATATTGACGGAGTTAACAGCATTTTTTTTTCTTTCATACTGTAACGACCAAAGAAAAAAAAACATCGTTTCCTTCCAAACTACTGAAAACATCGTTGTCAAATTATCAAAATACATCAAGATTGTCTTAAACAGCAATGAAAAGCAAATCTAAATCGAAAAGAAATTAATATTGACGGATTTAACAGCATTTTATTTTCTTTCATTTTGTAACGACCAAAGAAAAAAAAACATCGTTTTCTTCCAAACTACTGAAAACATCGTTGTCAAAGTATCAAAATACATCAAGATTGTCTTAAACAGCAATGAAAAGCAAATCTAAATCGAAAAGAAATTAATATTGACGGAGTTAACAGCATTTTTTTTTCTTTTATACTGTAACGACCAAAGAAAAAAAAACATCGTTTCCTACCAAACTACTGAAAACATCGTTGTCAAAGTATCAAAATATATCAAGATTGTCTTAAACAGCAATGAAAAGCAAATCTAAATCGAAAAGAAATTAATATTGACGGAGTTAACAACATTTTTTTTTCTTTCATACTGTAACGACCAAAGAAAAAAAAACATCGTTTCCTTCCAAACTACTGAAAAAGTCGTTGTCAAAGTATCAAAATACATCAAAATTGTCTGAAACAGCAATGAAAAGCAAATCTAAATCGAAAAGAAATTAATATTGACGGAGTTAACAGCATTTTTTTTTCTTTCATACAGTAACGACCAAAGAAATAAAAACATCGTTTCCTACCAAACTACTGAAAACATCGTTGTCAAAGTATCAAAATACATCAAGATTGTATTACACTGCAATGAAAAGCAAATCTAAATCGAAAAAAAAAAATAAATATTGACGGAGTTAAAAGCATTTTATTTTCTTTCATACTGTAACGACCAAAGAAATAAAAACATCGTTTTCTTCCAAACTACTGAAAACATCGTTGTCAAAGTATCAAAATATATCAAAATTGTCTGAAAAGAAATTAATATTGACGGAGTTAACAGCATTTTTTTTTCTTTCATACTGAAACGACCAAAGAAAAAAAAACATCGTTTTCTTCCAAACTACTGAAAACATCGTTGTCAAAGTATCAAAATACATCAAAATTGTCTGAAACAGCAATGAAAAGCAAATCTAAATCGAAAAGAAATTAATATTGACGGAGTAAACAACATTTTTTTTTCTTTCATACTGTAACGACCAAAGAAAAAAAAACATCGTTTCCTACCATACTACTGAAAACATCGTTGTCAAAGTATCAAAATACATCAAGATTGTCTTAAAAGCAATGAAAAGCAAATCTAAATCGAAAAGAAATTAATATTGACGGATTTAACAGCATTTTTTTTTCTTTCATACAGTAACGACCAAAGAAATAAAAACATCGTTTTCTTCCAAACTACTGTAAACATCGTTGTCAAAGTATCAAAATACATCAAGATTGTCTTACACTGCAATGAAAAGCAAATCTAAATCGAAAAAAAAAAATAAATATTGACGGAGTTAAAGCATTTTATTTTCTTTCATACTGTAACGACCAAAGAAATAAAAACATCGTTTTCTTCTAAACTACTGAAAACATCGTTGTCAAAGTATCAAAATATATCAAAATTGTCTGAAACAGCAATGAAAAGCAAATCTAAATCGAAAAGAAATTAATATTGACGGAGTTAACAGCATTTTTTTTTCTTTCATACTGAAACGACCAAAGAAAAAAAAACATCGTTTCTTTCCAAACTACTGAAAACATCGTTGTCAAAGTATCAAAATATATCAAGATTGTCTTAAACAGCAATGAAAAGCAAATCTAAATCGAAAAGAAATTAATATTGACGGAGTTAACAGCATTTTTTTTTCTTTCATACTGTAACGACCAAAGAAAAAAAACATCGTTTTCTTTCAAACTACTGAAAACATCGTTGTCAAAGTATCAAAATACATCAAGATTGTCTTAAACAGCAATGAAAAGCAAATCTTAATCGAAAAGAAATTAATATTGACGGAGTTAACAGCATTTTTTTTTCATTCATACTGTAACGACCAAAGAAAAAAAAACATCGTTTCCTACCAAACTACTGAAAACATCGTTGTCAAAGTATCAAAATACAATAAGATTGTCTTAAACAGCAATGAAAAGCAAATCTAAATCGAAAAGAAATTAATATTGACGGAGTTAACAGCATTTTTTTTTCTTTCATACAGTAACGACCAAAGAAATAAAAACATCGTTTTCTTCCAAACTACTGTAAACATCGTTGTCAAAGTATCAAAATACATCAAGATTGTCTTACACTGCAATGAAAAGCAAATCTAAATCGAAAAAAAAAAATAAATATTGACGGAGTTAACAGCATTTTTTTTTTCTTTCATTTTGTAACGACCAAAGAAAAAAAAACATCGTTTCCTTCCAAACTACTGAAAACATCGTTGTCAAAGTATCAAAATACATCAAGATTGTCTTAAACAGCAATGAAAAGCAAATCTAAATCGAAAAGAAATTAATATTGACGGAGTTAACAGCATTTTTTTTTTCATACTGTAACGACCAAAGAAAAAAAAACATCGTTTTCTTCCAAACTACTGAAAACATCGTTGTCAAAGTATCAAAATACATCAAGATTGTCTTAAACAGCAATGAAAAGCAAATCTAAATCGAAAAGAAATTAATATTGACGGAGTTAAAAGCATTTTTTTTTCTTTCATACTGTAACGACCAAAGAAAAAATAACATCGTTTTCTTCCAAACTACTGAAAACATCGTTGTCAAAGTATCAAAATACATCAAGATTGTCTTAAACAGCAATGAAAAGCAAATTTAAATCGAAAAGAAATTAATATTGACGGAGTTAACAGCATTTTTTTTTCATTCATACTGTAACGACCAAAGAAAAAAAAACATCGTTTCCTTCCAAACTACTGAAAACATCGTTGTCAAAGTATCAAAATACATCAAGATTGTCTTAAAAGCAATGAAAAGCAAATCTAAATCGAAAAGAAATTAATATTGACGGATTTAGCAGCATTTTTTTTCTTTCATTTTGTAACGACCAAAAAAAAAAAAACATCGTTTTCTTCCAAACTACTGAAAACATCGTTGTCAAAGTATCAAAATACATCAAGATTGTCTTAAACAGCAATGAAAAGCAAATCTAAATCGAAAAGAAATAAATATTGACGGAGTTAACAACATTTTTTTTTCTTTCATACTGTAACGACCAAAGAAAAAAAAACATAGTTTTCTTCCAAACTACTGAAAACATCGTTGTCAAAGTATCAAAATACATCAAGATTGTCTTAAACAGCAATGAAAAGCAAATCTAAATCGAAAAGAAATTAATATTGACGGAGTTAACAGCATTTTTTTTTCTTTCATACTGCAACGACCAAAGAAATAAAAACATCGTTTTCTTCCAAACTCCTAAAAATATCGTTGTCAAAGTATCAAAATACATCAAAAATTTTTTAAACAGCAATGAAAAGCAAATCTAAATCGAAAAAAATTAATATTGACGGAGTTAAAAGCATTTTATTCTCTTTCATACTGTAACGACCAAAGAAAAAAAAACATCGCTTCCTTCCAAACTACTGAAAAAGTCGTTGTCAAAGTATCAAAATACATCAAAATTGTTTTAAACAGCAATGAAAAGCAAATCTAAATCGAAAAAAAATTAATATTGACGGAATTAGAAGCATTTTATTCTCTTTTATACTGTACGACCAAAGAAATAAGAACATCGTTTTCTTCCAAACTACTGAAAACATCGTTGTCAAAGTATCAAAATACATCAAAATTGTCTGAAACAGCAATGAAAAGCAAATCTCAATCGAAAAGAAATTAATATTGACGGAGTTAACAACATTTTTTTTTCTTTCATACAGTAACGACCAAAGAAATAAAAACATCGTTTTCTTCCAAACTACTGAAAACATCGTTGTCCAAGTATCAAAATACATCAAGATTGTCTTACACTGCAATGAAAAGCAAATCTAAATCGAAAAGAAATTAATATTAACGTAGTTAACAGCATTTTTTTTTCTTTCATATTGTAACGACCAAAGAAAAAAAAACATAGTTATCTTATAAACTACTGAAAAAGTCGTTGTCAAAGTATCAAAATACATCAAAATTGTTTTAAACAGCAATGAAAAGCAAATCTAAATCGAAAAAAATTAATATTGACGGAGTTAAAAGCATTTTATTCTCTTTCATACTGTAACGACCAAAAAAATAAGAACTTCGTTTTCTTCCAAACTACTAAAAATATCGTTGTCAAAGTATCAAAATACATCAAAATTGTCTGAAACAGCAATGAAAAGAAAATCTAAATCGAAAAAAATTAATATTGACGGAGTTAACAGCATTTTTTTTTCTTTCATACTGTAACGACCAAAGAAATAAGAACTTCGTTTTCTTCCAAACTACTAAAAATATCGTTGTCAAAGTATCAAAATACATCAAAATTGTCTGAAACAGCAATGAAAAGCAAATCTAAATCGAAAAGAAATTAATATTGACAGAGTTAACAACATTTTTTTTTCTTTCATACTGTAACGATTAAAGAAAAAATAACATCGTTTTCTTCCAAACTACTGAAAAAATCGTTGTCAAAGTATCAAAATACATCAAAATTGTCTGAAACAGCAATGAAAAGAAAATCTAAATCGAAAAAAATTAATATTGACGGAGTTAACAGCATTTTTTTTTCTTTCATACTGTAACGACCAAAGAAATAAGAACTTCGTTTCCTTCCAAACTACTAAAAAATATCGTTGTCAAAGTATCAAAATACATCAAAATTGTCTGAAACAGCAATGAAAAGCAAATCTAAACCGAAAAAAATTAATATTGACGGAGTTAACAGCATTTTTTTTTCTTTCATACTGTAACGACCAAAGAAATAAAAACATCGTTTTCTTCCAAACTACTAAAAATATCGTTGTCAAAGTATCAAAATACATCAAAATTGTCTGAAACAGCAATGAAAAGCAAATCTAAATCGAAAAGAAATTAATATTGACGGAGTTAACAACATTTTTTTTTCTTTCATACTGTAACGACTAAACAAAAAATAACATCGTTTTCTTCCAAACTACTGAAAAAATCGTTGTCAAAGTATCAAAATACATCAAAATTGTCTGAAACAGCAATGAAAAGAAAATCTAAATCGAAAAAAATTAATATTGACGGAGTTAACAACATTTTTTTTTCTTTCATACTGTAACGACTAAAGAAAAAATAACATCGTTTTCTTCCAAACTACTGAAAAAATCGTTGTCAAAGTATCAAAATACATCAAAATTGTCTGAAACAGCAATGAAAAGCAAATCTAAACCGAAAAAAATTAATATTGACGGAGTTAACAACATTTTTTTTTCTTTCATACTGTAACGACCAAAGAAATAAAAACATCGCTTTCTTCCAAACTACTAAAAATATCGTTGTCAAAGTATCAAAATACATCAAAATTGTCTGAAACAGCAATGAAAAGCAAATCTAAATCGAAAAGAAATTAATATTGACAGAGTTAACAACATTTTTTTTTCTTTCATACTGTAACGACTAAAGAAAAAATAACATCGTTTTCTTCCAAACTACTGAAAAAATCGTTGTCAAAGTATCAAAATACATCAAAATTGTCTGAAACAGCAATGAAAAGAAAATCTAAATCGAAAAAAATTAATATTGACGGAGTTAACAGCATTTTTTTTTCTTTCATACTGTAACGACCAAAGAAATAAGAACTTCGTTTTCTTCCAAACTACTAAAAATATCGTTGTCAAAGTATCAAAATACATCAAAATTGTCTGAAACTGCAATGAAAAGCAAATCTAAACCGAAAAAAATTAATATTGACGGAGTTAACAACATTTTTTTTTCTTTCATACTGTAACGACCAAAGAAATAAAAACATCGTTTCCTTCCAAACTACTGAAATAATCGTTGTCAAAGTATCAAAATACATCAAAATTGTCTGAAACAGCAATGAAAAGCAAATCTAAATCCAAATAAATTAATATTAAAGGAGTTAACAGCATTTTTTTTTCTTTCATACTGTAACGACCAAAGAAATAAGAACTTCGTTTTCTTCCAAACTACTAAAAATATCGTTGTCAAAGTATCAAAATACATCAAAATTGTCTGAAACAGCAATGAAAAGCAAATCTAAACCGAAAAAAATTTATATTGACGGAGTTAACAGCATTTTATTTTCTTTCATACTGTAACGACCAAAGAAATAAAAACATCGTTTCCTTCCAAACTACTGAAATAATCGTTGTCAAAGTATCAAAATACATCAAAATTGTCTGAAACAGCAATGAAAAGCAAATCTAAATCCAAAAAAATTAATATTAAAGGAGTTAACAGCATTTTTTTTTCTTTCATACTGTAACGACCAAAGAAATAAGAACATCGTTTTCTTCCAAACTACTGAAAACATCGTTGTCAAAGTATCAAAATACATCAAAATTGTCTGAAACAGCAATGAAAAGCAAATCTAAATCGAAAAGAAATTAATATTGACGGAGTTAACAACATTTTTTTTTCTTTCATACTGTAACGACTAAACAAAAAATAACATCGTTTTCTTCCAAACTACTGAAAAAATCGTTGTCAAAGTATCAAAATACATCAAAATTGTCTGAAACAGCAATGAAAAGAAAATCTAAATCGAAAAAAATTAATATTGACGGAGTTAACAACATTTTTTTTTCTTTCATACTGTAACGACTAAACAAAAAATAACATCGTTTTCTTCCAAACTACTGAAAAAATCGTTGTCAAAGTATCAAAATACATCAAAATTGTCTGAAACAGCAATGAAAAGAAAATCTAAATCGAAAAAAATTAATATTGACGGAGTTAACAGCATTTTTTTTTCTTTCATACTGTAACGACCAAAAAAATAAGAACTTCGTTTTCTTCCAAACTACTGAAAATATCGTTGTCAAAGTATCAAAATACATCAAAATTGTCTGAAACAGCAATGAAAAGCAAATCTAAACCGAAAAAAATTAATATTGACGGAGTTAACAGCATTTTTTTTTCTTTCATACTGTAACGACCAAAGAAATAAAAACATCGTTTTCTTCCAAACTACTAAAAATATCGTTGTCAAAGTATCAAAATACATCAAAATTGTCTGAAACAGCAATGAAAAGCAAATCTAAATCGAAAAGAAATTAATATTGAAGGAGTTAACAACATTTTTTTTTCTTTCATACTGTAACGACTAAACAAAAAATAACATCGTTTTCTTCCAAACTACTGAAAAAATCGTTGTCAAAGTATCAAAATACATCAAAATTGTCTGAAACAGCAATGAAAAGAAAATCTAAATCGAAAAAAATTAATATTGACGGAGTTAACAACATTTTTTTTTCTTTCATACTGTAACGACTAAACAAAAAATAACATCGTTTTCTTCCAAACTACTGAAAAAATCGTTGTCAAAGTATCAAAATACATCAAAATTGTCTGAAACAGCAATGAAAAGAAAATCTAAATCGAAAAAAATTAATATTAACGGAGTTAACAACATTTTTTTTTCTTTCATACTGTAACGACTAAAGAAAAAATAACATCGTTTCCTTCCAAACTACTGAAAAAATCGTTGTCAAAGTATCAAAATACATCAAAATTGTCTGAAACATCAATGAAAAGCAAATCTAAACCGAAAAAAATTAATATTGACGGAGTTAACAGCATTTTTTTTTCTTTCATACTGTAACGACCAAAGAAATAAGAACTTCGTTTTCTTCCAAACTACTAAAAAATATCGTTGTCAAAGTATCAAAATACATCAAAATTGTCTGAAACAGCAATGAAAAGCAAATCTAAACCGAAAAAAATTAATATTGACGGAGTTAACAGCATTTTTTTTTCTTTCATACTGTAACGACCAAAGAAATAAAAACATCGTTTTCTTCCAAACTACTAAAAATATCGTTGTCAAAGTATCAAAATACATCAAAATTGTCTGAAACAGCAATGAAAAGCAAATCTAAATCGAAAAGAAATTAATATTGACGGAGTTAACAACATTTTTTTTTCTTTCATACTGTAACGACTAAACAAAAAATAACATCGTTTTCTTCCAAACTACTGAAAAAATCGTTGTCAAAGTATCAAAATACATCAAAATTGTCTGAAACAGCAATGAAAAGAAAATCTAAATCGAAAAAAATTAATATTGACGGAGTTAACAACATTTTTTTTTCTTTCATACTGTAACGACTAAAGAAAAAATAACATCGTTTTCTTCCAAACTACTGAAAAAATCGTTGTCAAAGTATCAAAATACATCAAAATTGTCTGAAACAGCAATGAAAAGCAAATCTAAACCGAAAAAAATTAATATTGACGGAGTTAACAACATTTTTTTTTCTTTCATACTGTAACGACCAAAGAAATAAAAACATCGCTTTCTTCCAAACTACTAAAAATATCGTTGTCAAAGTATCAAAATACATCAAAATTGTCTGAAACAGCAAATCTAAATCGAAAAGAAATTAATATTGACAGAGTTAACAACATTTTTTTTTCTTTCATACTGTAACGACTAAAGAAAAAATAACATCGTTTTCTTCCAAACTACTGAAAAAATCGTTGTCAAAGTATCAAAATACATCAAAATTGTCTGAAACAGCAATGAAAAGAAAATCTAAATCGAAAAAAATTAATATTGACGGAGTTAACAGCATTTTTTTTTCTTTCATACTGTAACGACCAAAGAAATAAGAACTTCGTTTTCTTCCAAACTACTGAAATAATCGTTGTCAAAGTATCAAAATACATCAAAATTGTCTGAAACAGCAATGAAAAGCAAATCTAAATCCAAATAAATTAATATTAAAGGAGTTAACAGCATTTTTTTTTCTTTCATACTGTAACGACCAAAGAAATAAGAACTTCGTTTTCTTCCAAACTACTAAAAATATCGTTGTCAAAGTATCAAAATACATCAAGATTGTCTGAAACAGCAATGAAAAGCAAATCTAAATCGAAAAAAATTAATATTGACGGAGTTAACAACATTTTTTTTTCTTTCATACTGTAACGACCAAAAAAATAAGAACTTCGTTTTCTTCCAAACTACTAAAAATATCGTTGTCAAAGTATCAAAATACATCAAAATTGTCTGAAACAGCAATGAAAAGCAAATCTGAACCGAAAAAAATTAATATTGACGGAGTTAACAGCATTTTTTTTTCTTTCATACTGTAACGACCAAAGAAATAAAAACATCGTTTTCTTTCAAACTACTAAAAATATCGTTGTCAAAGTATCAAAATACATCAAAATTGTCTGAAACAGCAATGAAAAGCAAATCTAAATCGAAAAGAAATTAATATTGACGGAGTTAACAACATTTTTTTTTCTTTCATACTGTAACGACTAAACAAAAAATAACATCGTTTTCTTCCAAACTACTGAAAAAATCGTTGTCAAAGTATCAAAATACATCAAAATTGTCTTAAACAGCAATGAAAAGAAAATCTAAATCGAAAAAAATTAATATTGACGGAGTTAACAACATTTTTTTTTCTTTCATACTGTAACGACTAAAGAAATAAGAACTTCGTTTTCTTCCAAACTACTAAAAATATCGTTGTCAAAGTATCAAAATACATCAAAATTGTCTGAAACAGCAATGAAAAGCAAATCTAAACCGAAAAAAATTTATATTGACGGAGTTAACAACATTTTTTTTTCTTTCATACTGTAACGACCAAAGAAATAAAAACATCGTTTCCTTCCAAACTACTGAAATAATCGTTGTCAAAGTATCAAAATACATCAAAATTGTCTGAAACATCAATAAAAAGCAAATCTAAATCCAAAAAAATTAATATTAAAGGAGTTAACAGCATTTTTTTTTCTTTCATACTGTAACGACCAAAGAAATAAGAACATCGTTTTCTTCCAAACTACTAAAAATATCGTTGTCAAAGTATCAAAATACATCAAGATTGTCTGAAACAGCAATGAAAAGCAAATCTAAATCGAAAAGAAATTAATATTAAAGGAGTTAACAACTTTTTTTTTTCTTTCATACTGTAACGACCAAAGAAAAAAAAACATAGTTTTCTTCCAAACTACTGAAAACATCGTTGTCAAAGTATCAAAATACATCAAGATTGTCTGAAACAGCAATGAAAAGCAAATCTAAATCGAAAAGAAATTAATATTGACGGAGTTAACAACATTTTTTTTTCTTTCATACTGTAACGACTAAAGAAATAAGAACTTCGTTTTCTTCCAAACTACTAAAAATATCGTTGTCAAAGTATCAAAATACATCAAAATTGTCTGAAACAGCAATGAAAAGCAAATCTAAACCGAAAAAAATTTATATTGACGGAGTTAACAACATTTTTTTTTCTTTCATACTGTAACGACCAAAGAAATAAAAACATCGTTTCCTTCCAAACTACTGAAATAATCGTTGTCAAAGTATCAAAATACATCAAAATTGTCTGAAACAGCAATGAAAAGCAAATCTAAATCCAAAAAAATTAATATTGACGGAGTTAACAGCATTTTTTTTTCTTTCATACTGTAACGACCAAAGAAATAAGAACATCGTTTCCTTCCAAACTACTAAAAATATCGTTGTCAAAGTATCAAAATACATCAAGATTGTCTGAAACAGCAATGAAAAGCAAATCTAAATCGAAAAGAAATTAATATTGACGGAGTTAACAACATTTTTTTTTCTTTCATACTGTAACGACCAAAGAAATAAGAACATCGTTTTCTTCCAAACTACTAAAAATATCGTTGTCAAAGTATCAAAATACATCAAAATTGTCTGAAACAGCAATGAAAAGCAAATCTAAATCGAAAAAAATTAATATTGACGGAGTTAAAAGCATTTTATTCTCTTTCATACTGTAACGACCAAAGAAATAAGAACTTCGTTTTCTTCCAAACTACTAAAAATATCGTTGTCAAAGTATCAAAATACATCAAAATTGTCTGAAACAGCAATGAAAAGAAAATCTAAATCGAAAAAAATTAATATTGACGGAGTTAACAGCATTTTTTTTTCTTTCATACTGTAACGACCAAAGAAATAAAAACATCGTTTTCTTCCAAACTACTAAAAATATCGTTGTCAAAGTATCAAAATACATCAAAAAAATTTTAAACAGCAATGAAAAGCAAATCTAAATCGAAAAAAATTAATATTGACGGAGTTAAAAGCATTTTATTCTCTTTCATACTGTACGACCAAAGAAATAAAAACATCGTTTTCTTCTAAACTACTAAAAATATCGTTGTCAAAGTATCAAAATACATCAAAATTGTCTGAAACAGCAATGAAAAGCAAATCTAAATCGAAAAGAAATTAATATTGACGGAGTTAACAGCATTTTTTTTTCTTTCATACTGTAACGACCAAAGAAATAAAAACATCGTTTTCTTCCAAACTACTAAAAATATCGTTGTCAAAGTATCAAAATACATCAAAAAATTTTTAAACAGCAATGAAAAGCAAATCTAAATCGAAAAAAATTAATATTGACGGAGTTAAAAGCATTTTATTCTCTTTCATACTGTACGACCAAAGAAATAAAAACATCGTTTTCTTCTAAACTACTAAAAATATCGTTGTCAAAGTATCAAAATACATCAAAATTGTCTGAAACAGCAATGAAAAGCAAATCTAAATCGAAAAGAAATTAATATTGACGGAGTTAACAGCATTTTTTTTTCTTTCATACTGTAACGACCAAAGAAAAAAAAACATCGCTTCCTTCCAAACTACTGAAAAAGTCGTTGTCAAAGTATCAAAATTGTTTTAAACAGCAATGAAAAGCAAATCTAAATCGAAAAAAATTAATATTGACGGAGTTAGAAGCATTTTATTCTCTTTCATACTGTACGACCAAAGAAATAAGAACATCGTTTTCTTCCAAATTACTGAAAACATCGTTGTCAAAGTATCAAAATACATCAAAATTGTCTGAAACAGCAATGAAAAGCAAATCTAAATCGAAAAGAAATTAATATTGACGGAGTTAACAGCATTTTTTTTTCTTTCATACAGTAACGACCAAAGAAATAAAAACATCGTTTTCTTCCAAACTACTAAAAATATCGTTGTCAAAGTATCAAAATACATCAAAATTGTCTGAAACAGCAATGAAAAGCAAATCTAAATCGAAAAAAATTAATATTGACGGAGTTAAAAGCATTTTATTCTCTTTCATACTGTAACGACCAAAGAAATAAGAACTTCGTTTTCTTCCAAACTACTAAAAATATCGTTGTCAAAGTATCAAAATACATCAAAATTGTCTGAAACAGCAATGAAAAGAAAATCTAAATCGAAAAAAATTAATATTGACGGAGTTAACAGCATTTTTTTTTCTTTCATACTGTAACGACCAAAGAAATAAGAACTTCGTTTTCTTCCAAACTACTAAAAATATCGTTGTCAAAGTATCAAAATACATCAAAATTGTCTGAAACAGCAATGAAAAGCAAATCTAAATCGAAAAAAATTAATATTGACGGAGTTAAAAGCATTTTATTCTCTTTCATACTGTAACGACCAAAGAAATAAGAACTTCGTTTTCTTCCAAACTACTAAAAATATCGTTGTCAAAGTATCAAAATACATCAAAATTGTCTGAAACAGCAATGAAAAGAAAATCTTAATCGAAAAAAATTAATATTGACGGAGTTAACAGCATTTTTTTTTCTTTCATACTGTAACGACCAAAGAAATAAGAACTTCGTTTTCTTCCAAACTACTAAAAATATCGTTGTCAAAGTATCAAAATACATCAAAATTGTCTGAAACAGCAATGAAAAGCAAATCTAAACCGAAAAAAATTAATATTGACGGAGTTAACAGCATTTTTTTTTCTTTCATACTGTAACGACCAAAGAAATAAGAACTTCGTTTTCTTCCAAACTACTAAAAATATCGTTGTCAAAGTATCAAAATACATCAAAATTGTCTGACACAGCAATGAAAAGCAAATCTAAATCGAAAAAAATTAATATTGACGGAGTTAAAAGCATTTTATTCTCTTTCATACTGTAACGACCAAAGAAATAAGAACTTCGTTTTCTTCCAAACTACTAAAAATATCGTTGTCAAAGTATCAAAATACATCAAAATTGTCTGAAACAGCAATGAAAAGAAAATCTAAATCGAAAAAAATTAATATTGACGGAGTTAACAGCATTTTTTTTTCTTTCATACTGTAACGACCAAAGAAATAAGAACTCCGTTTTCTTCCAAACTACTAAAAATATCGTTGTCAAAGTATCAAAATACATCAAAATTGTCTGAAACAGCAATGAAAAGCAAATCTAAATCGAAAAGAAATTAATATTGACAGAGTTAACAACATTTTTTTTTCTTTCATACTGTAACGATTAAAGAAAAAATAACATCGTTTTCTTCCAAACTACTGAAAAAATCGTTGTCAAAGTATCAAAATACATCAAAATTGTCTGAAACAGCAATGAAAAGAAAATCTAAATCGAAAAAAATTAATATTGACGGAGTTAACAGCATTTTTTTTTCTTTCATACTGTAACGACCAAAGAAATAAGAACTTCGTTTTCTTCCAAACTACTAAAAATATCGTTGTCAAAGTATCAAAATACATCAAAATTGTCTGAAACAGCAATGAAAAGCAAATCTAAACCGAAAAAAATTAATATTGACGGAGTTAACAGCATTTTTTTTTCTTTCATACTGTAACGACCAAAGAAATAAGAACTTCGTTTTCTTCCAAACTACTAAAAATATCGTTGTCAAAGTATCAAAATACATCAAAATTGTCTGAAACAGCAATGAAAAGCAAATCTAAATCGAAAAGAAATAATATTGACGGAGTTAACAACATTTTTTTTTCTTTCATACTGTAACGACTAAACAAAAAATAACATCGTTTTCTTCCAAACTACTGAAAAAATCGTTGTCAAAGTATCAAAATTCATCAAAATTGTCTGAAACAGCAATGAAAAGAAAATCTAAATCGAAAAAAATTAATATTGACGGATTTAACAACATTTTTTTTTCTTTCATACTGTAACGACTAAAGAAAAAATAACATCGTTTTCTTCCAAACTACTGAAAACATCGTTGTCAAAGTATCAAAATACATCAAAATTGTCTGAAACAGCAATGAAAAGCAAATCTAAACCGAAAAAAATTAATATTGACGGAGTTAACAGCATTTTTTTTTCTTTCATACTGTAACGACCAAAGAAATAAAAACATCGCTTTCTTCCAAACTACTAAAAATATCGTTGTCAAAGTATCAAAATACATCAAAATTGTCTGAAACAGCAATGAAAAGCAAATCTAAATCGAAAAGAAATTAATATTGACAGAGTTAACAACATTTTTTTTTCTTTCATACTGTAACGACTAAAGAAAAAAAAACATCGTTTTCTTCCAAACTACTGAAATAATCGTTGTCAAAGTATCAAAATACATCAAAATTGTCTGAAACAGCAATGAAAAGCAAATCTAAATCCAAAAAAAATAATATTAAAGGAGTTAACAGCATTTTTTTTTCTTTCATACTGTAACGACCAAAGAAATAAGAACTTCGTTTTCTTCCAAACTACTGAAAAAATCGTTGTCAAAGTATCAAAATACATCAAAATTGTCTGAAACAGCAATGAAAAGAAAATCTAAATCGAAAAAAATTAATATTGACGGAGTTAACAGCATTTTTTTTTCTTTCATACTGTAACGACCAAAGAAATAAGAACTTCGTTTTCTTCCAAACTACTAAAAATATCGTTGTCAAAGTATCAAAATACATCAAAATTGTCTGAAACAGCAATGAAAAGCAAATCTAAACCGAAAAAAATTTATATTGACGGAGTTAACAGCATTTTATTTTCTTTCATACTGTAACGACCAAAGAAATAAAAACATCGTTTCCTTCCAAACTACTGAAATAATCGTTGTCAAAGTATCAAAATACATCAAGATTGTCTGAAACAGCAATGAAAAGCAAATCTAAATCCAAAAAAATTAATATTAAAGGAGTTAACAGCATTTTTTTTTCTTTCATACTGTAACGACCAAAGAAATAAGAACATCGTTTTCTTCCAAACTACTGAAAACATCGTTGTCAAAGTATCAAAATACATCAAAATTGTCTGAAACAGCAATGAAAAGCAAATCTAAATCCAAAAAAATTAATATTGACGGAGTTAACAACATTTTTTTTCTTTCATACTGTAACGACCAAAGAAATAAAAACATCGTTTCCTTCCAAACTACTGAAATAATCGTTGTCAAAGTATCAAAATACATCAAAATTGTCTGAAACAGCAATGAAAAGCAAATCTAAATCCAAAAAAATTAATATTGACGGAGTTAACAACATTTTTTTTTCTTTCATACTGTAACGACTAAAGAAAAAATAACATCGTTTTCTTCCAAACTACTGAAAAAATCGTTGTCAAAGTATCAAAATTCATCAAAATTGTCTGAAACAGCAATGAAAAGAAAATCTAAATCGAAAAAAATTAATATTGACGGAGTTAACAGCATTTTTTTTTCTTTCATACTGTAACGACCAAAGAAAAAAAAACATCGCTTCCTTCCAAACTACTGAAAAAGTCGTTGTCAAAGTATCAAAATTGTTTTAAACAGCAATGAAAAGCAAATCTAAATCGAAAAAAATTAATATTGACGGAGTTAGAAGCATTTTATTCTCTTTCATACTGTACGACCAAAGAAATAAGAACATCGTTTTCTTCCAAATTACTGAAAACATCGTTGTCAAAGTATCAAAATACATCAAAATTGTCTGAAACAGCAATGAAAAGCAAATCTAAATCGAAAAGAAATTAATATTGACGGAGTTAACAGCATTTTTTTTTCTTTCATACAGTAACGACCAAAGAAATAAAAACATCGTTTTCTTCCAAACTACTAAAAATATCGTTGTCAAAGTATCAAAATACATCAAAATTGTCTGAAACAGCAATGAAAAGCAAATCTAAATCGAAAAAAATTAATATTGACGGAGTTAAAAGCATTTTATTCTCTTTCATACTGTACGACCAAAGAAATAAAAACATCGTTTTCTTCTAAACTACTAAAAATATCGTTGTCAAAGTATCAAAATACATCAAAATTGTCTGAAACAGCAATGAAAAGCAAATCTAAATCGAAAAGAAATTAATATTGACAGAGTTAACAACATTTTTTTTTCTTTCATACTGTAACGATTAAAGAAAAAATAACATCGTTGTCTTCCAAACTACTGAAAAAATCGTTGTCAAAGTATCAAAATACATCAAAATTGTCTGAAACAGCAATGAAAAGAAAATCTAAATCGAAAAAAATTAATATTGACGGAGTTAACAGCATTTTTTTTTCTTTCATACTGTAACGACCAAAGAAATAAGAACTTCGTTTTCTTCCAAACTACTAAAAATATCGTTGTCAAAGTATCAAAATACATCAAAATTGTCTGAAACAGCAATGAAAAGCAAATCTAAACCGAAAAAAATTAATATTGACGGAGTTAACAGCATTTTTTTTTCTTTCATACTGTAACGACCAAAGAAATAAGAACTTCGTTTTCTTCCAAACTACTAAAAATATCGTTGTCAAAGTATCAAAATACATCAAAATTGTCTGAAACAGCAATGAAAAGCAAATCTAAATCGAAAAAAATTAATATTGACGGAGTTAAAAGCATTTTATTCTCTTTCATACTGTAACGACCAAAGAAATAAGAACTTCGTTTTCTTCCAAACTACTAAAAATATCGTTGTCAAAGTATCAAAATACATCAAAATTGTCTGAAACAGCAATGAAAAGAAAATCTAAATCGAAAAAAATTAATATTGACGGAGTTAACAGCATTTTTTTTTCTTTCATACTGTAACGACCAAAGAAATAAGAACTTCGTTTTCTTCCAAACTACTGAAAACATCGTTGTCAAAGTATCAAAATACATCAAAATTGTCTGAAACAGCAATGAAAAGCAAATCTAAATCGAAAAAAATTTATATTGACGGAGTTAACAGCATTTTTTTTTCTTTCATACTGTAACGACCAAAGAAATAAAAACATCGTTTTCTTCCAAACTACTAAAAATATCGTTGTCAAAGTATCAAAATACATCAAAATTGTTTTAAACAGCAATGAAAAGCAAATCTAAATCGAAAAAAATTAATATTGACGGAGTTAAAAGCATTTTATTCTCTTTCATACTGTACGACCAAAGAAATAAAAACATCGTTTTCTTCTAAACTACTAAAAATATCGTTGTCAAAGTATCAAAATACATCAAAATTGTCTGAAACAGCAATGAAAAGCAAATCTAAATCGAAAAGAAATTAATATTGACGGAGTTAACAGCATTTTTTTTTCTTTCATACTGTAACGACCAAAGAAATAAAAACATCGTTTTCTTCCAAACTACTAAAAATATCGTTGTCAAAGTATCAAAATACATCAAAAATTTTTTAAACAGCAATGAAAAGCAAATCTAAATCGAAAAAAATTAATATTGACGGAGTTAAAAGCATTTTATTCTCTTTCATACTGTACGACCAAAGAAATAAGAACATCGTTTTCTTCCAAATTACTGAAAACATCGTTGTCAAAGTATCAAAATACATCAAAATTGTCTGAAACAGCAATGAAAAGCAAATCTAAATCGAAAAAAATTTATATTGACGGAGTTAACAGCATTTTTTTTTCTTTCATACTGTAACGACCAAAGAAATAAAAACATCGTTTTCTTCCAAACTACTAAAAATATCGTTGTCAAAGTATCAAAATACATCAAAATTGTTTTAAACAGCAATGAAAAGCAAATCTAAATCGAAAAAAATTAATATTGACGGAGTTAAAAGCATTTTATTCTCTTTCATACTGTACGACCAAAGAAATAAAAACATCGTTTTCTTCTAAACTACTAAAAATATCGTTGTCAAAGTATCAAAATACATCAAAATTGTCTGAAACAGCAATGAAAAGCAAATCTAAATCGAAAAGAAATTAATATTGACGGAGTTAACAGCATTTTTTTTTCTTTCATACTGTAACGACCAAAGAAATAAAAACATCGTTTTCTTCCAAACTACTAAAAATATCGTTGTCAAAGTATCAAAATACATCAAAAATTTTTTAAACAGCAATGAAAAGCAAATCTAAATCGAAAAAAATTAATATTGACGGAGTTAAAAGCATTTTATTCTCTTTCATACTGTACGACCAAAGAAATAAGAACATCGTTTTCTTCCAAATTACTGAAAACATCGTTGTCAAAGTATCAAAATACATCAAAATTGTCTGAAACAGCAATGAAAAGCAAATCTAAATCGAAAAGAAATTAATATTGACGGAGTTAACAGCATTTTTTTTTCTTTCATACAGTAACGACCAAAGAAATAAAAACATCGTTTTCTTCCAAACTACTAAAAATATCGTTGTCAAAGTATCAAAATACATCAAAATTGTCTGAAACAGCAATGAAAAGCAAATCTAAATCGAAAAAAATTAATATTGACGGAGTTAAAAGCATTTTATTCTCTTTCATACTGTAACGACCAAAGAAATAAGAACTTCGTTTTCTTCCAAACTACTAAAAATATCGTTGTCAAAGTATCAAAATACATCAAAATTGTCTGAAACAGCAATGAAAAGAAAATCTAAATCGAAAAAAATTAATATTGACGGAGTTAACAGCATTTTTTTTTCTTTCATACTGTAACGACCAAAGAAATAAGAACTTCGTTTTCTTCCAAACTACTAAAAATATCGTTGTCAAAGTATCAAAATACATCAAAATTGTCTGAAACAGCAATGAAAAGCAAATCTATATCGAAAAGAAATTAATATTGACAGAGTTAACAACATTTTTTTTTCTTTCATACTGTAACGATTAAAGAAAAAATAACATCGTTGTCTTCCAAACTACTGAAAAAATCGTTGTCAAAGTATCAAAATACATCAAAATTGTCTGAAACAGCAATGAAAAGAAAATCTAAATCGAAAAAAATTAATATTGACGGAGTTAACAGCATTTTTTTTTTCTTTCATACTGTAACGACCAAAGAAATAAGAACTTCGTTTTCTTCCAAACTACTAAAAATATCGTTGTCAAAGTATCAAAATACATCAAAATTGTCTGAAACAGCAATGAAAAGCAAATCTAAACCGAAAAAAATTAATATTGACGGAGTTAACAGCATTTTTTTTTCTTTCATACTGTAACGACCAAAGAAATAAGAACTTCGTTTTCTTCCAAACTACTAAAAATATCGTTGTCAAAGTATCAAAATACATCAAAATTGTCTGAAACAGCAATGAAAAGCAAATCTAAATCGAAAAAAATTAATATTGACGGAGTTAAAAGCATTTTATTCTCTTTCATACTGTAACGACCAAAGAAATAAGAACTTCGTTTTCTTCCAAACTACTAAAAATATCGTTGTCAAAGTATCAAAATACATCAAATTTGTCTGAAACAGCAATGAAAAGAAAATCTAAATCGAAAAAAATTAATATTGACGGAGTTAACAGCATTTTTTTTTCTTTCATACTGTAACGACCAAAGAAATAAGAACTTCGTTTTCTTCCAAACTACTAAAAATATCGTTGTCAAAGTATCAAAATACATCAAAATTGTCTGAAACAGCAATGAAAAGCAAATCTAAATCGAAAAGAAATTAATATTGACAGAGTTAACAACATTTTTTTTTCTTTCATACTGTAACGATTAAAGAAAAAATAACATCGTTTTCTTCCAAACTACTGAAAAAATCGTTGTCAAAGTATCAAAATACATCAAAATTGTCTGAAACAGCAATGAAAAGCAAATCTAAATCGAAAAAAATTAATATTGACGGAGTTAACAGCATTTTTTTTTCTTTCATACTGTAACGACCAAAGAAATAAGAACTTCGTTTTCTTCCAAACTACTAAAAATATCGTTGTCAAAGTATCAAAATACATCAAAATTGTCTGAAACAGCAATGAAAAGCAAATCTAAACCGAAAAAAATTAATATTGACGGAGTTAACAGCATTTTTTTTTCTTTCATACTGTAACGACCAAAGAAATAAGAACTTCGTTTTCTTCCAAACTACTAAAAATATCGTTGTCAAAGTATCAAAATACATCAAAATTGTCTGAAACAGCAATGAAAAGCAAATCTAAATCGAAAAGAAATTAATATTGACGGAGTTAACAACATTTTTTTTTCTTTCATACTGTAACGACTAAACAAAAAATAACATCGTTTTCTTCCAAACTACTGAAAAAGTCGTTGTCAAAGTAACAAAATAAATCAAGATTGTCTTAAACAGCAATGAAAAGCAAATCTAAATCGAAAAGAAATTAATATTGACGGAGTTAACAGCATTTTTTTTCTTTCATATTGTAACGACCAAAGAAAAAAAAACATAGTTTTCTTCCAAACTACTGAAAACGTCGTTGTCAAAGTATCAAAATACATCAAGATTGTCTTAAACAGCAATGAAAAGCAAATCTAAATCGAAAAAAATTAACATTAACGGAGTTAACAGCATTTTTTTTTCTTTCATACTGTAACGACTAAAGAAAAAATAACATCGTTTTCTTCCAAACTACTGAAAAAATCGTTGTCAAAGTATCAAAATACATCAAAATTGTCTGAAACAGCAATGAAAAGCAAATCTAAATCCAAAAAAATTAATATTAAAGGAGTTAACAGCATTTTTTTTTCTTTCATACTGTAACGACTAAAGAAAAAATAACATCGTTTTCTTCCAAACTACTGAAAAAATCGTTGTCAAAGTATCAAAATACATCAAAATTGTCTGAAACAGCAATGAAAAGAAAATCTAAATCGAAAAAAATTAATATTGACGGAGTTAACAGCATTTTTTTTTCTTTCATACTGTAACGACCAAAGAAATAAGAACTTCGTTTTCTTCCAAACTACTAAAAATATCGTTGTCAAAGTATCAAAATACATCAAAATTGTCTGAAACAGCAATGAAAAGCAAATCTAAACCGAAAAAAATTAATATTGACGGAGTTAACAGCATTTTTTTTTCTTTCATACTGTAACGACCAAAGAAATAAGAACTTCGTTTTCTTCCAAACTACTAAAAATATCGTTGTCAAAGTATCAAAATACATCAAGATTGTCTTAAACAGCAATGAAAAGCAAATCTAAATCGAAAAAAATTAACATTAACGGAGTTAACAGCATTTTTTTTTCTTTCATACTTTAACGACTAAAGAAAAAATAACATCGTTTTCTTCCAAACTACTGAAAACATCGTTGTCAAAGTATCAAAATAAATCAAGATTGTCTTAAACAGCAATGAAAAGCAAATCTAAATCGAAAAGAAATTAATATTGACGGAGTTAACAGCATTTTTTTTCTTTCATATTGTAACGACCAAAGAAAAAAAAACATAGTTTTCTTCCAAACTACTGAAAACGTCGTTGTCAAAGTATCAAAATACATCAAGATTGTCTTAAACAGCAATGAAAAGCAAATCTAAATCGAAAAAAATTAACATTAACGGAGTTAACAGCATTTTTTTTTCTTTCATACTGTAACGACTAAAGAAAAAATAACATCGTTTTCTTCCAAACTACTGAAAAAATCGTTGTCAAAGTATCAAAATACATCAAAATTGTCTGAAACAGCAATGAAAAGCAAATCTAAATCCAAAAAAATTAATATTAAAGGAGTTAACAGCATTTTTTTTTCTTTCATACTGTAACGACCAAAGAAATAAGAACATCGTTTTCTTCCAAGCTACTAAAAATATCGTTGTCAAAGTATCAAAATACATCAAGATTGTCTGAAACAGCAATGAAAAGCAAATCTAAATCGAAAAGAAATTAATATTGACGGAGTTAACAGCATTTTTTTTTCTTTCATACTGTAACGACCAAAGAAAAAAAAACATCGTTTTCTTCCAAACTACTGAAAACATCGTTGTCAAAGTATCAAAATATATCAAGATTGTCTTAAATAGCAATGAAAAGCAAATCTAAATCGAAAAGAAATTAATATTGGCGGAGTTAACAACATTTTTTTTTCTTTCATACTGTAACGACCAAAGAAAAAAAAACATCGTTTCCTTCCAAACTACTGAAAAAGTCGTTGTCAAAGTATCAAAATACATCAAAATTGTCTGAAACAGCAATGAAAAGCAAATCTAAATCGAAAAGAAATTAATATTGACGGAGTTAAAAGCATTTTTTTTTCTTTCATACAGTAACGACCAAAGAAATAAAAACATCGTTTTCTTCCAAACTACTGAAAACATCGTTGTCAAGATATCAAAATACATCAAGATTGTCTTACACTGCAATGAAAAGCAAATCTAAATCGAAAAAAAAAAATAAATATTGACGGAGTTAAAAGCATTTTATTTTCTTTCATACTGTAACGACCAAAGAAAAAAAAACATCGTTTCCTTCCAAACTACTGAAAACATCGTTGTCAAAGTATCAAAATATATCAAGATTGTCTTAAATAGCAATGAAAAGCAAATCTAAATCGAAAAGAAATTAATATTGACGGAGTTAACAACATTTTTTTTTCTTTCATACTGTAACGACCAAAGAAAAAAAAACATCGTTTCCTTCCAAACTACTGAAAAAGTCATTGTCAAAGTATCAAAATACATCAAAATTGTCTGAAACAGCAATGAAAAGCAAATCTAAATCGAAAAGAAATTAATATTGACGGAGTTAACAGCATTTTTTTTTCTTTCATACTGTAACGACTAAAGAAAAAATAACATCGTTTTCTTCCAAACTACTAAAAAAATCGTTGTCAAAGTATCAAAATACATCAAAATTGTCTGAAACAGCAATGAAAAGCAAATCTAAATCGAAAAAAATTAATATTGATGGAGTTAACAGCATTTTTTTTTCTTTCATACTGTAACGACCAAAGAAATAAGAACATCGTTTTCTTCCAAACTACTAAAAATATCGTTGTCAAAGTATCAAAATACATCAAAATTGTCTGAAACAGCAATGAAAAGCAAATCTAAATTGAAAAAAATTTATATTGACGGAGTTAACAGCATTTTTTTTTCTTTCATACTGTAACGACCAAAGAAATAAAAACATCGTTTTCTTCCATACTACTAAAAATATCGTTGTCAAAGTATCAAAATACATCAAAATTGTCTGAAACAGCAATGAAAAGCAAATCTATATCGAAAAGAAATTAATATTAACGGAGTTAACAGCATTTTTTTTTCTTTCATATTGTAACGACCAAAGAAAAAAAAACATCGTTTCCTTCCAAACTACTGAAAAAGTCGTTGTCAAAGTATCAAAATACATCAAAATTGTTTTAAACAGCAATGAAAAGCAAATCTAAATCGAAAAAAATTAATATTGACGGAGTTAAAAGCATTTTATTCTCTTACATACTGTACGACCAAAGAAATAAAAACATCGTTTTCTTCCAAACTACTAAAAATATCCTTGTCAAAGTATCAAAATACATCAAAATTGTCTAAAACAGCAATAAAAAGCAAATCTAAATCGAAAAGAAATTAATATTGACGGAGTTAACAGCATTTTTTTTTCTTTCATACTGTAACGACCAAAGAAATAAAAACATCGTTTTCTTCCAAACTACTAAAAATATCGTTGTCAAAGTATCAAAATACATCAAAATTGTCTGAAACAGCAATGAAAAGCAAATCTAAATTGTAAAAAATTTATATTGACGGAGTTAACAGCATTTTTTTTTCTTTCATACTGTAACGACCAAAGAAATAAAAACATCTTTGTCTTCCAAATTACTGAAAAAATCGTTGTCAAAGTATCAAAATACATCAAAATTGTCTGAAACAGCAATGAAAAGCAAATCTAAATAGAAAAAAATTAATATTGACAGAGTTAACAGCATTTTTTTTTCTTTCATACTGTAACGACCAAAGAAATAAGAACATCGTTTTCTTCCAAACTACTAAAAATATCGTTGTCAAAGTATCAAAATACATCAAAATTGTCTGAAACAGCAATGAAAAGCAAATCTAAATTGTAAAAAAATTATATTGACGGAGTTAACAGCATTTTATTCTCTTTCATACTGTACGACCAAAGAAATAAAAACATCGTTTTCTTCCAAACTACTAAAAATATCCTTGTCAAAGTATCAAAATACATCAAAATTGTCTAAAACAGCAATGAAAAGCAAATCTAAATCGAAAAAAATTAATATTGACGGAGTTAAAAGCATTTTATTCTCTTTCATACTGTACGACCAAAGAAATAAAAACATCGTTTTCTTCCAAACTACTAAAAATATCCTTGTCAAAGTATCAAAATACATCAAAATTGTCTAAAACAGCAATAAAAAGCAAATCTAAATCGAAAAGAAATTAATATTGACGGAGTTAACAGCATTTTTTTTTCATTCATACTGTAACGACCAAAGAAATAAAAACATCGTTTTCTTCCAAACTACTAAAAATATCGTTGTCAAAGTCTCAAAATACATCAAAATTGTCTGAAACAGCAATGAAAAGCAAATCTAAATTGTAAAAAATTTATATTGACGGAGTTAACAGCATTTTTTTTTCTTTCATACTGTAACGACCAAAGAAATAAAAACATCTTTGTCTTCCAAATTACTGAAAAAATCGTTGTCAAAGTATCAAAATACATCAAAATTGTCTGAAACAGCAATGAAAAGCAAATCTAAATAGAAAAAAATTAATATTGACGGAGTTAACAGCATTTTTTTTTCTTTCATACTGTAACGACCAAAGAAATAAGAAAATCGTTTTCTTCCAAACTACTAAAAATATCGTTGTCAAAGTATCAAAATACATCAAAATTGTCTGAAACAGCAATGAAAAGCAAATCTAAATTGTAAAAAAATTATATTGACGGAGTTAACAGCATTTTTTTTTCTTTCATACTGTAACGACCAAAGAAATAAGAACATCGTTTTCTTCCAAACTACTAAAAATATCGTTGTCAAAGTATCAAAATACATCAAAATTGTCTGAAACAGCAATGAAAAGCAAATCTAAATCGAAAAAAATTAATATTGACGGAGTTAAAAGCATTTTATTATCTTTCATACTGTACGACCAAAGAAATAAAAACATCGTTTTCTTCCAAACTACTAAAAATATCGTTGTCAAAGTATCAAAATACATCAAAATTGTCTGAAACAGCAATGAAAAGCAAATCTAAATCGAAAAAAATTAATATTGACGGAGTTAAAAGCATTTTATTCTCTTTCATACTGTACGACCAAAGAAATAATAACATCGTTTTCTTCCAAACTACTAAAAATATCGTTGTCAAAGTATCAAAATACATCAAGATTGTCTGAAACAGCAATGAAAAGCAAATCTAAATCGAAAAAAATTAATATTGACGGAGTTAACAGCATTTTTTTTTCTTTCATACTGTAACGACCAAAGAAATAAGAACATCGTTTCCTTCCAAACTACTGAAAATATCGTTGTCAAAGTATCAAAATATATCAAAATTGTCTGAAACAGCAATGAAAAGTAAATCTAAATTGTAAAAAATTTATATTGACGGAGTTAACAGCATTTTTTTTTCTTTCATACTGTAATGACCAAAGAAATAAAAACATCGTTTTCTTCCAAACTACTTAAAATATCGTTGTCAAAGTATCAAAATACATCAAAATTGTCTGAAACAGCAATGAAAAGCAAATCTAAATCGAAAAGAAATTAATATTAACGGAGTTAATAGCATTTTTTTTTCTTTCATATTGTAACGACCAAAGAAAAAAAAACATCGTTTCCTTCCAAACTACTGAAAAAGTCGTTGTCAAAGTATCAAAATACATCAAAATATTTTTAAACAGCAATGAAAAGCAAATCTAAATCGAAAAAAATTAATATTGACGGAGTTAAAAGCATTTTATTCTCTTTCATACTGTACGACCAAAGAAATAAAAACATCGTTTTCTTCCAAACTACTAAAAATATCGTTGTCAAAGTATCAAAATACATCAAAATTGTCTGAAACAGCAATGAAAAGCAAATCTAAATCGAAAAAAATTAATATTGACGGAGTTAAAAGCATTTTATTCTCATTCATACTGTAACGACAAAAGAAATAAAAACATCGTTTTCTTCCAAACTACTGAAAACATCGTTGTCAAAGTATCAAAATACATCAAAATATTTTTAAACAGCAATGAAAAGCAAATCTAAATCGAAAAGAAATTAATATTGACGGAGTTAACAGCATTTTTTTTTCTTTCATACTGTAACGACCAAAGAAATAAAAACATCGTTTTCTTCCAAACTACTAAAAATATCGTTGTCAAAGTATCAAAATACATCAAAATTGTTTTAAACAGCAATGAAAAGCAAATCTAAATCGAAAAAAATTAATATTGACGGAGTTAAAAGCATTTTATTCTCTTTCATACTGTAACGACCAAAGAAAAAAAAACATCGTTTCATTCCAAACTACTGAAAACATCGTTGTCAAAGTATCAAAATATATCAAAATATTCTGAAACAGCAATGAAAAGCAAATCTAAATCGAAAAAAATTAATATTGACGGAGTTAACAGCATTTTTTTTTCTTTCATATTTGAACGACCAAAGAAAAAAAAACATAGTTTTCTAATTAACTACTGAAAAAGTCGTTGTCAAAGTATCAAAATACATCAAGATTGTCTTAAACAGCAATGAAAAGCAAATCTAAATCGAAAAGAAATTAATATTGACGGAGTTAACAGCATTTTTTTTTCTTTCATACTGTAACGACCAAAGAAATAAAAACATCGTTTTCTTCCAAACTACTAAAAATTTCGTTGTCAAAGTATCAAAATATATCAAAATTGTTTTAAACAGCAATGAAAAGCAAATCTAAATCGAAAAAAATTAATATTGACGGAGTTAAAAGCATTTTATTCTCTTTCATACTGTAACGACAAAAGAAATAAAAACATCGTTTTCTTCCAAACTACTGAAAACATCGTTGTCAAAGTATCAAAATACATCAAAATATTTTTAAACAGCAATGAAAAGCAAATCTAAATCGAAAAGAAATTAATATTGACGGAGTTAACAG
Source organism: Ptychoptera albimana (assembly GCA_961205885.1). Taxonomy (NCBI): domain Eukaryota; kingdom Metazoa; phylum Arthropoda; class Insecta; order Diptera; family Ptychopteridae; genus Ptychoptera; species Ptychoptera albimana. The sequence continues at coordinate 18,066,295 of OY540803.1, read as the reverse complement.
CATTTTTTTTTCTTTCATACTGTAACGACCAAAGAAATAAAAACATCGTTTTCTTCCAAACTACTAAAAATATCGTTGTCAAAGTATCAAAATACATCAAAATTGTTTTAAACAGCAATGAAAAGCAAATCTAAATCGAAAAAAATTAATATTGACGGAGTTAAAAGCATTTTATTCTCTTTCATACTGTAACGACCAAAGAAATAAGAACATCGTTTTCTTCCAAACTACTAAAAATATCGTTGTCAAAGTATCAAAATACATCAAAATTGTCTGAAACAGCAATGAAAAGCAAATCTAAATTGAAAAAAATTTATATTGACGGAGTTAACAGCATTTTTTTTTCTTTCATACTGTAACGACCAAAGAAATAAAAACATCGTTTTCTTCCATACTACTAAAAATATCGTTGTCAAAGTATCAAAATACATCAAAATTGTCTGAAACAGCAATGAAAAGCAAATCTATATCGAAAAGAAATTAATATTAACGGAGTTAACAGCATTTTTTTTTCTTTCATATTGTAACGACCAAAGAAAAAAAAACATCGTTTCCTTCCAAACTACTGAAAAAGTCGTTGTCAAAGTATCAAAATACATCAAAATTGTTTTAAACAGCAATGAAAAGCAAATCTAAATCGAAAAAAATTAATATTGACGGAGTTAAAAGCATTTTATTCTCTTTCATACTGTACGACCAAAGAAATAAAAACATCGTTTTCTTCCAAACTACTAAAAATATCCTTGTCAAAGTATCAAAATACATCAAAATTGTCTAAAACAGCAATAAAAAGCAAATCTAAATCGAAAAGAAATTAATATTGACGGAGTTAACAGCATTTTTTTTTCTTTCATACTGTAACGACCAAAGAAATAAAAACATCGTTTTCTTCCAAACTACTAAAAATATCGTTGTCAAAGTATCAAAATACATCAAAATTGTCTGAAACAGCAATGAAAAGCAAATCTAAATTGTAAAAAATTTATATTGACGGAGTTAACAGCATTTTTTTTTCTTTCATACTGTAACGACCAAAGAAATAAAAACATCTTTGTCTTCCAAATTACTGAAAAAATCGTTGTCAAAGTATCAAAATACATCAAAATTGTCTGAAACAGCAATGAAAAGCAAATCTAAATAGAAAAAAATTAATATTGACAGAGTTAACAGCATTTTTTTTTCTTTCATACTGTAACGACCAAAGAAATAAGAACATCGTTTTCTTCCAAACTACTAAAAATATCGTTGTCAAAGTATCAAAATACATCAAAATTGTCTGAAACAGCAATGAAAAGCAAATCTAAATTGTAAAAAAATTATATTGACGGAGTTAACAGCATTTTATTCTCTTTCATACTGTACGACCAAAGAAATAAAAACATCGTTTTCTTCCAAACTACTAAAAATATCCTTGTCAAAGTATCAAAATACATCAAAATTGTCTAAAACAGCAATGAAAAGCAAATCTAAATCGAAAAAAATTAATATTGACGGAGTTAAAAGCATTTTATTCTCTTTCATACTGTACGACCAAAGAAATAAAAACATCGTTTTCTTCCAAACTACTAAAAATATCCTTGTCAAAGTATCAAAATACATCAAAATTGTCTAAAACAGCAATAAAAAGCAAATCTAAATCGAAAAGAAATTAATATTGACGGAGTTAACAGCATTTTTTTTTCATTCATACTGTAACGACCAAAGAAATAAAAACATCGTTTTCTTCCAAACTACTAAAAATATCGTTGTCAAAGTATCAAAATACATCAAAATTGTCTGAAACAGCAATGAAAAGCAAATCTAAATTGTAAAAAATTTATATTGACGGAGTTAACAGCATTTTTTTTTCTTTCATACTGTAACGACCAAAGAAATAAAAACATCTTTGTCTTCCAAATTACTGAAAAAATCGTTGTCAAAGTATCAAAATACATCAAAATTGTCTGAAACAGCAATGAAAAGCAAATCTAAATAGAAAAAAATTAATATTGACGGAGTTAACAGCATTTTTTTTTCTTTCATACTGTAACGACCAAAGAAATAAGAAAATCGTTTTCTTCCAAACTACTAAAAATATCGTTGTCAAAGTATCAAAATACATCAAAATTGTCTGAAACAGCAATGAAAAGCAAATCTAAATTGTAAAAAAATTATATTGACGGAGTTAACAGCATTTTTTTTTCTTTCATACTGTAACGACCAAAGAAATAAGAACATCGTTTTCTTCCAAACTACTAAAAATATCGTTGTCAAAGTATCAAAATACATCAAAATTGTCTGAAACAGCAATGAAAAGCAAATCTAAATCGAAAAAAATTAATATTGACGGAGTTAAAAGCATTTTATTATCTTTCATACTGTACGACCAAAGAAATAAAAACATCGTTTTCTTCCAAACTACTAAAAATATCGTTGTCAAAGTATCAAAATACATCAAAATTGTCTGAAACAGCAATGAAAAGCAAATCTAAATCGAAAAAAATTAATATTGACGGAGTTAAAAGCATTTTATTCTCTTTCATACTGTACGACCAAAGAAATAATAACATCGTTTTCTTCCAAACTACTAAAAATATCGTTGTCAAAGTATCAAAATACATCAAGATTGTCTGAAACAGCAATGAAAAGCAAATCTAAATCGAAAAAAATTAATATTGACGGAGTTAACAGCATTTTTTTTTCTTTCATACTGTAACGACCAAAGAAATAAGAACATCGTTTCCTTCCAAACTACTGAAAATATCGTTGTCAAAGTATCAAAATATATCAAAATTGTCTGAAACAGCAATGAAAAGTAAATCTAAATTGTAAAAAATTTATATTGACGGAGTTAACAGCATTTTTTTTTCTTTCATACTGTAATGACCAAAGAAATAAAAACATCGTTTTCTTCCAAACTACTTAAAATATCGTTGTCAAAGTATCAAAATACATCAAAATTGTCTGAAACAGCAATGAAAAGCAAATCTAAATCGAAAAGAAATTAATATTAACGGAGTTAATAGCATTTTTTTTTCTTTCATATTGTAACGACCAAAGAAAAAAAAACATCGTTTCCTTCCAAACTACTGAAAAAGTCGTTGTCAAAGTATCAAAATACATCAAAATATTTTTAAACAGCAATGAAAAGCAAATCTAAATCGAAAAAAATTAATATTGACGGAGTTAAAAGCATTTTATTCTCTTTCATACTGTACGACCAAAGAAATAAAAACATCGTTTTCTTCCAAACTACTAAAAATATCGTTGTCAAAGTATCAAAATACATCAAAATTGTCTGAAACAGCAATGAAAAGCAAATCTAAATCGAAAAAAATTAATATTGACGGAGTTAAAAGCATTTTATTCTCATTCATACTGTAACGACAAAAGAAATAAAAACATCGTTTTCTTCCAAACTACTGAAAACATCGTTGTCAAAGTATCAAAATACATCAAAATATTTTTAAACAGCAATGAAAAGCAAATCTAAATCGAAAAGAAATTAATATTGACGGAGTTAACAGCATTTTTTTTTCTTTCATACTGTAACGACCAAAGAAATAAAAACATCGTTTTCTTCCAAACTACTAAAAATATCGTTGTCAAAGTATCAAAATACATCAAAATTGTTTTAAACAGCAATGAAAAGCAAATCTAAATCGAAAAAAATTAATATTGACGGAGTTAAAAGCATTTTATTCTCTTTCATACTGTAACGACCAAAGAAAAAAAAACATCGTTTCATTCCAAACTACTGAAAACATCATTGTCAAAGTATCAAAATATATCAAAATATTCTGAAACAGCAATGAAAAGCAAATCTAAATCGAAAAAAATTAATATTGACGGAGTTAACAGCATTTTTTTTTCTTTCATATTTGAACGACCAAAGAAAAAAAAACATAGTTTTCTAATTAACTACTGAAAAAGTCGTTGTCAAAGTATCAAAATACATCAAGATTGTCTTAAACAGCAATGAAAAGCAAATCTAAATCGAAAAGAAATTAATATTGACGGAGTTAACAGCATTTTTTTTTCTTTCATACTGTAACGACCAAAGAAATAAAAACATCGTTTTCTTCCAAACTACTAAAAATTTCGTTGTCAAAGTATCAAAATATATCAAAATTGTTTTAAACAGCAATGAAAAGCAAATCTAAATCGAAAAAAATTAATATTGACGGAGTTAAAAGCATTTTATTCTCTTTCATACTGTAACGACCAAAGAAAAAAAAACATCGTTTCATTCCAAACTACTGAAAACATCGTTGTCAAAGTATCAAAATATATCAAAATTTTCTGAAACAGCAATGAAAAGCAAATCTAAATCGAAAAAAATTAATATTGACGGAGTTAACAGCATTTTTTTTTCTTTCATATTGTAACGACCAAAGAAAAAAAAACATAGTTTTCTTATAAACTACTGAAAAAGTCGTTGTCAAAGTATCAAAATACATCAAAATTGTCTGAAACAGCAATGAAAAGCAAATCTGAATCGAAAAGAAATTAATATTGACGGAGTTAACAGCATTTTTTTTTCTTTCATACTGTAACGACCAAAGAAATAAAAACATCGTTTTCTTCCAAACTACTAAAAATATCGTTGTCAAAGTATCAAAATACATCAAAATTGTTTTAAACAGCAATGAAAAGCAAATCTAAATCGAAAAAAATTAATATTGACGGAGTTAAAAGCATTTTATTCTCATTCATACTGTACGACCAAAGAAATAAAAACATCGTTTTCTTCCAAACTACTAAAAATATCGTTGTCAAAGTATCAAAATACATCAAAATTTTCTGAAACAGCAATGAAAAGCAAATCTAAATCGAAAAAAATTAATATTGACGGAGTTAACAGCATTTTTTTTTCTTTCATATTGTAACGACCAAAGAAAAAAAAACATAGTTTTCTTATAAACTACTGAAAAAGTCGTTGTCAAAGTATCAAAATACATCAAAATTGTCTGAAACAGCAATGAACAGCAAATCTAAATCGAAAAGAAATTAATATTGACGGAGTTAACAGCATTTTTTTTTCTTTCATACTGTAACGACCAAAGAAATAAGAACATCGTTTTCTTCCAAACTACTAAAAATATCGTTGTCAAAGTATCAAAATGTATCAAAATTGTTTTAAACAGCAATGAAAAGCAAATCTAAATCGAAAAAAATTAATATTGACGGAGTTAAAAGCATTTTATTATCTTTCATACTGTACGACCAAAGAAAAAGAAACATCGTTTTCTTCCAAACTACTAAAAATATCGTTGTCAAAGTATCAAAATACATCAAAATTGTCTGAAACAGCAATGAAAAGCAAATCTAAATCGAAAAGAAATTAATATTGACGGAGTTAACAGCATTTTTTTTTCTTTCATACTGTAACGACCAAAGAAATAAAAACATCGTTTTCTTCCAAACTACTAAAAATATCGTTGTCAAAGTATCAAAATACATCAAAATTGTTTTAAACAGCAATGAAAAGCAAATCTAAATCGAAAAAAATTAATATTGACGGAGTTAACAGCATTTTTTTTTCTTTCATACTGTAACGACCAAAGAAATAAGAACATCGTTTTCTTCCAAACTACTAAAAATATCGTTGTCAAAGTATCAAAATATATCAAAATTGTTTTAAACAGCAATGAAAAGCAAATCTAAATCGAAAAGAAATTAATATTGACGGAGTTAACAGCATTTTTTTTTCTTTCATACTGTAACGACCAAAGAAATAAAAACATCGTTTTCTTCCAAACTACTAAAAATATCGTTGTCAAAGTATCAAAATACATCAAAATTGTTTTAAACAGCAATGAAAAGCAAATCTAAATCGAAAAAAATTAATATTGACGGAGTTAAAAGCATTTTATTCTCTTTCATACTGTAACGACCAAAGAAAAAAAAACATCGTTTCATTCCAAACTACTGAAAACATCGTTGTCAAAGTATCAAAATATATCAAAATATTCTGAAACAGCAATGAAAAGCAAATCTAAATCGAAAAAAATTAATATTGACGGAGTTAACAGCATTTTTTTTTCTTTCATATTTGAACGACCAAAGAAAAAAAAACATAGTTTTCTAATTAACTACTGAAAAAGTCGTTGTCAAAGTATCAAAATACATCAAGATTGTCTTAAACAGCAATGAAAAGCAAATCTAAATCGAAAAGAAATTAATATTGACGGAGTTAACAGCATTTTTTTTTCTTTCATACTGTAACGACCAAAGAAATAAAAACATCGTTTTCTTCCAAACTACTAAAAATTTCGTTGTCAAAGTATCAAAATATATCAAAATTGTTTTAAACAGCAATGAAAAGCAAATCTAAATCGAAAAAAATTAATATTGACGGAGTTAAAAGCATTTTATTCTCTTTCATACTGTAACGACCAAAGAAAAAAAAACATCGTTTCATTCCAAACTACTGAAAACATCGTTGTCAAAGTATCAAAATATATCAAAATTTTCTGAAACAGCAATGAAAAGCAAATCTAAATCGAAAAAAATTAATATTGACGGAGTTAACAGCATTTTTTTTTCTTTCATATTGTAACGACCAAAGAAAAAAAAACATAGTTTTCTTATAAACTACTGAAAAAGTCGTTGTCAAAGTATCAAAATACATCAAAATTGTCTGAAACAGCAATGAAAAGCAAATCTGAATCGAAAAGAAATTAATATTGACGGAGTTAACAGCATTTTTTTTTCTTTCATACTGTAACGACCAAAGAAATAAAAACATCGTTTTCTTCCAAACTACTAAAAATATCGTTGTCAAAGTATCAAAATACATCAAAATTGTTTTAAACAGCAATGAAAAGCAAATCTAAATCGAAAAAAATTAATATTGACGGAGTTAAAAGCATTTTATTCTCATTCATACTGTACGACCAAAGAAATAAAAACATCGTTTTCTTCCAAACTACTAAAAATATCGTTGTCAAAGTATCAAAATACATCAAAATTTTCTGAAACAGCAATGAAAAGCAAATCTAAATCGAAAAAAATTAATATTGACGGAGTTAACAGCATTTTTTTTTCTTTCATATTGTAACGACCAAAGAAAAAAAAACATAGTTTTCTTATAAACTACTGAAAAAGTCGTTGTCAAAGTATCAAAATACATCAAAATTGTCTGAAACAGCAATGAACAGCAAATCTAAATCGAAAAGAAATTAATATTGACGGAGTTAACAGCATTTTTTTTTCTTTCATACTGTAACGACCAAAGAAATAAGAACATCGTTTTCTTCCAAACTACTAAAAATATCGTTGTCAAAGTATCAAAATGTATCAAAATTGTTTTAAACAGCAATGAAAAGCAAATCTAAATCGAAAAAAATTAATATTGACGGAGTTAAAAGCATTTTATTATCTTTCATACTGTACGACCAAAGAAAAAGAAACATCGTTTTCTTCCAAACTACTAAAAATATCGTTGTCAAAGTATCAAAATACATCAAAATTGTCTGAAACAGCAATGAAAAGCAAATCTAAATCGAAAAGAAATTAATATTGACGGAGTTAACAGCATTTTTTTTTCTTTCATACTGTAACGACCAAAGAAATAAAAACATCGTTTTCTTCCAAACTACTAAAAATATCGTTGTCAAAGTATCAAAATACATCAAAATTGTTTTAAACAGCAATGAAAAGCAAATCTAAATCGAAAAAAATTAATATTGACGGAGTTAACAGCATTTTTTTTTCTTTCATACTGTAACGACCAAAGAAATAAGAACATCGTTTTCTTCCAAACTACTAAAAATATCGTTGTCAAAGTATCAAAATATATCAAAATTGTTTTAAACAGCAATGAAAAGCAAATCTAAATCGAAAAAAATTAATATTGACGGAGTTAAAAGCATTTTATTATCTTTCATACTGTACGACCAAAGAAAAAGAAACATCGTTTTCTTCCAAACTACTAAAAATATCGTTGTCAAAGTATCAAAATACATCAAAATTGTCTGAAACAGCAATGAAAAGCAAATCTAAATCGAAAAGAAATTAATATTGACGGAGTTAACAGCATTTTTTTTTCTTTCATACTGTAACGACCAAAGAAATAAAAACATCGTTTTCTTCCAAACTACTAAAAATATCGTTGTCAAAGTATCAAAATACATCAAAGTTGTTTTAAACAGCAATGAAAAGCAAATCTAAATCGAAAAAAATTAATATTGACGGAGTTAAAAGCATTTTATTATCTTTCATACTGTACGACCAAAGAAAAAGAAACATCGTTTTCTTCCAAACTACTAAAAATATCGTTGTCAAAGTATCAAAATACATCAAAATTGTCTGAAACAGCAATGAAAAGCAAATCTAAATCGAAAAGAAATTAATATTGACGGAGTTAACAGCATTTTTTTTTCTTTCATACTGTAACGACCAAAGAAATAAAAACATCGTTTTCTTCCAAACTACTAAAAATATCGTTGTCAAAGTATCAAAATACATCAAAGTTGTTTTAAACAGCAATGAAAAGCAAATCTAAATCGAAAAAAATTAATATTGACGGAGTTAAAAGCATTTTATTATCTTTCATACTGTACGACCAAAGAAAAAGAAACATCGTTTTCTTCCAAACTACTAAAAATATCGTTGTCAAAGTATCAAAATACATCAAAATTGTCTGAAACAGCAATGAAAAGCAAATCTAAATCGAAAAGAAATTAATATTGACGGAGTTAACAGCATTTTATTATCTTTCATACTGTACGACCAAAGAAAAAGAAACATCGTTTTCTTCCAAACTACTAAAAATATCGTTGTCAAAGTATCAAAATACATCAAAATTGTCTGAAACAGCAATGAAAAGCAAATCTAAATCGAAAAGAAATTAATATTGACGGAGTTAACAGCATTTTTTTTTCTTTCATACTGTAACGACCAAAGAAATAAGAACATCGTTTTCTTCCAAACTACTAAAAATATCGTTGTCAAAGTATCAAAATGTATCAAAATTGTTTTAAACAGCAATGAAAAGCAAATCTAAATCGAAAAAAATTAATATTGACGGAGTTAAAAGCATTTTATTATCTTTCATACTGTACGACCAAAGAAAAAGAAACATCGTTTTCTTCCAAACTACTAAAAATATCGTTGTCAAAGTATCAAAATACATCAAAATTGTCTGAAACAGCAATGAAAAGCAAATCTAAATCGAAAAGAAATTAATATTGACGGAGTTAACAGCATTTTTTTTTCTTTCATACTGTAACGACCAAAGAAATAAAAACATCGTTTTCTTCCAAACTACTAAAAATATCGTTGTCAAAGTATCAAAATACATCAAAATTGTTTTAAACAGCAATGAAAAGCAAATCTAAATCGAAAAAAATTAATATTGACGGAGTTAACAGCATTTTTTTTTCTTTCATACTGTAACGACCAAAGAAATAAGAACATCGTTTTCTTCCAAACTACTAAAAATATCGTTGTCAAAGTATCAAAATATATCAAAATTGTTTTAAACAGCAATGAAAAGCAAATCTAAATCGAAAAGAAATTAATATTGACGGAGTTAACAGCATTTTTTTTTCTTTCATACTGTAACGACCAAAGAAATAAAAACATCGTTTTCTTCCAAACTACTAAAAATATCGTTGTCAAAGTATCAAAATACATCAAAATTGTTTTAAACAGCAATGAAAAGCAAATCTAAATCGAAAAAAATTAATATTGACGGAGTTAAAAGCATTTTATTCTCTTTCATACTGTAACGACCAAAGAAAAAAAAACATCGTTTCATTCCAAACTACTGAAAACATCGTTGTCAAAGTATCAAAATATATCAAAATATTCTGAAACAGCAATGAAAAGCAAATCTAAATCGAAAAAAATTAATATTGACGGAGTTAACAGCATTTTTTTTTCTTTCATATTTGAACGACCAAAGAAAAAAAAACATAGTTTTCTAATTAACTACTGAAAAAGTCGTTGTCAAAGTATCAAAATACATCAAGATTGTCTTAAACAGCAATGAAAAGCAAATCTAAATCGAAAAGAAATTAATATTGACGGAGTTAACAGCATTTTTTTTTCTTTCATACTGTAACGACCAAAGAAATAAAAACATCGTTTTCTTCCAAACTACTAAAAATTTCGTTGTCAAAGTATCAAAATATATCAAAATTGTTTTAAACAGCAATGAAAAGCAAATCTAAATCGAAAAAAATTAATATTGACGGAGTTAAAAGCATTTTATTCTCTTTCATACTGTAACGACCAAAGAAAAAAAAACATCGTTTCATTCCAAACTACTGAAAACATCGTTGTCAAAGTATCAAAATATATCAAAATTTTCTGAAACAGCAATGAAAAGCAAATCTAAATCGAAAAAAATTAATATTGACGGAGTTAACAGCATTTTTTTTTCTTTCATATTGTAACGACCAAAGAAAAAAAAACATAGTTTTCTTATAAACTACTGAAAAAGTCGTTGTCAAAGTATCAAAATACATCAAAATTGTCTGAAACAGCAATGAAAAGCAAATCTGAATCGAAAAGAAATTAATATTGACGGAGTTAACAGCATTTTTTTTTCTTTCATACTGTAACGACCAAAGAAATAAAAACATCGTTTTCTTCCAAACTACTAAAAATATCGTTGTCAAAGTATCAAAATACATCAAAATTGTTTTAAACAGCAATGAAAAGCAAATCTAAATCGAAAAAAATTAATATTGACGGAGTTAAAAGCATTTTATTCTCATTCATACTGTACGACCAAAGAAATAAAAACATCGTTTTCTTCCAAACTACTAAAAATATCGTTGTCAAAGTATCAAAATACATCAAAATTTTCTGAAACAGCAATGAAAAGCAAATCTAAATCGAAAAAAATTAATATTGACGGAGTTAACAGCATTTTTTTTTCTTTCATATTGTAACGACCAAAGAAAAAAAAACATAGTTTTCTTATAAACTACTGAAAAAGTCGTTGTCAAAGTATCAAAATACATCAAAATTGTCTGAAACAGCAATGAACAGCAAATCTAAATCGAAAAGAAATTAATATTGACGGAGTTAACAGCATTTTTTTTTCTTTCATACTGTAACGACCAAAGAAATAAGAACATCGTTTTCTTCCAAACTACTAAAAATATCGTTGTCAAAGTATCAAAATGTATCAAAATTGTTTTAAACAGCAATGAAAAGCAAATCTAAATCGAAAAAAATTAATATTGACGGAGTTAAAAGCATTTTATTATCTTTCATACTGTACGACCAAAGAAAAAGAAACATCGTTTTCTTCCAAACTACTAAAAATATCGTTGTCAAAGTATCAAAATACATCAAAATTGTCTGAAACAGCAATGAAAAGCAAATCTAAATCGAAAAGAAATTAATATTGACGGAGTTAACAGCATTTTTTTTTCTTTCATACTGTAACGACCAAAGAAATAAAAACATCGTTTTCTTCCAAACTACTAAAAATATCGTTGTCAAAGTATCAAAATACATCAAAATTGTTTTAAACAGCAATGAAAAGCAAATCTAAATCGAAAAAAATTAATATTGACGGAGTTAACAGCATTTTTTTTTCTTTCATACTGTAACGACCAAAGAAATAAGAACATCGTTTTCTTCCAAACTACTAAAAATATCGTTGTCAAAGTATCAAAATATATCAAAATTGTTTTAAACAGCAATGAAAAGCAAATCTAAATCGAAAAAAATTAATATTGACGGAGTTAAAAGCATTTTATTATCTTTCATACTGTACGACCAAAGAAAAAGAAACATCGTTTTCTTCCAAACTACTAAAAATATCGTTGTCAAAGTATCAAAATACATCAAAATTGTCTGAAACAGCAATGAAAAGCAAATCTAAATCGAAAAGAAATTAATATTGACGGAGTTAACAGCATTTTTTTTTCTTTCATACTGTAACGACCAAAGAAATAAAAACATCGTTTTCTTCCAAACTACTAAAAATATCGTTGTCAAAGTATCAAAATACATCAAAGTTGTTTTAAACAGCAATGAAAAGCAAATCTAAATCGAAAAAAATTAATATTGACGGAGTTAAAAGCATTTTATTATCTTTCATACTGTACGACCAAAGAAAAAGAAACATCGTTTTCTTCCAAACTACTAAAAATATCGTTGTCAAAGTATCAAAATACATCAAAATTGTCTGAAACAGCAATGAAAAGCAAATCTAAATCGAAAAGAAATTAATATTGACGGAGTTAACAGCATTTTTTTTTCTTTCATACTGTAACGACCAAAGAAATAAAAACATCGTTTTCTTCCAAACTACTAAAAATATCGTTGTCAAAGTATCAAAATACATCAAAATTGTTTTAAACAGCAATGAAAAGCAAATCTAAATCGAAAAAAATTAATATTGACGGAGTTAACAGCATTTTTTTTTCTTTCATACTGTAACGACCAAAGAAATAAGAACATCGTTTTCTTCCAAACTACTAAAAATATCGTTGTCAAAGTATCAAAATATATCAAAATTGTTTTAAACAGCAATGAAAAGCAAATCTAAATCGAAAAAAATTAATATTGACGGAGTTAAAAGCATTTTATTATCTTTCATACTGTACGACCAAAGAAAAAGAAACATCGTTTTCTTCCAAACTACTAAAAATATCGTTGTCAAAGTATCAAAATACATCAAAATTTTCTGAAACAGCAATGAAAAGCAAATCTAAATCGAAAAAAATTAATATTGACGGAGTTAACAGCATTTTTTTTTCTTTCATATTGTAACGACCAAAGAAAAAAAAACATAGTTTTCTTATAAACTACTGAAAAAGTCGTTGTCAAAGTATCAAAATACATCAAAATTGTCTGAAACAGCAATGAAAAGCAAATCTAAATCGAAAAGAAATTAATATTGACGGAGTTAACAGCATTTTTTTTTCTTTCATACTGTAACGACCAAAGAAATAAGAACATCGTTTTCTTCCAAACTACTAAAAATATCGTTGTCAAAGTATCAAAATATATCAAAATTGTTTTAAACAGCAATGAAAAGCAAATCTAAATCGAAAAAAATTAATATTGACGGAGTTAAAAGCATTTTATTATCTTTCATACTGTACGACCAAAGAAAAAGAAACATCGTTTTCTTCCAAACTACTAAAAATATCGTTGTCAAAGTATCAAAATACATCAAAATTGTCTGAAACAGCAATGAAAAGCAAATCTAAATCGAAAAGAAATTAATATTGACGGAGTTAACAGCATTTTTTTTTCTTTCATACTGTAATGACCAAAGAAATAAAAACATCGTTTTCTTCCAAACTACTAAAAATATCGTTGTCAAAGTATCAAAATACATCAAAATTGTTTTAAACAGCAATGAAAAGCAAATCTAAATCGAAAAAAATTAATATTGACGGAGTTAACAGCATTTTTTTTTCTTTCATATTGTAACGACCAAAGAAAAAAAAACATCGTATCCTTCCAAACTACTGAAAAAGTCGTTGTCAAAGTATCAAAATACATCAAAATTGTCTGAAACAGCAATGAAAAGCAAATCTAAATCGAAAAGAAATTAATATTGACGGAGTTAACAGCATTTTTTTTTCTTTCATATTGTAACGACCAAAGAAATAAGAACATCGTTTTCTTCCAAACTACTAAAAATATCGTTGTCAAAGTATCAAAATACATCAAAATTGTTTTAAACAGCAATGAAAAGCAAATCTAAATCGAAAAAAATTAATATTGACGGAGTTAAAAGCATTTTATTATCTTTCATACTGTACGACCAAAGAAAAAGAAACATCGTTTTCTTCCAAACTACTAAAAATATCGTTGTCAAAGTATCAAAATACATCAAAATTGTCTGAAACAGCAATGAAAAGCAAATCTAAATCGAAAAGAAATTAATATTGACGGAGTTAACAGCATTTTTTTTTCTTTCATATTGTAACGACCAAAGAAAAAAAAACATCGTTTCCTTCCAAACTACTGAAAAAGTCGTTGTCAAAGTATCAAAATACATCAAAATTGTCTGAAACAGCAATGAAAAGCAAATCTAAATCGAAAAGAAATTAATATTGACGGAGTTAACAGCATTTTTTTTTCTTTCATACTGTAACGACCAAAGAAATAAAAACATCGTTTTCTTCCAAACTACTAAAAATATCGTTGTCAAAGTATCAAAATACATCAAAATTGTTTTAAACAGCAATGAAAAGCAAATCTAAATCGAAAAAAATTAATATTGACGGAGTTAAAAGCATTTTATTCTCATTCATACTGTACGACCAAAGAAATAAAAACATCGTTTTCTTCCAAACTACTAAAAATATCGTTGTCAAAGTATCAAAATACATCAAAATTTTCTGAAACAGCAATGAAAAGCAAATCTAAATCGAAAAAAATTAATATTGACGGAGTTAACAGCATTTTTTTTTCTTTCATATTGTAACGACCAAAGAAAAAAAAACATAGTTTTCTTATAAACTACTGAAAATATCGTTGTCAAAGTATCAAAATACATCAAAATTGTCTGAAACAGCAATGAAAAGCAAATCTAAATCGAAAAGAAATTAATATTAACGGAGTTAACAGCATTTTTTTTTCTTTCATACTGTAACGACCAAAGAAATAAAAACATCGTTTTCTTCCAAACTACTAAAAATATCGTTGTCAAAGTATCAAAATACATCAAAATTGTTTTAAACAGCAATGAAAAGCAAATCTAAATCGAAAAAAATTAATATTGACGGAGTTAACAGCATTTTTTTTTCTTTCATATTGTAACGACCAAAGAAAAAAAAACATCGTTTCCTTCCAAACTACTGAAAAAGTCGTTGTCAAAGTATCAAAATACATCAAAATTGTCTGAAACAGCAATGAAAAGCAAATCTAAATCGAAAAGAAATTAATATTGACGGAGTTAACAGCATTTTTTTTTCTTTCATATTGTAACGACCAAAGAAATAAGAACATCGTTTTCTTTCAAACTACTAAAAATATCGTTGTCAAAGTATCAAAATACATCAAAATTGTTTTAAACAGCAATGAAAAGCAAATCTAAATCGAAAAAAATTAATATTGACGGAGTTAAAAGCATTTTATTATCTTTCATACTGTACGACCAAAGAAAAAGAAACATCGTTTTCTTCCAAACTACTAAAAATATCGTTGTCAAAGTATCAAAATACATCAAAATTTTCTGAAACAGCAATGAAAAGCAAATCTAAATCCAAAAAAATTAATATTGACGGAGTTAACAGCATTTTTTTTTCTTTCATATTGTAACGACCAAAGAAAAAAAAACATCGTTTCCTTCCAAACTACTGAAAAAGTCGTTGTCAAAGTATCAAAATACATCAAAATTGTCTGAAACAGCAATGAAAAGCAAATCTAAATCGAAAAAAATTAATATTGACGGAGTTAACAGCATTTTTTTTTCTTTCATACTGTAACGACCAAAGAAATAAGAACATCGTTTTCTTCCAAACTACTAAAAATATCGTTGTCAAAGTATCAAAATATATCAAAATTGTTTTAAACAGCAATGAAAAGCAAATCTAAATCGAAAAAAATTAATATTGACGGAGTTAAAAGCATTTTATTATCTTTCATACTGTACGACCAAAGAAAAAGAAACATCGTTTTCTTCCAAACTACTAAAAATATCGTTGTCAAAGTATCAAAATACATCCAAATTGTCTGAAACAGCAATGAAAAGCAAATCTAAATCGAAAAGAAATTAATATTGACGGAGTTAACAGCATTTTTTTTTCTTTTATACTGTAACGACCAAAGAAATAAAAACATCGTTTTCTTCCAAACTACTAAAAATATCGTTGTCAAAGTATCAAAATACATCAAAATTGTTTTAAACAGCAATGAAAAGCAAATCTAAATCGAAAAAAATTAATATTGACGGAGTTAACAGCATTTTTTTTTCTTTCATATTGTAACGACCAAAGAAATAAGAACATCGTTTCCTTCCAAACTACTGAAAAAGTCGTTGTCAAAGTATCAAAATACATCAAAATTGTTTTAAACAGCAATGAAAAGCAAATCTAAATCGAAAAAAATTAATATTGACGGAGTTAACAGCATTTTATTCTCTTTCATACTGTACGACCAAAGAAAAAAAAACATCGTTTCATTCCAAACTACTGAAAACATCGTTGTCAAAGTATCAAAATATATCAAAATTTTCTGAAACAGCAATGAAAAGCAAATCTAAATCGAAAAAAAATAATATTGACGGAGTTAATAGCATTTTTTTTTCTTTCATATTGTAACGACCAAAGAAAAAAAAACATAGTTTTCTTATAAACTACTGAAAAAGTCGTTGTCAAAGTATCAAAATACATCAAAATTGTCTGAAACAGCAATGAAAAGCAAATCTAAATCGAAAAGAAATTAATATTGACGGAGTTAACAGCATTTTTTTTTCTTTCATACTGTAACGACCAAAGAAATAAAAACATCGTTTTCTTCCAAACTACTAAAAATATCGTTGTCAAAGTATCAAAATACATCAAAATTGTTTTAAACAGCAATGAAAAGCAAATCTAAATCGAAAAAAATTAATATTGACGGAGTTAAAAGCATTTTATTCTCATTCATACTGTACGACCAAAGAAAAAGAAACATCGTTTTCTTCCAAACTACTGAAAAAGTCGTTGTCAAAGTATCAAAATACATCAAAATTGTCTGAAACAGCAATGAAAAGCAAATCTAAATCGAAAAGAAATTAATATTGACGGAGTTAACAGCATTTTTTTTTCTTTCATACTGTACGACCAAAGAAATAAGAACATCGTTTTCTTCCAAACTACTAAAAATATCGTTGTCAAAGTATCAAAATACATCAAAATTGTCTAAAACAGCAATGAAAAGCAAATCTAAATCGAAAAAAAATTAATATTGACGGAGTTAAAAGCATTTTATTCTCTTTCATACTGTACGACCAAAGAAATAAGAACATCGTTTTCTTCCAAACTACTAAAAATATCGTTGTCAAAGTATCAAAATATATCAAAATTGTTTTAAACAGCAATGAAAAGCAAATCTAAATCGAAAAAAATTAATATTGACGGAGTTAAAAGCATTTTATTATCTTTCATACTGTACGACCAAAGAAAAAGAAACATCGTTTTCTTCCAAACTACTAAAAATATCGTTGTCAAAGTATCAAAATACATCAAAATTGTCTGAAACAGCAATGAAAAGCAAATCTAAATCGAAAAGAAATTAATATTGACGGAGTTAACAGCATTTTTTTTTCTTTCATACTGTAACGACCAAAGAAATAAAAACATCGTTTTCTTCCAAACTACTAAAAATATCGTTGTCAAAGTATCAAAATACATCAAAATTGTTTTAAACAGCAATGAAAAGCAAATCTAAATCGAAAAAAATTAATATTGACGGAGTTAACAGCATTTTTTTTTCTTTCATACTGTAACGACCAAAGAAATAAGAACATCGTTTTCTTCCAAACTACTAAAAATATCGTTGTCAAAGTATCAAAATATATCAAAATTGTTTTAAACAGCAATGAAAAGCAAATCTAAATCGAAAAAAATTAATATTGACGGAGTTAAAAGCATTTTATTATCTTTCATACTGTACGACCAAAGAAAAAGAAACATCGTTTTCTTCCAAACTACTAAAAATATCGTTGTCAAAGTATCAAAATACATCAAAATTGTCTGAAACAGCAATGAAAAGCAAATCTAAATCGAAAAGAATTAATATTGACGGAGTTAACAGCATTTTTTTTTCTTTCATACTGTAACGACCAAAGAAATAAAAACATCGTTTTCTTCCAAACTACTAAAAATATCGTTGTCAAAGTATCAAAATACATCAAAATTGTTTTAAACAGCAATGAAAAGCAAATCTAAATCGAAAAAAATTAATATTGACGGAGTTAAAAGCATTTTATTCTCATTCATACTGTACGACCAAAGAAATAAAAACATCGTTTTCTTCCAAACTACTAAAAATATCGTTGTCAAAGTATCAAAATACATCAAAATTTTCTGAAACAGCAATGAAAAGCAAATCTAAATCGAAAAAAATTAATATTGACGGAGTTAACAGCATTTTTTTTTCTTTCATATTGTAACGACCAAAGAAAAAAAAACATAGTTTTCTTATAAACTACTGAAAAAGTCGTTGTCAAAGTATCAAAATACATCAAAATTGTCTGAAACAGCAATGAAAAGCAAATCTAAATCGAAAAGAAATTAATATTGACGGAGTTAACAGCATTTTTTTTTCTTTCATACTGTAACTACCAAAGAAATAAGAACATCGTTTTCTTTCAAACTACTAAAAATATCGTTGTCAAAGTATCAAAATATATCAAAATTGTTTTAAACAGCAATGAAAAGCAAATCTAAATCGAAAAAAATTAATATTGACGGAGTTAAAAGCATTTTATTATCTTTCATACTGTACGACCAAAGAAAAAGAAACATCGTTTTCTTCCAAACTACTAAAAATATCGTTATCAAAGTATCAAAATACATCAAAATTGTCTGAAACAGCAATGAAAAGCAAATATAAATCGAAAAGAAATTAATATTGACGGAGTTAACAGCATTTTTTTTTCTTTCATACTGTAACGACCAAAGAAATAAAAACATCGTTTTCTTCCAAACTACTAAAAATATCGTTGTCAAAGTATCAAAATACATCAAAATTGTTTTAAACAGCAATGAAAAGCAAATCTAAATCGAAAAAAATTAATATTGACGGAGTTAACAGCATTTTTTTTTCTTTCATATTGTAACGACCAAAGAAAAAAAAACATCGTTTCCTTCCAAACTACTGAAAAAGTCGTTGTCAAAGTATCAAAATACATCAAAATTGTCTGAAACAGCAATGAAAAGCAAATCTAAATCGAAAAGAAATTAATATTGACGGAGTTAACAGCATTTTTTTTTCTTTCATACTGTAACGACCAAAGAAATAAAAACATCGTTTTCTTCCAAACTACTAAAAATATCGTTGTCAAAGTATCAAAATACATCAAAATTGTTTTAAACAGCAATGAAAAGCAAATCTAAATCGAAAAAAATTAATATTGACGGAGTTAAAAGCATTTTATTATCTTTCATACTGTACGACCAAAGAAAAAGAAACATCGTTTTCTTCCAAACTACTAAAAATATCGTTGTCAAAGTATCAAAATACATCAAAATTGTCTGAAACAGCAATGAAAAGCAAATCTAAATCGAAAAGAAATTAATATTGACGGAGTTAACAGCATTTTTTTTTCTTTCATATTGTAACGACCAAAGAAAAAAAAACATCGTTTCCTTCCAAACTACTGAAAAAGTCGTTGTCAAAGTATCAAAATACATCAAAATTGTCTGAAACAGCAATGAAAAGCAAATCTAAATCGAAAAAAATTAATATTGACGGAGTTAACAGCATTTTTTTTTCTTTCATATTGTAACGACCAAAGAAAAAAAAACATAGTTTTCTTATAAACTACTGAAAAAGTCGTTGTCAAAGTATCAAAATACATCAAAATTGTTTTAAATAGCAATGAAAAGCAAATCTAAATCGAAAAGAAATTAATATTGACGGAGTTAACAGCATTTTTTTTTCTTTCATACTGTAACGACCAAAGAAATAAAAACATCGTTTTCTTCCAAACTACTAAAAATATCGTTGTTAAAGTATCAAAATACATCAAAATTGTTTTAAACAGCAATGAAAAGCAAATCTAAATCGAAAAAAATTAATATTGACGGAGTTAAAAGCATTTTATTCTCATTCATACTGTACGACCAAAGAAATAAAAACATCGTTTTCTTCCAAACTACTAAAAATATCGTTGTCAAAGTATCAAAATACATCAAAATTTTCTGAAACAGCAATGAAAAGCAAATCTAAATCGAAAAAAATTAATATTGACGGAGTAAACAGCATTTTTTTTTCTTTCATATTGTAACGACCAAAGAAAAAAAAACATCGTTTCCTTCCAAACTACTGAAAAAGTCGTTGTCAAAGTATCAAAATACATCAAAATTGTCTGAAACAGCAATGAAAAGCAAATCTAAATCGAAAAGAAATTAATATTGACGGAGTTAACAGCATTTTTTTTTCTTTCATACTGTAACGACCAAAGAAATAAAAACATCGTTTTCTTCCAAACTACTAAAAATATCGTTGTCAAAGTATCAAAATACATCAAAATTGTTTTAAACAGCAATGAAAAGCAAATCTAAATCGAAAAAAATTAATATTGACGGAGTTAAAAGCATTTTATTATCTTTCATACTGTACGACCAAAGAAAAAGAAACATCGTTTTCTTCCAAACTACTAAAAATATCGTTGTCAAAGTATCAAAATACATCAAAATTGTCTGAAACAGCAATGAAAAGCAAATCTAAATCGAAAAGAAATTAATATTGACGGAGTTAACAGCATTTTTTTTTCTTTCATATTGTAACGACCAAAGAAAAAAAAACATCGTTTCCTTCCAAACTACTGAAAAAGTCGTTGTCAAAGTATCAAAATACATCAAAATTGTCTGAAACAGCAATGAAAAGCAAATCTAAATCGAAAAAAATTAATATTGACGGAGTTAACAGCATTTTTTTTTCTTTCATACTGTAACGACCAAAGAAATAAAAACATCGTTTTCTTCCAAACTACTAAAAATATCGTTGTCAAAGTATCAAAATACATCAAAATTGTTTTAAACAGCAATGAAAAGCAAATCTAAATCGAAAAAAATTAATATTGACGGAGTTAAAAGCATTTTATTCTCATTCATACTGTACGACCAAAGAAATAAAAACATCGTTTTCTTCCAAATTACTAAAAATATCGTTGTCAAAGTATCAAAATACATCAAAATTTTCTGAAACAGCAATGAAAAGCAAATCTAAATCGAAAAAAATTAATATTGACGGAGTTAACAGCATTTTTTTTTCTTTCATACTGTAACGACCAAAGAAATAAAAACATCGTTTTCTTCCAAACTACTAAAAATATCGTTGTCAAAGTATCAAAATACATCAAAATTGTTTTAAACAGCAATGAAAAGCAAATCTAAATCGAAAAAAATTAATATTGACGGAGTTAAAAGCATTTTATTCTCTTTCATACTGTAACGACCAAAGAAAAAAAAACATCGTTTCATTCCAAACTACTGAAAACATCGTTGTCAAAGTATCAAAATATATCAAAATTTTCTGAAACAGCAATGAAAAGCAAATCTAAATCGAAAAAAAATAATATTGACGGAGTTAATAGCATTTTTTTTTCTTTCATATTGTAACGACCAAAGAAAAAAAAACATAGTTTTCTTATAAACTACTGAAAAAGTCGTTGTCAAAGTATCAAAATACATCAAAATTGTCTGAAACAGCAATGAAAAGCAAATCTAAATCGGAAAGAAATTAATATTGACGGAGTTAACAGCATTTTTTTTTCTTTCATACTGTAACGACCAAAGAAATAAAAACATCGTTTTCTTCCAAACTACTAAAAATATCGTTGTCAAAGTATCAAAATACATCAAAATTGTTTTAAACAGCAATGAAAAGCAAATCAAAATCGAAAAAAATTAATATTGACGGAGTTAAAAGCATTTTTATCTCATTCATACTGTACGACCAAAGAAAAAGAAACATCGTTTTCTTCCAAACTACTAAAAATATCGTTGTCAAAGTATCAAAATACATCAAAATTGTCTGAAACAGCAATGAAAAGCAAATCTAAATCGAAAAAAATTTATATTGACGGAGTTAACAGCATTTTTTTTTCTTTCATACTGTACGACCAAAGAAATAAGAACATCGTTTTCTTCCAAACTACTAAAAATATCGTTGTCAAAGTATCAAAATACATCAAAATTGTCTAAAACAGCAATGAAAAGCAAATCTAAATCGAAAAAAAATTAATATTGACGGAGTTAAAAGCATTTTATTATCTTTCATACTGTACGACCAAAGAAATAAAAACATCGTTTTCTTCCAAACTACTAAAAATATCGTTGTCAAAGTATCAAAATACATCAAAATTGTTTTAAACAGCAATGAAAAGCAAATCTAAATCGAAAAAAATTAATATTGACGGAGTTAACAGCATTTTTTTTTCTTTCATATTGTAACGACCAAAGAAAAAAAAACATAGTTTTCTTATAAACTACTGAAAAAGTCGTTGTCAAAGTATCAAAATACATCAAAATTGTCTGAAACAGCAATGAAAAGCAAATCTAAATCGAAAAGAAATTAATATTGACGGAGTTAACAGCATTTTTTTTTCTTTCATACTGTAACGACCAAAGAAATAAGAACATCGTTTTCTTCCAAACTACTAAAAATATCGTTGTCAAAGTATCAAAATATATCAAAATTGTTTTAAACAGCAATGAAAAGCAAATCTAAATCGAAAAAAATTAATATTGACGGAGTTAAAAGCATTTTATTATCTTTCATACTGTACGACCAAAGAAAAAGAAACATCGTTTTCTTCCAAACTACTAAAAATATCGTTGTCAAAGTATCAAAATACATCAAAATTGTCTGAAACAGCAATGAAAAGCAAATCTAAATCGAAAAGAAATTAATATTGACGGAGTTAACAGCATTTTTTTTTCTTTCATACTGTAACGACCAAAGAAATAAAAACATCGTTTTCTTCCAAACTACTAAAAATATCGTTGTCAAAGTATCAAAATACATCAAAATTGTTTTAAACAGCAATGAAAAGCAAATCTAAATCGAAAAAAATTAATATTGACGGAGTTAACAGCATTTTTTTTTCTTTCATACTGTAACGACCAAAGAAATAAGAACATCGTTTTCTTCCAAACTACTAAAAATATCGTTGTCAAAGTATCAAAATATATCAAAATTGTTTTAAACAGCAATGAAAAGCAAATCTAAATCGAAAAAAATTAATATTGACGGAGTTAAAAGCATTTTATTATCTTTCATACTGTACGACCAAAGAAAAAAAAACATCGTTTTCTTCCAAACTACTAAAAATATCGTTGTCAAAGTATCAAAATACATCAAAATTGTTTTAAACAGCAATGAAAAGCAAATCTAAATCGAAAAGAATTAATATTGACGGAGTTAACAGCATTTTTTTTTCTTTCATACTGTAACGACCAAAGAAATAAAAACATCGTTTTCTTCCAAACTACTAAAAATATCGTTGTCAAAGTATCAAAATACATCAAAATTGTTTTAAACAGCAATGAAAAGCAAATCTAAATCGAAAAAAATTAATATTGACGGAGTTAAAAGCATTTTATTCTCATTCATACTGTACGACCAAAGAAATAAAAACATCGTTTTCTTCCAAACTACTAAAAATATCGTTGTCAAAGTATCAAAATACATCAAAATTTTCTGAAACAGCAATGAAAAGCAAATCTAAATCGAAAAAAATTAATATTGACGGAGTTAACAGCATTTTTTTTTCTTTCATATTGTAACGACCAAAGAAAAAAAAACATAGTTTTCTTATAAACTACTGAAAAAGTCGTTGTCAAAGTATCAAAATACATCAAAATTGTCTGAAACAGCAATGAAAAGCAAATCTAAATCGAAAAGAAATTAATATTGACGGAGTTAACAGCATTTTTTTTTCTTTCATACTGTAACGACCAAAGAAATAAGAACATCGTTTTCTTCCAAACTACTAAAAATATCGTTGTCAAAGTATCAAAATATATCAAAATTGTTTTAAACAGCAATGAAAAGCAAATCTAAATCGAAAAAAATTAATATTGACGGAGTTAAAAGCATTTTATTATCTTTCATACTGTATGACCAAAGAAAAAGAAACATCGTTTTCTTCCAAACTACTAAAAATATCGTTGTCAAAGTATCAAAATACATCAAAATTGTTTTAAACAGCAATGAAAAGCAAATCTAAATCGAAAAAAATTAATATTGACGGAGTTAACAGCATTTTTTTTTCTTTCATATTGTAACGACCAAAGAAAAAAAAACATCGTTTCCTTCCAAACTACTGAAAAAGTCGTTGTCAAAGTATCAAAATACATCAAAATTGTCTGAAACAGCAATGAAAAGCAAATCTAAATCGAAAAGAAATTAATATTGACGGAGTTAACAGCATTTTTTTTTCTTTCATACTGTAACGACCAAAGAAATAAAAACATCGTTTTCTTCCAAACTACTAAAAATATCGTTGTCAAAGTATCAAAATACATCAAAATTGTTTTAAACAGCAATGAAAAGCAAATCTAAACCGAAAAAAATTAATATTGACGGAGTTAAAAGCATTTTATTATCTTTCATACTGTACGACCAAAGAAAAAGAAACATCGTTTTCTTCCAAACTACTAAAAATATCGTTGTCAAAGTATCAAAATACATCAAAATTGTCTGAAACAGCAATGAAAAGCAAATCTAAATCGAAAAGAAATTAATATTGACGGAGTTAACAGCATTTTTTTTTCTTTCATATTGTAACGACCAAAGAAATAAAAACATCGTTTTCTTCCAAACTACTAAAAATATCGTTGTCAAAGTATCAAAATACATCAAAATTGTTTTAAACAGCAATGAAAAGCAAATCTAAATCGAAAAAAATTAATATTGACGGAGTTAAAAGCATTTTATTCTCATTCATACTGTACGACCAAAGAAATAAAAACATCGTTTTCTTCCAAATTACTAAAAATATCGTTGTCAAAGTATCAAAATTCATCAAAATTTTCTGAAACAGCAATGAAAAGCAAATCTAAATCGAAAAAAATTAATATTGACGGAGTTAACAGCATTTTTTTTTCTTTCATATTGTAACGACCAAAGAAAAAAAAACATAGTTTTCTTATAAACTACTGAAAAAGTCGTTGTCAAAGTATCAAAATACATCAAAATTGTTTTAAATAGCAATGAAAAGCAAATCTAAATCGAAAAGAAATTAATATTGACGGAGTTAACAGCATTTTTTTTTCTTTCATACTGTAACGACCAAAGAAATAAAAACATCGTTTTCTTCCAAACTACTAAAAATATCGTTGTCAAAGTATCAAAATACATCAAAATTGTTTTAAACAGCAATGAAAAGCAAATCTAAATCGAAAAAAATTAATATTGACGGAGTTAAAAGCATTTTATTCTCATTCATACTGTACGACCAAAGAAATAAAAACATCGTTTTCTTCCAAACTACTAAAAATATCGTTGTCAAAGTATCAAAATACATCAAAATTTTCTGAAACAGCAATGAAAAGCAAATCTAAATCGAAAAAAATTAATATTGACGGAGTAAACAGCATTTTTTTTTCTTTCATATTGTACGACCAAAGAAAAAAAAACATAGTTTTCTTATAAACTACTGAAAATATCGTTGTCAAAGTATCAAAATACATCAAAATTGTCTGAAACAGCAATGAAAAGCAAATATAAATCGAAAAGAAATTAATATTGACGGAGTTAACAGCATTTTTTTTTCTTTCATACTGTAACGACCAAAGAAATAAGAACATCGTTTTCTTCCAAACTACTAAAAATATCGTTGTCAAAGTATCAAAATATATCAAAATTGTTTTAAACAGCAATGAAAAGCAAATCTAAATCGAAAAAAATTAATATTGACGGAGTTAAAAGCATTTTATTCTCTTTCATACTGTAACGACCAAAGAAAAAAAAACATCGTTTCATTCCAAACTACTGAAAACATCGTTGTCAAAGTATCAAAATATATCAAAATTTTCTAAAAACAGCAATGAAAAGCAAATCTAAATCGAAAAAAATTAATATTGACGGAGTTAACAGCATTTTTTTTTCTTTCATATTGTAACGACAAAAGAAAAAAAAACATAGTTTTCTTATAAACTACTGAAAAAGTCGTTGTCAAAGTATCAAAATACATCAAAATTGTCTGAAACAGCAATGAAAAGCAAATCTAAATCGAAAAGAAATTAATATTGACGGAGTTGACAGCATTTTTTTTTCTTTCATACTGTAACGACCAAAGAAATAAGAACATCGTTTTCTTCCAAACTACTAAAAATATCGTTGTCAAAGTATCAAAATACATCAAATTTGTTTTAAACAGCAATGAAAAGCAAATCTAAATCGAAAAAAATTAATATTGACGGAGTTAAAAGCATTTTTTTTTCTTTCATACTGTACGACCAAAGAAATAAAAACATCGTTTTCTTCCAAACTACTAAAAATATCATTGTCAAAGTATCAAAATACATCAAAATTGTCTGAAACAGCAATGAAAAGCAAATCTAAATCGAAAAGAAATTAATATTGACGGAGTTAACAGCATTTTTTTTTTCATACTGTAACGACCAAAGAAATAAAAACATCGTTTTCTTCCAAACTACTGAAAAAGTCGTTGTCAAAGTATCAAAATATATCAAGATTGTCTTAAACAGCAATGAAAAGCAAATCTAAATCGAAAAGAAATTAATATTGACGGAGTTAACAGCATTTTTTTTTCTTTCATACTGTAACGACCAAAGAAATAAGAACATCGTTTTCTTCCAAACTATTAATAATATCGTTGTCAAAGTATCAAAATACATCAAAATTGTCTGAAACAGCAATGAAAAGCAAATCTAAATCGAAAAGAAATTAATATTGACGGAGTTAACAGCATTATTTTTTCTTTCATACTGTAACGACCAAAGAAATAAAAACATCGTTTTCTTCCAAACTACTGAAAACATCGTTGTCAAAGTATCAAAATACATCAAAATTGTCTTAAACAGCAATGAAAAGCAAATCTAAATCGAAAAGAAATTAATATTGACGGATTTAACAGCATTTTTTTTCTTTCATTTTGTAACGACCAAAGAAAAAAAAACATCGTTTTCTTCCAAACTACTGAAAACATCGTTGTCAAAGTATCAAAATACATCATTATTGTCTTAAACAGGAATGAAAAGCAAATCTAAATCGAAAAGAAATTAATATTGACGGAGTTAACACTTTTTTTTTCTTTCATACTGTAACGACCAAAGAAAAAAAAACATCGTTTCCTTCCAAACTACTGAAAACATCGTTGTCAAAGTATCAAAATATATCAAGATTGTCTTAAACAGCAATGAAAAGCAAATCTAAATCGAAAAGAAATAAATATTGACGGAGTTAACAACATTTTTTTTTCTTTCATACTGTAACGACCAAAGAAAAAAAAACATAGTTTTCTTCCAAACTACTGAAAACATCGTTGTCAAAGTATCAAAATACATCAAGATTGTCTTAAACAGCAATGAAAAGCAAATCTAAATCGAAAAGAAATTAATATTGACGGATTTAACAGCATTTTTTTTTCTTTCATATTGTAACGACCAAAGAAAAAAAAAACATAGTTTTCTTCCAAACTACTGAAAAAGTCGTTGTCAAAGTATCAAAATACATCAAGATTGTCTGAAACAGCAATGAAAAGCAAATCTAAATCCAAAAAAATTAACATTAACGGAGTTAACAGCATTTTTTTTTCTTCCATACTGTAACGACCAAAGAAATAAGAACATCGTTTTCTTCCAAACTACTAAAAATATCGTTGTCAAAGTATCAAAATACATCAAGATTGTCTGAAACAGCAATGAAAAGCAAATCTAAATCGAAAAGAAATTAATATTGACGGAGTTAACAACATTTTTTTTTCTTTCATACTCTAACGACCAAAGAAAAAATAACATCGTTTTCTTCCAAACTACTGAAAAAATCGTTGTCAAAGTATCAAAATACATCAAAATTGTCTGAAACAGCAATGAAAAGAAAATCTAAATCGAAAAAAATTAATATTGACGGAGTTAACAACATTTTTTTTTCTTTCATACTGTAACGACTAAAGAAAAAATAACATCGTTTTCTTCCAAACTACTGAAAAAATCGTTGTCAAAGTATCAAAATACATCAAAATTGTCTGAGACAGCAATGAAAAGCAAATCTAAACCGAAAAAAATTAATATTGACGGAGTTAACAGCATTTTTTTTCTTTCATACTGTAACGACCAAAGAAATAAAAACATCGTTTTCTTCCAAACTACTGAAAACATCGTTGTCAAAGTATCAAAATACATCAAAATTGTCTGAAACAGCAATGAAAAGCAAATCTAAATCGAAAAGAAATTAATATTGACGGAGTTAACAACATTTTTTTTTTTTCATACTGTAACGACCAAAGAAATAAAAACATCGTTTTCTTCCAAACTACTAAAAATATCGTTGTCAAAGTATCAAAATACATCAAAATTGTTTTAAACAGCAATGAAAAGCTAATCTAAATCGAAAAGAAATTAATATTGACGGAGTTAACAACATTTTATTCTCTTTCATACTAAAGAAATAGATCGTACGACCAAAGAAATAAAAACATCGTTTTCTTCCAAACTACTGAAAACATCGTTGTCAAAGTATCAAAATATATCAAGATTGTCTTAAACAGCAATGAAAAGCAAATCTAAATCGAAAAGAAATTAATATTGACGGAGTTAACAGCATTTTTTTTTCTTTCATACTGTAACGACCAAAGAAAAAAAAACATCGTTTCCTACCAAACTACTGAAAACATCGTTGTCAAAGTATCAAAATACATCAAGATTGTCTTAAACAGCAATGAAAAGCAAATCTAAATCGAAAAGAAATTAATATTGACGGAGTTAACAGCATTTTTTTTTCTTTCATACTGTAACGACCAAAGAAAAAAAAACATCGTTTCCTTCCAAACTACTGAAAACATCGTTGTCAAAGTATCAAAATACATCAAGATTGTCTTAAACAGCAATGAAAAGCAAATCTAAATCGAAAAGAAATTAATATTGACGGAGTTAACAGCATTTTTTTTTCTTTCATACTGTAACGACCAAAGAAAAAAAAACATCGTTTCCTACCATACTACTGAAAACATCGTTGTCAAAGTATCAAAATACATCAAGATTGTCTTAAACAGCAATGAAAATCAAATCTAAATCGAAAAGAAATTAATATTGACGGAGTTAACAGCATTTTTTTTCTTTCATACTGTAACGAACAAAGAAAAAAACATCGTTTCCTTCCAAACTACTGAAAGCATCGTTGTCAAAGTATCAAAATACATCAAAATTGTCTGAAACAGCAATGAAAAGCAAATCTAAATCGAAAAGAAATTAATATTGACGGATTTAACAGCTTTTTTTTTTCTATCATTTTGTAACGACCAAAGAAAAAAAAACATCGTTTTCTTCCAAACTACTGAAAACATCGTTGTCAAAGTATCAAAATACATCAAGATTGTCTTAAACAGCAATGAAAAGCAAATCTAAATCGAAAAGAAATTAATATTGACGGAGTTAACAGCATTTTTTTTTCTTTCATACTGAAACGACCAAAGAAAAAAAAACATCGTTTCTTTCCAAACTACTGAAAACATCGTTGTCAAAGTATCAAAATATATCAAGATTGTCTTAAACAGCAATGAAAAGCAAATCTAAATCGAAAAGAAATTAATATTGACGGAGTTAACAGCATTTTTTTTTCTTTCATACTGTAACGACCAAAGAAAAAAAAACATCGTTTCCTACCAAACTACTGAAAACATCGTTGTCAAATTATCAAAATACATCAAGATTGTCTTAAACAGCAATGAAAAGCAAATCTAAATCGAAAAGAAATTAATATTGACGGATTTAACAGCATTTTATTTTCTTTCTTTTTGTAACGACCAAAGAAAAAAAAACATCGTTTTCTTCCAAACTACTGAAAACATCGTTGTCAAAGTATCAAAATACATCAAGATTGTCTTAAACAGCAATGAAAAGCAAATCTAAATCGAAAAAAATTAATATTGACGGAGTTAAAAGCATTTTATTCTCATTCATACTGTACGACCAAAGAAATAAAAACATCGTTTTCTTCCAAATTACTAAAAATATCGTTGTCAAAGTATCAAAATACATCAAAATTTTCTGAAACAGCAATGAAAAGCAAATCTAAATCGAAAAAAATTAATATTGACGGAGTTAACAGCATTTTTTTTTCTTTCATATTGTAACGACCAAAGAAAAAAAAACATAGTTTTCTTATAAACTACTGAAAAAGTCGTTGTCAAAGTATCAAAATACATCAAAATTGTTTTAAATAGCAATGAAAAGCAAATCTAAATCGAAAAGAAATTAATATTGACGGAGTTAACAGCATTTTTTTTTCTTTCATACTGTAACGACCAAAGAAATAAAAACATCGTTTTCTTCCAAACTACTAAAAATATCGTTGTCAAAGTATCAAAATACATCAAAATTGTTTTAAACAGCAATGAAAAGCAAATCTAAATCGAAAAAAATTAATATTGACGGAGTTAAAAGCATTTTATTCTCATTCATACTGTACGACCAAAGAAATAAAAACATCGTTTTCTTCCAAACTACTAAAAATATCGTTGTCAAAGTATCAAAATACATCAAAATTTTCTGAAACAGCAATGAAAAGCAAATCTAAATCGAAAAAAATTAATATTGACGGAGTAAACAGCATTTTTTTTTCTTTCATATTGTACGACCAAAGAAAAAAAAACATAGTTTTCTTATAAACTACTGAAAATATCGTTGTCAAAGTATCAAAATACATCAAAATTGTCTGAAACAGCAATGAAAAGCAAATATAAATCGAAAAGAAATTAATATTGACGGAGTTAACAGCATTTTTTTTTCTTTCATACTGTAACGACCAAAGAAAAAAAAACATCGTTTCCTACCAAACTACTGAAAACATCGTTGTCAAATTATCAAAATACATCAAGATTGTCTTAAACAGCAATGAAAAGCAAATCTAAATCGAAAAGAAATTAATATTGACGGATTTAACAGCTTTTTTTTTTCTATCATTTTGTAACGACCAAAGAAAAAAAAACATCGTTTTCTTCCAAACTACTGAAAACATCGTTGTCAAAGTATCAAAATACATCAAGATTGTCTTAAACAGCAATGAAAAGCAAATCTAAATCGAAAAGAAATTAATATTGACGGAGTTAACAGCATTTTTTTTTCTTTCATACTGAAACGACCAAAGAAAAAAAAACATCGTTTCTTTCCAAACTACTGAAAACATCGTTGTCAAAGTATCAAAATATATCAAGATTGTCTTAAACAGCAATGAAAAGCAAATCTAAATCGAAAAGAAATTAATATTGACGGAGTTAACAGCATTTTTTTTTCTTTCATACTGTAACGACCAAAGAAAAAAAAACATCGTTTCCTACCAAACTACTGAAAACATCGTTGTCAAATTATCAAAATACATCAAGATTGTCTTAAACAGCAATGAAAAGCAAATCTAAATCGAAAAGAAATTAATATTGACGGATTTAACAGCATTTTATTTTCTTTCTTTTTGTAACGACCAAAGAAAAAAAAACATCGTTTTCTTCCAAACTACTGAAAACATCGTTGTCAAAGTATCAAAATACATCAAGATTGTCTTAAACAGCAATGAAAAGCAAATCTAAATCGAAAAAAATTAATATTGACGGAGTTAAAAGCATTTTATTCTCATTCATACTGTACGACCAAAGAAATAAAAACATCGTTTTCTTCCAAATTACTAAAAATATCGTTGTCAAAGTATCAAAATACATCAAAATTTTCTGAAACAGCAATGAAAAGCAAATCTAAATCGAAAAAAATTAATATTGACGGAGTTAACAGCATTTTTTTTTCTTTCATTTTGTAACGACCAAAGAAAAAAAAACATAGTTTTCTTATAAACTACTGAAAAAGTCGTTGTCAAAGTATCAAAATACATCAAAATTGTTTTAAATAGCAATGAAAAGCAAATCTAAATCGAAAAGAAATTAATATTGACGGAGTTAACAGCATTTTTTTTTCTTTCATACTGTAACGACCAAAGAAATAAAAACATCGTTTTCTTCCAAACTACTAAAAATATCGTTGTCAAAGTATCAAAATACATCAAAATTGTTTTAAACAGCAATGAAAAGCAAATCTAAATCGAAAAAAATTAATATTGACGGAGTTAAAAGCATTTTATTCTCATTCATACTGTACGACCAAAGAAATAAAAACATCGTTTTCTTCCAAACTACTAAAAATATCGTTGTCAAAGTATCAAAATACATCAAAATTTTCTGAAACAGCAATGAAAAGCAAATCTAAATCGAAAAAAATTAATATTGACGGAGTAAACAGCATTTTTTTTTCTTTCATATTGTACGACCAAAGAAAAAAAAACATAGTTTTCTTATAAACTACTGAAAATATCGTTGTCAAAGTATCAAAATACATCAAAATTGTCTGAAACAGCAATGAAAAGCAAATATAAATCGAAAAGAAATTAATATTGACGGAGTTAACAGCATTTTTTTTTCTTTCATACTGTAACGACCAAAGAAATAAGAACATCGTTTTCTTCCAAACTACTAAAAATATCGTTGTCAAAGTATCAAAATATATCAAAATTGTTTTAAACAGCAATGAAAAGCAAATCTAAATCGAAAAAAATTAATATTGACGGAGTTAAAAGCATTTTATTCTCTTTCATACTGTAACGACCAAAGAAAAAAAAACATCGTTTCATTCCAAACTACTGAAAACATCGTTGTCAAAGTATCAAAATATATCAAAATTTTCTAAAAACAGCAATGAAAAGCAAATCTAAATCGAAAAAAATTAATATTGACGGAGTTAACAGCATTTTTTTTTCTTTCATATTGTAACGACAAAAGAAAAAAAAACATAGTTTTCTTATAAACTACTGAAAAAGTCGTTGTCAAAGTATCAAAATACATCAAAATTGTCTGAAACAGCAATGAAAAGCAAATCTAAATCGAAAAGAAATTAATATTGACGGAGTTGACAGCATTTTTTTTTCTTTCATACTGTAACGACCAAAGAAATAAGAACATCGTTTTCTTCCAAACTACTAAAAATATCGTTGTCAAAGTATCAAAATACATCAAATTTGTTTTAAACAGCAATGAAAAGCAAATCTAAATCGAAAAAAATTAATATTGACGGAGTTAAAAGCATTTTTTTTTCTTTCATACTGTACGACCAAAGAAATAAAAACATCGTTTTCTTCCAAACTACTAAAAATATCATTGTCAAAGTATCAAAATACATCAAAATTGTCTGAAACAGCAATGAAAAGCAAATCTAAATCGAAAAGAAATTAATATTGACGGAGTTAACAGCATTTTTTTTTTCATACTGTAACGACCAAAGAAATAAAAACATCGTTTTCTTCCAAACTACTGAAAAAGTCGTTGTCAAAGTATCAAAATATATCAAGATTGTCTTAAACAGCAATGAAAAGCAAATCTAAATCGAAAAGAAATTAATATTGACGGAGTTAACAGCATTTTTTTTTCTTTCATACTGTAACGACCAAAGAAATAAGAACATCGTTTTCTTCCAAACTATTAATAATATCGTTGTCAAAGTATCAAAATACATCAAAATTGTCTGAAACAGCAATGAAAAGCAAATCTAAATCGAAAAGAAATTAATATTGACGGAGTTAACAGCATTATTTTTTCTTTCATACTGTAACGACCAAAGAAATAAAAACATCGTTTTCTTCCAAACTACTGAAAACATCGTTGTCAAAGTATCAAAATACATCAAAATTGTCTTAAACAGCAATGAAAAGCAAATCTAAATCGAAAAGAAATTAATATTGACGGATTTAACAGCATTTTTTTTCTTTCATTTTGTAACGACCAAAGAAAAAAAAACATCGTTTTCTTCCAAACTACTGAAAACATCGTTGTCAAAGTATCAAAATACATCATTATTGTCTTAAACAGGAATGAAAAGCAAATCTAAATCGAAAAGAAATTAATATTGACGGAGTTAACACTTTTTTTTTCTTTCATACTGTAACGACCAAAGAAAAAAAAACATCGTTTCCTTCCAAACTACTGAAAACATCGTTGTCAAAGTATCAAAATATATCAAGATTGTCTTAAACAGCAATGAAAAGCAAATCTAAATCGAAAAGAAATAAATATTGACGGAGTTAACAACATTTTTTTTTCTTTCATACTGTAACGACCAAAGAAAAAAAAACATAGTTTTCTTCCAAACTACTGAAAACATCGTTGTCAAAGTATCAAAATACATCAAGATTGTCTTAAACAGCAATGAAAAGCAAATCTAAATCGAAAAGAAATTAATATTGACGGATTTAACAGCATTTTTTTTTCTTTCATATTGTAACGACCAAAGAAAAAAAAAACATAGTTTTCTTCCAAACTACTGAAAAAGTCGTTGTCAAAGTATCAAAATACATCAAGATTGTCTGAAACAGCAATGAAAAGCAAATCTAAATCCAAAAAAATTAACATTAACGGAGTTAACAGCATTTTTTTTTCTTCCATACTGTAACGACCAAAGAAATAAGAACATCGTTTTCTTCCAAACTACTAAAAATATCGTTGTCAAAGTATCAAAATACATCAAGATTGTCTGAAACAGCAATGAAAAGCAAATCTAAATCGAAAAGAAATTAATATTGACGGAGTTAACAACATTTTTTTTTCTTTCATACTCTAACGACCAAAGAAAAAATAACATCGTTTTCTTCCAAACTACTGAAAAAATCGTTGTCAAAGTATCAAAATACATCAAAATTGTCTGAAACAGCAATGAAAAGAAAATCTAAATCGAAAAAAATTAATATTGACGGAGTTAACAACATTTTTTTTTCTTTCATACTGTAACGACTAAAGAAAAAATAACATCGTTTTCTTCCAAACTACTGAAAAAATCGTTGTCAAAGTATCAAAATACATCAAAATTGTCTGAGACAGCAATGAAAAGCAAATCTAAACCGAAAAAAATTAATATTGACGGAGTTAACAGCATTTTTTTTCTTTCATACTGTAACGACCAAAGAAATAAAAACATCGTTTTCTTCCAAACTACTGAAAACATCGTTGTCAAAGTATCAAAATACATCAAAATTGTCTGAAACAGCAATGAAAAGCAAATCTAAATCGAAAAGAAATTAATATTGACGGAGTTAACAACATTTTATTCTCTTTCATACTAAAGAAATAGATCGTACGACCAAAGAAATAAAAACATCGTTTTCTTCCAAACTACTGAAAACATCGTTGTCAAAGTATCAAAATATATCAAGATTGTCTTAAACAGCAATGAAAAGCAAATCTAAATCGAAAAGAAATTAATATTGACGGAGTTAACAGCATTTTTTTTTCTTTCATACTGTAACGACCAAAGAAAAAAAAACATCGTTTCCTACCAAACTACTGAAAACATCGTTGTCAAAGTATCAAAATACATCAAGATTGTCTTAAACAGCAATGAAAAGCAAATCTAAATCGAAAAGAAATTAATATTGACGGAGTTAACAGCATTTTTTTTTCTTTCATACTGTAACGACCAAAGAAAAAAAAACATCGTTTCCTTCCAAACTACTGAAAACATCGTTGTCAAAGTATCAAAATACATCAAGATTGTCTTAAACAGCAATGAAAAGCAAATCTAAATCGAAAAGAAATTAATATTGACGGAGTTAACAGCATTTTTTTTTCTTTCATACTGTAACGACCAAAGAAAAAAAAACATCGTTTCCTACCATACTACTGAAAACATCGTTGTCAAAGTATCAAAATACATCAAGATTGTCTTAAACAGCAATGAAAATCAAATCTAAATCGAAAAGAAATTAATATTGACGGAGTTAACAGCATTTTTTTTTCTTTCATACTGTAACGACCAAAGAAAAAAACATCGTTTCCTTCCAAACTACTGAAAGCATCGTTGTCAAAGTATCAAAATACATCAAAATTGTCTGAAACAGCAATGAAAAGCAAATCTAAATCGAAAAGAAATTAATATTGACGGATTTAACAGCTTTTTTTTTTCTATCATTTTGTAACGACCAAAGAAAAAAAAACATCGTTTTCTTCCAAACTACTGAAAACATCGTTGTCAAAGTATCAAAATACATCAAGATTGTCTTAAACAGCAATGAAAAGCAAATCTAAATCGAAAAGAAATTAATATTGACGGAGTTAACAGCATTTTTTTTTCTTTCATACTGAAACGACCAAAGAAAAAAAAACATCGTTTCTTTCCAAACTACTGAAAACATCGTTGTCAAAGTATCAAAATATATCAAGATTGTCTTAAACAGCAATGAAAAGCAAATCTAAATCGAAAAGAAATTAATATTGACGGAGTTAACAGCATTTTTTTTTCTTTCATACTGTAACGACCAAAGAAAAAAAAACATCGTTTCCTACCAAACTACTGAAAACATCGTTGTCAAATTATCAAAATACATCAAGATTGTCTTAAACAGCAATGAAAAGCAAATCTAAATCGAAAAGAAATTAATATTGACGGATTTAACAGCATTTTATTTTCTTTCTTTTTGTAACGACCAAAGAAAAAAAAACATCGTTTTCTTCCAAACTACTGAAAACATCGTTGTCAAAGTATCAAAATACATCAAAATTGTCTTAAACAGCAATGAAAAGCAAATCTAAATCGAAAAGAAATTAATATTGACGGAGTTAACAGCATTTTTTTTTCTTTCATACTGTAACGACCAAAGAAAAAAAAACATCGTTTCCTTCCAAACTACTGAAAACATCGTTGTCAAATTATCAAAATACATCAAGATTGTCTTAAACAGCAATGAAAAGCAAATCTAAATCGAAAAGAAATTAATATTGACGGATTTAACAGCATTTTATTTTCTTTCATTTTGTAACGACCAAAGAAAAAAAAACATCGTTTTCTTCCAAACTACTGAAAACATCGTTGTCAAAGTATCAAAATACATCAAGATTGTCTTAAACAGCAATGAAAAGCAAATCTAAATCGAAAAGAAATTAATATTGACGGAGTTAACAGCATTTTTTTTTCTTTCATACTGTAACGACCAAAGAAAAAAAAACATCGTTTCCTTCCAAACTACTAAAAATATCGTTGGCAAAGTATCAAAATACATCAAAATTGTCTGAAACAGCAATGAAAAGCAAATCTAAATCGAAAAGAAATTAATATTGACGGAGTTAACAGCATTTTTTTTTCTTTCATACTGTAACGACCAAAGAAAAAAAACATCGTTTCCTTCCAAACTACTGAAAACATCGTTGTCAAAGTATCAAAATATATCAAAATTGTCTGAAACAGCAATGAAAAGCAAATCTAAATCGAAAAGAAATTAATATTGACGGAGTTAACAGCATTTTTTTTTCTTTCATACTGAAACGACCAAAGAAAAAAAAACATCGTTTCTTTCCAAACTACTGAAAACATCGTTGTCAAAGTATCAAAATATATCAAGATTGTCTTAAACAGCAATGAAAAGCAAATCTAAATCGAAAAGAAATTAATATTGACGGAGTTAACAGCATTTTTTTTTCTTTCATACTGTAACGACCAAAGAAAAAAAAACATCGTTTCCTACCATACTACTGAAAACATCGTTGTCAAAGTATCAAAATACATCAAGATTGTCTTAAACAGCAATGAAAAGCAAATCTAAATCGAAAAGAAATTAATATTGACGGATTTAACAGCATTTTATTTTCTTTCATTTTGTAACGACCAAAGAAAAAAAAACATCGTTTTCTTCCAAACTACTGAAAACATCGTTGTCAAAGTATCAAAATACATCAAGATTGTCTTAAACAGCAATGAAAAGCAAATCTAAATCGAAAAGAAATTAATATTGACGGAGTTAACAGCATTTTTTTTTCTTTCATACTGTAACGACCAAAGAAAAAAAAACATCGTTTCCTTCCAAACTACTAAAAATATCGTTGGCAAAGTATCAAAATACATCAAAATTGTCTGAAACAGCAATGAAAAGCAAATCTAAATCGAAAAGAAATTAATATTGACGGAGTTAACAGCATTTTTTTTTCTTTCATACTGTAACGACCAAAGAAAAAAAACATCGTTTCCTTCCAAACTACTGAAAACATCGTTGTCAAAGTATCAAAATATATCAAAATTGTCTGAAACAGCAATGAAAAGCAAATCTAAATCGAAAAGAAATTAATATTGACGGAGTTAACAGCATTTTTTTTTCTTTCATACTGAAACGACCAAAGAAAAAAAAACATCGTTTCTTTCCAAACTACTGAAAACATCGTTGTCAAAGTATCAAAATATATCAAGATTGTCTTAAACAGCAATGAAAAGCAAATCTAAATCGAAAAGAAATTAATATTGACGGAGTTAACAGCATTTTTTTTTCTTTCATACTGTAACGACCAAAGAAAAAAAAACATCGTTTCCTACCATACTACTGAAAACATCGTTGTCAAAGTATCAAAATACATCAAGATTGTCTTAAACAGCAATGAAAAGCAAATCTAAATCGAAAAGAAATTAATATTGACGGAGTTAACAGCATTTTTTTTTCTTTCATACTGTAACGACCAAAGAAAAAAACATCGTTTCCTTCCAAACTACTGAAAGCATCGTTGTCAAAGTATCAAAATACATCAAAATTGTCTGAAACAGCAATGAAAAGCAAATCTAAATCGAAAAGAAATTAATATTGACGGATTTAAAAGCATTTTTTTTTCTATCATTTTGTAACGACCAAAGAAAAAAAAACATCGTTTTCTTCCAAACTACTGAAAACATCGTTGTCAAAGTATCAAAATACATCAAGATTGTCTTAAACAGCAATGAAAAGCAAATCTAAATCGAAAAAAAAAAAAATATTGATGGAGTTAAAAGCATTTTATTTTCTTTCATACTGTAGCGACCAAAGAAATAAAACATCGTTTTCTTCCAAACTACTAAAAATATCGTTGTCAAAGTATCAAAATACATCAAAATTGTTTTAAACAGCAATGAAAAGCAAATCTAAATCGAAAAAAATTAATATTGACGGAGTTAAAAGCATTTTATTCTCTTTCATACTGTACGACCAAAGAAATAAGAACATCGTTTTCTTCCAAACTACTGAAAACATCGTTGTCAAAGTATCAAAATACATCAAAATTGTCTGAAACAGCAATGAAAAGCAAATCTAAATCGAAAAGAAATTAATATTGACGGAGTTAACAGCATTTTTTTTTCTTTCATACTGTAACGACCAAAGAAAAAAACATCGTTTCCTTCCAAACTACTGAAAGCATCGTTGTCAAAGTATCAAAATACATCAAAATTGTCTGAAACAGCAATGAAAAGCAAATCTAAATCGAAAAGAAATTAATATTGACGGATTTAAAAGCATTTTTTTTTCTATCATTTTGTAACGACCAAAGAAAAAAAAACATCGTTTTCTTCCAAACTACTGAAAACATCGTTGTCAAAGTATCAAAATACATCAAGATTGTCTTAAACAGCAATGAAAAGCAAATCTAAATCGAAAAAAAAAAAAATATTGATGGAGTTAAAAGCATTTTATTTTCTTTCATATTGTAGCGACCAAAGAAATAAAACATCGTTTTCTTCCAAACTACTAAAAATATCGTTGTCAAAGTATCAAAATACATCAAAATTGTTTTAAACAGCAATGAAAAGCAAATCTAAATCGAAAAAAATTAATATTGACGGAGTTAAAAGCATTTTATTCTCTTTCATACTGTACGACCAAAGAAATAAGAACATCGTTTTCTTCCAAACTACTGAAAACATCGTTGTCAAAGTATCAAAATACATCAAAATTGTCTGAAACAGCAATGAAAAGCAAATCTAAATCGAAAAGAAATTAATATTGACGGAGTTAACAGCATTTTTTTTTCTTTCATACTGTAACGACCAAAGAAATAAAAACATCGTTTTCTTCCAAACTACTGAAAACACCGTTGTCAAAGTATCAAAATACATCAAGATTGTCTTAAACAGCAATGAAAAGCAAATCTAAATCGAAAAAAAAAAAAATATTGATGGAGTTAAAAGCATTTTATTTTCTTTCATACTGTAGCGACCAAAGAAATAAAAACATCGTTTTCTTCCAAACTACTAAAAATATCGTTGTCAAAGTATCAAAATACATCAAAATTTTCTGAAACAGCAATGAAAAGCAAATCTAAATCGAAAAAAATTAATATTGACGGAGTTAACAGCATTTTTTTTTCTTTCATACTGAAACGACCAAAGAAAAAAAAACATCGTTTCTTTCCAAACTACTAAAAATATCGTTGTCAAAGTATCAAAATACATCAAAATTGTCTGAAACAGCAATGAAAAGCAAATCTAAATCGAAAAGAAATTAATATTGACGGAGTTAACAGCATTTTTTTTTCTTTCATACTGTAACGACCAAAGAAATAAAAACATCGTTTTCTTCCAAACTACTGAAAACACCGTTGTCAAAGTATCAAAATACATCAAGATTGTCTTAAACAGCAATGAAAAGCAAATCTAAATCGAAAAAAAAAAAAATATTGATGGAGTTAAAAGCATTTTATTTTCTTTCATACTGTAGCGACCAAAGAAATAAAAACATCGTTTTCTTCCAAACTACTAAAAATATCGTTGTCAAAGTATCAAAATACATCAAAATTGTTTTAAACAGCAATGAAAAGCAAATCTAAATCGAAAAAAATTAATATTGACGGAGTTAAAAGCATTTTATTCTCTTTCATACTGTACGACCAAAGAA
This sequence comes from Ptychoptera albimana, assembly GCA_961205885.1. Taxonomy (NCBI): domain Eukaryota; kingdom Metazoa; phylum Arthropoda; class Insecta; order Diptera; family Ptychopteridae; genus Ptychoptera; species Ptychoptera albimana. Next base: position 18,025,780 of record OY540803.1, on the reverse strand, counting down.
ATAAGAACATCGTTTTCTTCCAAACTACTGAAAACATCGTTGTCAAAGTATCAAAATACATCAAAATTGTCTGAAACAGCAATGAAAAGCAAATCTAAATCAAAAAAAATATATATTGACGGAGTTAACAGCATTTTATTTTCTTTCATACTGTAACGACCAAAGAAATAAAACATCGTTTTCTTTCAAACTACTGAAAACATCGTTGTCAAAGTATCAAAATACATCAAGATTGTCTTAAACAGCAATGAAAAGCAAATCTAAATCGAAAAAAATTAATATTGACGGAGTTAAAAGCATTTTATTCTCTTTCATACTCTACGACCAAAGAAATAAGAACATCGTTTTCTTCCAAACTACTGAAAACATCGTTGTCAAAGTATCAAAATACGTCAAGATTGTTTTAAACAGCAATGAAAAGCAAATCTAAATCGAAAAAAAATTATATTGACGGAGTTAACAGCATTTTTTTTCTTTCATACTGTAACGACTAAAGAAAAAATACATCGTTTTCTTCCAAACTACTGAAAACATCGTTGTCAAAGTATCAAAATACATCAAAATTGTCTGAAACAGCAATGAAAAGCAAATCTAAATCAAAAAAAAATTAATATTGATGGAGTTAACAGCATTTTTTTTTCTTTCATACTGTAACGACCAAAGAAATAAAAACATCGTTTTCTTCCAAACTACTAAAAATATCGTTGTCAAAGTATCAAAATACATCAAAATTGTCTGAAACAGCAATGAAAAGCAAATCTAAATCGAAAAAAAATTATATTGACAGAGTTAACAGCATTTTTTTTTCTTTCATACTGTAACGACCAAAGAAATAAAAACATCGTTTTCTTCCAAACTACTGAAAACACCGTTGTCAAAGTATCAAAATACATCAAGATTGTCTTAAACAGCAATGAAAAGCAAATCTAAATCGAAAAAAAAAAAAATATTGATGGAGTTAAAAGCATTTTATTTTCTTTCATACTGTAGCGACCAAAGAAATAAAAACATCGTTTTCTTCCAAACTACTAAAAATATCGTTGTCAAAGTATCAAAATACATCAAAATTGTTTTAAACAGCAATGAAAAGCAAATCTAAATCGAAAAAAATTAATATTGACGGAGTTAAAAGCATTTTATTCTCTTTCATACTGTACGACCAAAGAAATAAGAACATCGTTTTCTTCCAAACTACTGAAAACATCGTTGTCAAAGTATCAAAATACATCAAAATTGTCTGAAACAGCAATGAAAAGCAAATCTAAATCGAAAAAAATTTATATTGACGGAGTTAACAGCATTTTATTTTCTTTCATACTGTAACGACCAAAGAAATAAAACATCGTTTTCTTTCAAACTACTGAAAACATCGTTGTCAAAGTATCAAAATACATCAAGATTGTCTTAAACAGCAATGAAAAGCAAATCTAAATCGAAAAAAATTAATATTGACGGAGTTAAAAGCATTTTATTCTCTTTCATACTCTACGACCAAAGAAATAAGAACATCGTTTTCTTCCAAACTACTGAAAACATCGTTGTCAAAGTATCAAAATACATCAAAATTGTCTGAAACAGCAATGAAAAGCAAATCTAAATCGAAAAAAAATTATATTGACGGAGTTAACAGCATTTTTTTTTCTTTCATACTGTAACGACCAAAGAAATAAAAACATCGTTTTCTTCCAAACTACTGAAAAAATCGTTGTCAAAGTATCAAAATACATCAAGATTGTCTTAAACAGCAATGAAAAGCAAATCTAAATCGAAAAAAATTTATATTGACGGAGTTAACAGCATTTTTTTTTCTTTCATACTGTACGACCAAAGAAATTAGAACATCGTTTTCTTCCAAACTACTGAAAACATCGTTGTCAAATTATCAAAATACATCAAAATTGTCTGAAACAGCAATGAAAAGCAAATCTAAATCGAAAAAAATTTATATTGACGGAGTTAACTGCATTTTTTTTTCTTTCATACTGTAACGACCAAAGAAATAAAACATCGTTTTCTTTCAAACTACTGAAAACATCGTTGTCAAAGTATCAAAATACATCAAGATTGTCTTGAACAGCAATGAAAAGCAAATCTAAATCGAAAAAAATTAATATTGACGGAGTTAAAAGCATTTTATTCTCTTTCATACTCTACGACCAAAGAAATAAGAACATCGTTTTCTTCCAAACTACTGAAAAAATCGTTGTCAAAGTATCAAAATACATCAAAATTGTCTGAAACAGCAATGAAAAGCAAATCTAAATCGAAAAAAAATTATATTGACGGAGTTAACAGCATTTTTTTTTCTTTCATACTGTAACGACCAAAGAAATAAAAACATCGTTTTCTTCCAAACTACTGAAAAAATCGTTGTCAAAGTATCAAAATACATCAAGATTGTCTTAAACAGCAATGAAAAGCAAATCTAAATCGAAAAAAATTTATATTGACGGAGTTAACAGCATTTTTTTTTCTTTCATACTGTACGACCAAAGAAAAAAAAACATCGTTTTCTTCCAAACTACTGAAAACATCGTTGTCAAAGTATCAAAATACATCAAAATTGTCTGAAACAGCAATGAAAAGCAAATCTAAATCGAAAAGAAATTAATATTGACGGAGTTAACAGCATTTTTTTTCTTTCATACTGTAACGACCAAAGAAAAAATACCATCGTTTTCTTCCAAACTACTGAAAACATCGTTGTCAAAGTATCAAAATACATCAAAATTGTCTGAAACAGCAATGAAAAGCAAATCTAAATCGAAAAGAAATTAATATTGACGGAGTTAACAGCATTTTTTTTCTTTCATACTGTAACGACTAAAGAAAAAATACATCGTTTTCTTCCAAACTACTGAAAACATCGTTGTCAAAGTATCAAAATACATCAAGATTGTCTTAAACAGCAATGAAAAGCAAATCTAAATCGAAAAAAATTAATATTGACGGAGTTAAAAGCATTTTATTCTCTTTCATACTCTACGACCAAAGAAATAAGAACATCGTTTTCTTCCAAACTACTGAAAACATCGTTGTCAAAGTATCAAAATACGTCAAGATTGTTTTAAACAGCAATGAAAAGCAAATCTAAATCGAAAAAAAATTATATTGACGGAGTTAACAGCATTTTTTTTCTTTCATACTGTAACGACTAAAGAAAAAATACATCGTTTTCTTCCAAACTACTGAAAACATCGTTGTCAAAGTATCAAAATACATCAAAATTGTCTGAAACAGCAATGAAAAGCAAATCTAAATCAAAAAAAAATTAATATTGATGGAGTTAACAGCATTTTTTTTTCTTTCATACTGTAACGACCAAAGAAATAAAAACATCGTTTTCTTCCAAACTACTAAAAATATCGTTGTCAAAGTATCAAAATACATCAAAATTGTCTGAAACAGCAATGAAAAGCAAATCTAAATCGAAAAAAAATTATATTGACAGAGTTAACAGCATTTTTTTTTCTTTCATACTGTAACGACCAAAGAAATAAAAACATCGTTTTCTTCCAAACTACTAAAAATATCGTTGTCAAAGTATCAAAATACATCAAAATTGTTTTAAACAGCAATGAAAAGCAAATCTAAATCGAAAAAAATTAATATTGACGGAGTTAAAAGCATTTTATTCTCTTTCATACTGTACGACCAAAGAAATAAGAACATCGTTTTCTTCCAAACTACTGAAAACATCGTTGTCAAAGTATCAAAATACATCAAAATTGTCTGAAACAGCAATGAAAAGCAAATCTAAATCGAAAAAAATTTATATTGACGGAGTTAACAGCATTTTATTTTCTTTCATACTGTAACGACCAAAGAAATAAAACATCGTTTTCTTTCAAACTACTGAAAACATCGTTGTCAAAGTATCAAAATACATCAAGATTGTCTTAAACAGCAATGAAAAGCAAATCTAAATCGAAAAAAATTAATATTGACGGAGTTAAAAGCATTTTATTCTCTTTCATACTCTACGACCAAAGAAATAAGAACATCGTTTTCTTCCAAACTACTGAAAAAATCGTTGTCAAAGTATCAAAATACATCAAAATTGTCTGAAACAGCAATGAAAAGCAAATCTAAATCGAAAAAAAATTATATTGACGGAGTTAACAGCATTTTATTTTCTTTCATACTGTAACGACCAAAGAAATAAAAACATCGTTTTCTTCCAAACTACTGAAAAAATCGTTGTCAAAGTATCAAAATACATCAAGATTGTCTTAAACAGCAATGAAAAGCAAATCTAAATCGAAAAAAAATTATATTGACGGAGTTAACAGCATTTTTTTTTCTTTCATACTGTACGACCAAAGAAAAAAAAACATCGTTTTCTTCCAAACTACTGAAAACATCGTTGTCAAAGTATCAAAATACATCAAAATTGTTTTAAACAGCAATGAGAAGCAAATCTAAATCGAAAAAAATTAATATTGACGGAGTTAAAAGCATTTTATTCTCTTTCATACTGTACGACCAAAGAAATAAGAACATCGTTTTCTTCCAAACTACTGAAAACATCGTTGTCAAAGTATCAAAATACATCAAAATTGTCTGAAACAGCAATGAAAAGCAAATCTAAATCGAAAAAAAATTATATTGACGGAGTTAACAGCATTTTATTTTCTTTCATACTGTAACGACCAAAGAAATAAAAACATCGTTTTCTTCCAAACTACTGAAAAAATCGTTGTCAAAGTATCAAAATACATCAAGATTGTCTTAAACAGCAATGAAAAGCAAATCTAAATCGAAAAAAATTTATATTGACGGAGTTAACAGCATTTTTTTTTCTTTCATACTGTACGACCAAAGAAATTAGAACATCGTTTTCTTCCAAACTACTGAAAACATCGTTGTCAAAGTATCAAAATACATCAAAATTGTCTGAAACAGCAATGAAAAGCAAATCTAAATCGAAAAAAATTTATATTGACGGAGTTAACTGCATTTTTTTTTCTTTCATACTGTAACGACCAAAGAAATAAAACATCGTTTTCTTTCAAACTACTGAAAACATCGTTGTCAAAGTATCAAAATACATCAAGATTGTCTTGAACAGCAATGAAAAGCAAATCTAAATCGAAAAAAATTAATATTGACGGAGTTAAAAGCATTTTATTCTCTTTCATACTCTACGACCAAAGAAATAAGAACATCGTTTTCTTCCAAACTACTGAAAAAATCGTTGTCAAAGTATCAAAATACATCAAAATTGTCTGAAACAGCAATGAAAAGCAAATCTAAATCGAAAAAAAATTATATTGACGGAGTTAACAGCATTTTTTTTTCTTTCATACTGTAACGACCAAAGAAATAAAAACATCGTTTTCTTCCAAACTACTGAAAAAATCGTTGTCAAAGTATCAAAATACATCAAGATTGTCTTAAACAGCAATGAAAAGCAAATCTAAATCGAAAAAAATTTATATTGACGGAGTTAACAGCATTTTTTTTTCTTTCATACTGTACGACCAAAGAAAAAAAAACATCGTTTTCTTCCAAACTACTGAAAACATCGTTGTCAAAGTATCAAAATACATCAAAATTGTCTGAAACAGCAATGAAAAGCAAATCTAAATCGAAAAGAAATTAATATTGACGGAGTTAACAGCATTTTTTTTCTTTCATACTGTAACGACCAAAGAAAAAATACCATCGTTTTCTTCCAAACTACTGAAAACATCGTTGTCAAAGTATCAAAATACATCAAAATTGTCTGAAACAGCAATGAAAAGCAAATCTAAATCGAAAAGAAATTAATATTGACGGAGTTAACAGCATTTTTTTTCTTTCATACTGTAACGACTAAAGAAAAAATACATCGTTTTCTTCCAAACTACTGAAAACATCGTTGTCAAAGTATCAAAATACATCAAAATTGTCTGAAACAGCAATGAAAAGCAAATCTAAATCAAAAAAAAAATTAATATTGATGGAGATAAAAGCATTTTTTTTTCTTTCATACTGTAACGACTAAAGAAAAAATAACATCGTTTTCTTCCAAACTACTGAAAACATCGTTGTCAAAGTATCAAAATACGTCAAGATTGTTTTAAACAGCAATGGAAAGCAAATCTTAATAGAAAAAAAATAATATTGACGGAGTTAAAGCATTTTATTTTCTTTCATACTGTAACGACCAAAGAAAAAAAAACATCGTTTTCTTCCAAACTACTGAAAACATCGTTGTCAAAGTATCAAAATACATCAAGATTGTCTTAAACAGCAATGAAAAGCAAATCTAAATCGAAAAGAAATTAATATTGATGGAGTTAACAGCATTTTTTTTTTCATACTGTAACGACCAAAGAAAAAAAACATCGTTTTCTTCCAAACTACTGAAAACATCGTTGTCAAAGTATCAAAATATATCAAGATTGTTTTAAACAGCAATGAAAAGCAAATCTAAATCGAAAAAAATTAATATTGACGGAGTTAAAGCATTTCTTTTTTCTTTCATACTGTAACGACTAAAGAAAAAATAACATCGTTTTCTTCCAAACTACTGAAAAAATCGTTGTCAAAGTATCAAAATACATCAAGATTGTCTTAAACAGCAATGAAAAGCAAATCTAAATTGAAAAAAAAAAAATATTGATGGAGTTAAAAGCATTTTATTTTCTTTCATACTGTAACGACCAAAGAAATAAAAACATCGTTTTCTTCCAAACTACTGAAAACATCGTTGTCAAAGTATCAAAATACATCAAGATTGTCTTAAACAGCAATGAAAAGCAAATCTAAATCGAAAAGAAATTAATATTAACGGAGTTAAAAGTATTTTATTCTCTTTCATGCTGTACGACCAAAGAAAAAAAAACATCGTTTTGTTCCAAACTACTGAAAACATCGTTGTCAAAGTATCAAAATACATCAAAATTGTCTGAAACAGCAATGAAAAGCAAATCAAAATCAAAAAGAAATTAATACTGACGGAGTTAACAGCATTTTTTTTTCTTTCATACTGTAACGACTAAAGAAAAAATAACATCGTTTTCTTCCAAACTACTGAAAAAATCGTTGTCAAAGTATCAAAATACATCAAAATTGTCTGAAACAGCAATGAAAAGCAAATCTAAATCGAAAAGAAATTAATATTGACGGAGTTAAAAGCATTTTATTCTCTTTCATACTGTACGACCAAAGAAATAAGAACATCGTTTTATTCCAAACTACTAAAAATATCGTTGTCAAAGTATCAAAATACATCAAAATTGTCTGAAACAGCAATGAAAAGCAAATCTAAATCGAAAAAAAATTATATTGACGGAGTTAACAGCATTTTTTTTTTCTTTCATACTGTAACGACCAAAGAAATAAAACATCGTTTTCTTTCAAACTACTGAAAACATCGTTGTCAAAGTATCAAAATACATCAAGATTGTCTTAAACAGCAATGAAAAGCAAATTTAAATCGAAAAAAATTAATATTGACGGAGTTAAAAGCATTTTATTCTCTTTCATACTGTACGACCAAAGAAATAAGAACATCGTTTTCTTCCAAACTACTAAAAATATCGTTGTCAAAGTATCAAAATACATCAAAATTGTCTGAAACAGCAATGAAAAGCAAATCTAAATCAAAAAGAAATTAATATTGACGGAGTTAACAGCATTTTTTTTTCTTTCATACTGTAACGACCAAAGAAATAAAAACATCGTTTTCTTCCAAACTACTGAAAACATCGTTGTCAAAGTATCAAAATACATCAAAATTGTCTTAAACAGCAATGAAAAGCAAATCTAAATCGAAAAGAAATTAATATTGACGGAGTTAACAGCATTTTTTTTTCTTTCATACTGTAACGACCAAAGAAATAAGAACATCGTTTCCTTCCAAACTACTAAAAATATCATTGTCAAAGTATCAAAATTGTCTATAACAGCAATGAAAAGCAAATCTAAATCGAAAAAAATTTATATTGACGGAGTTAACAGCATTTTTTTTTCTTTCATACTGTAACGACCAAAGAAATAAAACATCGTTTTCTTTCAAACTACTGAAAACATCGTTGTCAAAGTATCAAAATACATCACGATTGTCTTAAACAGCAATGAAAAGCAAATTTAAATCGAAAAAAATTAATATTGACGGAGTTAACAGCATTTTTTTTTCTTTCATACTGTAACGACCAAAGAAATAAAACATCGTTTTCTTTCAAACTACTGAAAATATCGTTGTCAAAGTATCAAAATACATCAAGATTGTCTTAAACAGCAATGAAAAGCAAATTTAAATCGAAAAGAAATTAATATTGACGGAGTTAAAAGCATTTTATTCTCTTTCATACTGTACGACCAAAGAAATAAAAACATCGTTTTCTTCCAAACTACTAAAAATATCGTTGTCAAAGTATCAAAATACATCAAAATTGTCTGAAACAGCAATAAAAAGCAAATCTAAATCGAAAAAAATTTATATTGACGGAGTTAACAGCATTTTTTTTTCTTTCATACTGTAACGACCAAAGAAAAAAAAACATCGTTTTCTTCCAAACTACTGAAAACATCGTTGTCAAAGTATCAAAATACATCAAAATTGTCTGAAACAGCAATGAAAAGCAAATCTAAATCAAAAAGAAATTAATATTGACGGAGTTAACAGCATTTTTTATTTCATTCATACTGTAACGACCAAAGAAATAAGAACATCGTTTTCTTCCAAACTACTAAAAATATCGTTGTCAAAGTATCAAAATACATCAAAATTGTCTGAAACAGCAATGAAAAGCAAATCTAAATCGAAAAAAATTAATATTGACGGAGTTAACAGCATTTTTTTTTTCTTTCATACTGTAACGACCAAAGAAATAAGAACATCGTTTCCTTCCAAACTACTAAAAATATCATTGTCAAAGTATCAAAATTGTCTATATCAGCAATGAAAAGCAAATCTAAATCGAAAAAAATTTATATTGACGGAGTTAACAGCATTTTTTTTTCTTTCATACTGTAACGACCAAAGAAATAAAAACATCGTTTCCTTCCAAACTACTAAAAATATCGTTGTCAAAGTATCAAAATACATCAAAATTGTCTGAAACAGCAATGAAAAGCAAATCTAAATCGAAAAAAAATTATATTGACGGAGTTAACAGCATTTTTTTTTTCTTTCATACTGTAACGACCAAAGAAATAAAACATCGTTTTCTTTCAAACTACTGAAAACATCGTTGTCAAAGTATCAAAATACATCAAGATTGTCTTAAACAGCAATGAAAAGCAAATCTAAATCGAAAAAAAATTATATTGACGGAGTTAACAGCATTTTTTTTTTCTTTCATACTGTAACGACCAAAGAAATAAAACATCGTTTTCTTTCAAACTACTGAAAACATCGTTGTCAAAGTATCAAAATACATCAAGATTGTCTTAAACAGCAATGAAAAGCAAATTTAAATCGAAAAAAATTAATATTGACGGAGTTAAAAGCATTTTATTCTCTTTCATACTGTACGACCAAAGAAATAAGAACATCGTTTTCTTCCAAACTACTAAAAATATCGTTGTCAAAGTATCAAAATACATCAAAATTGTCTGAAACAGCAATGAAAAGCAAATCTAAATCGAAAAAAATTAATATTGACGGAGTTAACAGCATTTTTTTTTCTTTCATACTGTAACGACCAAAGAAATAAGAACATCATTTTCTTCCAAACTACTGAAAACATCGTTGTCAAAGTATCAAAATACATCAAAATTGTCTGAAACAGCAATGAAAAGCAAATCTAAATCGAAAAAAAATTATATTGACGGAGTTAACAGCATTTTTTTTTTCTTTCATACTGTAACGACCAAAGAAATAAAACATCGTTTTCTTTCAAACTACTGAAAACATCGTTGTCAAAGTATCAAAATACATCAAGATTGTCTTAAACAGCAATGAAAAGCAAATTTAAATCGAAAAAAATTAATATTGACGGAGTTAAAAGCATTTTATTCTCTTTCATACTGTACGACCAAAGAAATAAGAACATCGTTTTCTTCCAAACTACTAAAAATATCGTTGTCAAAGTATCAAAATACATCAAAATTGTCTGAAACAGCAATGAAACGCAAATCTAAATCGAAAAAAATTAATATTGACGGAGTTAACAGCATTTTTTTTTCTTTCATACTGTAACGACCAAAGAAATAAAAACATCGTTTTCTTCCAAACTACTGAAAAAATCGTTGTCAAAGTATCAAAATACATCAAAATTGTCTTAAACAGCAATGAAAAGCAAATCTAAATCGAAAAGAAATTAATATTGACGGAGTTAACAGCATTTTTTTTTCTTTCATACTGTAACGACCAAAGAAATAAGAACATCGTTTCCTTCCAAACTACTAAAAATATCATTGTCAAAGTATCAAAATTGTCTATAACAGCAATGAAAAGCAAATCTAAATCGAAAAAAATTTATATTGACGGAGTTAACAGCATTTTTTTTTCTTTCATACTGTAACGACCAAAGAAATAAAACATCGTTTTCTTTCAAACTACTGAAAACATCGTTGTCAAAGTATCAAAATACATCAAGATTGTCTTAAACAGCAATGAAAAGCAAATCTAAATCGAAAAAAAAAAATTTTTTGATGGAGTTAAAAGCATTTTATTTTCTTTCATACTGTAACGACCAAAGAAATAAAAACATCGTTTTCTTCCAAACTACTGAAAACATCGTTGTCAAAGTATCAAAATACATCAAGATTGTCTTAAACAGCAATGAAAAGCAAATTTAAATCGAAAAGAAATTAATATTGACGGAGTTAAAAGCATTTTATTCTCTTTCATACTGTACGACCAAAGAAATAAAAACATCGTTTTCTTCCAAACTACTAAAAATATCGTTGTCAAAGTATCAAAATACATCAAAATTATCTGAAACAGCAATAAAAAGCAAATCTAAATCGAAAAAAATTTATATTGACGGAGTTAACAGCATTTTTTTTTCTTTCATACTGTACGACCAAAGAAAAAAAAACATCGTTTTCTTCCAAACTACTGAAAACATCGTTGTCAAAGTATCAAAATACATCAAAATTGTCTGAAACAGCAATGAAAAGCAAATCTAAATCGAAAAAAATTTATATTGACGGAGTTAACAGCATTTTTTTTTCTTTCATACTGTAACGACCAAAGAAATAAAACATCGTTTTCTTTCAAACTACTGAAAACATCGTTGTCAAAGTATCAAAATACATCAAGATTGTCTTAAACAGCAATGAAAAGCAAATTTAAATCGAAAAAAATTAATATTGACGGAGTTAACAGCATTTTTTTTTCTTTCATACTGTAACGACCAAAGAAATAAAACATCGTTTTCTTTCAAACTACTGAAAATATCGTTGTCAAAGTATCAAAATACATCAAGATTGTCTTAAACAGCAATGAAAAGCAAATTTAAATCGAAAAGAAATTAATATTGACGGAGTTAAAAGCATTTTATTCTCTTTCATACTGTACGACCAAAGAAATAAAAACATCGTTTTCTTCCAAACTACTAAAAATATCGTTGTCAAAGTATCAAAATACATCAAAATTGTCTGAAACAGCAATAAAAAGCAAATCTAAATCGAAAAAAATTTATATTGACGGAGTTAACAGCATTTTTTTTTCTTTCATACTGTACGACCAAAGAAAAAAAAACATCGTTTTCTTCCAAACTACTGAAAACATCGTTGTCAAAGTATCAAAATACATCAAAATTGTCTGAAACAGCAATGAAAAGCAAATCTAAATCAAAAAGAAATTAATATTGACGGAGTTAACAGCATTTTTTTTTTCATTCATACTGTAACGACCAAAGAAATAAGAACATCGTTTTCTTCCAAACTACTAAAAATATCGTTGTCAAAGTATCAAAATACATCAAAATTGTCTGAAACAGCAATGAAAAGCAAATCTAAATCGAAAAAAATTAATATTGACGGAGTTAACAGCATTTTTTTTTTCTTTCATACTGTAACGACCAAAGAAATAAGAACATCGTTTCCTTCCAAACTACTAAAAATATCATTGTCAAAGTATCAAAATTGTCTATATCAGCAATGAAAAGCAAATCTAAATCGAAAAAAATTTATATTGACGGAGTTAACAGCATTTTTTTTTCTTTCATACTGTAACGACCAAAGAAATAAAAACATCGTTTCCTTCCAAACTTCTAAAAATATCGTTGTCAAAGTATCAAAATACATCAAAATTGTCTGAAACAGCAATGAAAAGCAAATCTAAATCGAAAAAAATTTATATTGACGGAGTTAACAGCATTTTTTTTTCTTTCATACTGTAACGACCAAAGAAATAAAAACATCGTTTTCTTCCAAACTACTGAAAAAATCGTTGTCAAAGTATCAAAATACATCAAGATTGTCTTAAACAGCAATGAAAAGCAAATCTAAATCGAAAAAAAAAAAAATTTTGATGGAGTTAAAAGCATTTTATTTTCTTTCATACTGTAACGACCAAAGAAATAAAAACATCGTTTTCTTCCAAACTACTGAAAACATCGTTGTCAAAGTATCAAAATACATCAAGATTGTCTTAAACAGCAATGAAAAGCAAATCTAAATCGAAAAGAAATTAATATTAACGGAGTTAAAAGTATTTTATTCTCTTTCATACTGTACGACCAAAGAAAAAAAAAAATCGTTTTGTTCCAAACTACTGAAAACATCGTTGTCAAAGTATCAAAATACATCAAAATTGTCTGAAACAGCAATGAAAAGCAAATCAAAATCAAAAAGAAATTAATACTGACGGAGTTAACAGCATTTTTTTTTCTTTCATACTGTAACGACTAAAGAAAAAATAACATCGTTTTCTTCCAAACTACTGAAAAAATCGTTGTCAAAGTATCAAAATACATCAAAATTGTCTGAAACAGCAATGAAAAGCAAATCTAAATCGAAAAGAAATTAATATTGACGGAGTTAACAGCATTTTTTTTCTTTCATACTGTAACGACCAAAGAAATAAAAACATCGTTTCCTTCCAAACTACTAAAAATATCGTTGTCAAAGTATCAAAATACATCTAAATTGTCTGAAACAGCAATGAAAAGCAAATCTAAATCGAAAAAAATTTATATTGACGGAGTTAACAGCATTTTTTTTTCTTTCATACTGTAACGACCAAAGAAATAAAAACATCGTTTTCTTCCAAACTACTAAAAATATCGTTGTCAAAGTATCAAAATACATCAAAATTGTTTTAAACAGCAATGAAAAGCAAATCTAAATCGAAAAGAAATTAATATTGACGGAGTTAAAAGCATTTTATTTTCTTTCATACTGTAACGACCAAAGAAATAAGAACATCGTTTCCTTCCAAACTACTGAACAAATCGTTGTCAAAGTATCAAAATACATCAAAATTGTCTGAAACAGCAATGAAAAGCAAATCTAAATCGAAAAGAAATTAATATTGACGGAGTTAACAGCATTTTTTTTCTTTCATACTGTAACGACCAAAGAAATAAAAACATCGTTTCCTTCCAAACTACTAAAAATATCGTTGTCAAAGTATCAAAATACATCAAAATTGTCTGAAACAGCAATGAAAAGCAAATCTAAATCGAAAAAAAATTATATTTACGGAGTTAACAGCATTTTTTTTTCTTTCATACTGTAACGACCAAAGAAATAAAAAAATCGTTTTCTTCCAAACTACTGAAAAAATCGTTGTCAAAGTATCAAAATACATCAAAATTGTCTGAAACAGCAATGAAAAGCAAATCTAAATCGAAAAGAAATTAATATTAACGGAGTTAAAAGTATTTTATTATCTTTCATACTGTACGACCAAAGAAAAAAAACATCGTTTTCTTCCCAACTACTGAAAACATAGTTGTCAAAGTATCAAAATACATCAAAATTGTCTGAAACAGCAATGAAAAGCAAATCTAAATCAAAAAAAAAATTAATATTGACGGAGTTAACAGCATTTTTTTTTCTTTCATACTGTAACGACCAAAGAAATAAAAACATCGTTTTCTTCCAAACTACTAAAAATATCGTTGTCAAAGTATCAAAATACATCAAAATTGTCTGAAACAGCAATGAAAAGCAAATCTAAATCGAAAAAAATTTATATTGACGGAGTTAACAGCATTTTTTTTTCTTTCATACTGTAACGACCAAAGAAATAAAAACATCGTTTTCTTCCAAACTACTAAAAATATCGTTGTCAAAGTATCAAAATACATCAAAATTGTTTTAAACAGCAATGAAAAGCAAATCTAAATCGAAAAGAAATTAATATTGATGGAGTTAAAAGCATTTTATTTTCTTTCATACTGTAACGACCAAAGAAATAAAAACATCGTTTCCTTCCAAACTACTGAACAAATCGTTGTCAAAGTATCAAAATACATCAAAATTGTCTGAAACAGCAATGAAAAGCAAATCTAAATCGAAAAGAAATTAATATTGACGGAGTTAACAGCATTTTTTTTCTTTCATACTGTAACGACCAAAGAAATAAGAACATCGTTTCCTTCCAAACTACTAAAAATATCGTTGTCAAAGTATCAAAATACATCAAAATTGTCTGAAACAGCAATGAAAAGCAAATCTAAATCGAAAAAAAATTATATTTACGGAGTTAACAGCATTTTTTTTTCTTTCATACTGTAACGACCAAAGAAATAAAAACATCGTTTTCTTCCAAACTACTGAAAAAATCGTTGTCAAAGTATCAAAATACATCAAAATTGTCTGAAACAGCAATGAAAAGCAAATCTAAATCGAAAAGAAATTAATATTAACGGAGTTAAAAGTATTTTATTATCTTTCATACTGTACGACCAAAGAAAAAAAACATCGTTTTCATCCCAACTACTGAAAACATAGTTGTCAAAGTATCAAAATACATCAAAATTGTCTGAAACAGCAATGAAAAGCAAATCTAAATCAAAAAAAAAATTAATATTGACGGAGTTAACAGCATTTTTTTTTCTTTCATACTGTAACGACCAAAGAAATAAAAACATCGTTTTCTTCCAAACTACTGAAAACATCGTTGTCAAAGTATCAAAATACATCAAAATTGTCTGAAACAGCAATGAAAAGCAAATCTAAATCGAAAAGAAATTAATATTGACGGAGTTAACAGCATTTTTTTTTCTTTCATACTGTAACGACCAAAGAAATAAAAACATCGTTTTCTTCCAAACTACTAAAAATATCGTTGTCAAAGTATCAAAATTGTTTTAAACAGCAATGAAAAGCAAATCTAAATCGAAAAGAAATTAATATTGACGGAGTTACAGCATTTTATTCTCTTTCATACTGTAACGACTAAAGAAAAAATAACATCGTTTTCTTCCAAACTACTGAAAAAATCGTTGTCAAAGTATCAAAATACATCAAGATTGTCTGAAACAGCAATGAAAAGCAAATCTAAATCGAAAAAAATTTATATTGACGGAGTTAAAAGCATTTTTTTTCTTTCATACTGTTACGACAAAGAAATAAAAACATCGTTTTCTTCCAAACTACTGAAAACATCGTTGTCAAAGTATCAAAATACATCAAGATTGATTTAAACAGCAATGAAAAGCAAATCTAAATAGAAAAGAAATTAATATTGACGGAGTTAACAGCATTTTTTTTCTTTCATACTGTAACGACCAAAGAAATAAAAACATCGTTTTCTTCCAAACTACTGAAAACATCGTTGTCAAAGTATCAAAATATATCAAAATTGTCTGAAACAGCAATGAAAAGCAAATCTAAATCGAAAAGAAATTAATATTAACGGAGTTAAAAGTATTTTATTATCTTTCATACTGTACGACCAAAGAAAAAAAAACATCGTTTTCTTCCAAACTACTGAAAACATCGTTGTCAAAGTATCAAAATACATCAAAATTGTCTGAAACAGCAATGAAAAGCAAATCTAAATCAAAAAAAAAATTAATATTGACGGAGTTAACAGCATTTTTTTTCTTTCATACTGTAACGACCAAAGAAATAAAAACATCGTTTTCTTCCAAACTACTGAAAACATCGTTGTCAAAGTATCAAAATACATCAAAATTGTCTGAAACAGCAATGAAAAGCAAATCTAAATCGAAAAGAAATTAATATTGACGGAGTTAACAGCATTTTTTTTTCTTTCATACTGTAAAGACCAAAGAAATAAAAACATCGTTTTCTTCCAAACTACTAAAAATATCGTTGTCAAAGTATCAAAATTGTTTTAAACAGCAATGAAAAGCAAATCTAAATCGAAAAGAAATTAATATTGACGGAGTTAAAGCATTTTATTCTCTTTCATACTGTAACGACTAAAGAAAAAATAACATCGTTTTCTTCCAAACTACTAAAAATATCGTTGTCAAAGTATCAAAATACATCAAAATTGTCTGAAACAGCAATGAAAAGCAAATCTAAATCGAAAAGAAATTAATATTGACGGAGTTAACAGCATTTTTTTTTCTTTCATACTCTAACGACCAAAAAAATAAGAACATCGTTTTCTTCCAAACTACTGAAAACATCGTTGTCAAAGTATCAAAATACATCAAGATTGTCTGAAACAGCAATGAAAAGCAAATCTAAATCGAAAAAAATTTATATTGACGGAGTTAAAAGCATTTTTTTTTCTTTCATACTTTTACGACAAAGAAATAAAAACATCGTTTTCTTCCAAACTACTGAAAACATCGTTGTCAAAGTATCAAAATACATCAAGATTGATTTAAACAGCAATGAAAAGCAAATCTAAATCGAAAAAAAATAATATTGACGGAGTTAAAAGCATTTTATTTTCTTTCATACTGTACGACCAAAGAAATAAAAACATCGTTTTCTTCCAAACTACTAAAAATATCGTTGTCAAAGTATCAAAATACATCAAAATTGTCTGAAACAGCAATGAAAAGCAAACCTAAATCGAAAAGAAATTAATATTGACGGAGTTAACAGCATTTTTTTTCTTTCATACTGTAACGACCAAAGAAATAAAAACATCGTTTTCTTCCAAACTACTGAAAACATCGTTGTCAAAGTATCAAAATACATCAAAATTGTCTGAAACAGCAATGAAAAGCAAATCTAAATCGAAAAGAAATTAATATTAACGGAGTTAAAAGTATTTTATTATCTTTCATACTGTACGACCAAAGAAAAAAAAACATCGTTTTCTTCCAAACTACTGAAAACATCGTTGTCAAAGTATCAAAATACATCAAAATTGTCTGAAACAGCAATGAAAAGCAAATCTAAATCAAAAAAAAAAATTAATATTGACGGAGTTAACAGCATTTTTTTTTCTTTCATACTGTAACGACTAAAGAAAAAATAACATCGTTTTCTTCCAAACTACTGAAAACATCGTTGTCAAAGTATCAAAATACATCAAAATTGTCTTAAACAGCAATGAAAAGCAAATCTAAATCGTAAAAATTTAATATTGACGGAGTTAACAGCATTTTTTTTTCTTTCATACTCTACAGCCAAAGAAATAAGAACATCGTTTCCTTCCAAACTACTAAAAATATCGTTGTCAAAGTATCAAAATACATCAAAATTGTCTGAAACAGCAATGAAAAGCAAATCTAAATCGAAAAAAATTAATATTGACGGAGTTAAAACCTTTTTTTTTTTATTCATACTGTAACGACCAAAGAAATAAAAACATCGTTTTCTTCCAAACTACAAAAATATCGTTGTCAAAGTATCAAAATACATCACGATTGTCTTAAACAGCAATGAAAAGCAAATTTAAATCGAAAAGAAATTAATTTTGACGGAGTTAACAGCATTTTTTTTCTTTCATACTGTAACGACCAAAGAAATAAGAACATCGTTTCCTTTCAAACTACTGAAAATATCGTTGTCAAAGTATCAAAATACATCAAGATTGTCTTAAACAGCAATGAAAAGCAAATTTAAATCGAAAAGAAATTAATATTGACGGAGTTAAAAGCATTTTATTCTCTTTCATACTGTACGACCAAAGAAATAAAAACATCGTTTTCTTCCAAACTACTAAAAATATCGTTGTCAAAGTATCAAAATACATCAAAATTGTCTGAAACAGCAATAAAAAGCAAATCTAAATCGAAAAAAATTTATATTGACGGAGTTAACAGCATTTTTTTTTCTTTCATACTGTACGACCAAAGAAAAAAAAACATCGTTTTCTTCCAAACTACTGAAAACATCGTTGTCAAAGTATCAAAATACATCAAAATTGTCTGAAACAGCAATGAAAAGCAAATCTAAATCAAAAAGAAATTAATATTGACGGAGTTAACAGCATTTTTTTTTTCATTCATACTGTAACGACCAAAGAAATAAGAACATCGTTTTCTTCCAAACTACTAAAAATATCGTTGTCAAAGTATCAAAATACATCAAAATTGTCTGAAACAGCAATGAAAAGCAAATCTAAATCGAAAAAAATTTATATTGACGGAGTTAACAGCATTTTTTTTTTCTTTCATACTGTAACGACCAAAGAAATAAGAACATCGTTTCCTTCCAAACTACTAAAAATATCATTGTCAAAGTATCAAAATTGTCTATATCAGCAATGAAAAGCAAATCTAAATCGAAAAAAATTTATATTGACGGAGTTAACAGCATTTTTTTTTCTTTCATACTGTAACGACCAAAGAAATAAAAACATCGTTTCCTTCCAAACTACTAAAAATATCGTTGTCAAAGTATCAAAATACATCAAAATTGTCTGAAACAGCAATGAAAAGCAAATCTAAATCGAAAAAAATTTATATTGACGGAGTTAACAGCATTTTTTTTTCTTTCATACTGTAACGACCAAAGAAATAAAAACATCGTTTTCTTCCAAACTACTGAAAACATCGTTGTCAAAGTATCAAAATACATCAAGATTGTCTTAAACAGCAATGAAAAGCAAATCTAAATCGAAAAAAAAAAATTTTTTGATGGAGTTAAAAGCATTTTATTTTCTTTCATACTGTAACGACCAAAGAAATAAAAACATCGTTTTCTTCCAAACTACTGAAAACATCGTTGTCAAAGTATCAAAATACATCAAGATTGTCTTAAACAGCAATGAAAAGCAAATCTAAATCGAAAAGAAATTAATATTAACGGAGTTAAAAGTATTTTATTCTCTTTCATACTGTACGACCAAAGAAAAAAAAAATCGTTTTGTTCCAAACTACTGAAAACATCGTTGTCAAAGTATCAAAATACATCAAAATTGTCTGAAACAGCAATGAAAAGCAAATCAAAATCAAAAAGAAATTAATACTGACGGAGTTAACAGCATTTTTTTTTCTTTCATACTGTAACGACTAAAGAAAAAATAACATTGTTTTCTTCCAAACTACTGAAAAAATCGTTGTCAAAGTATCAAAATACATCAAAATTGTCTGAAACAGCAATGAAAAGCAAATCTAAATCGAAAAGAAATTAATATTGACGGAGTTAACAGCATTTTTTTTCTTTCATACTGTAACGACCAAAGAAATAAAAACATCGTTTCCTTCCAAACTACTAAAAATATCGTTGTCAAAGTATCAAAATACATCAAAATTGTCTGAAACAGCAATGAAAAGCAAATCTAAATCGAAAAAAATTTATATTGACGTAGTTAACAGCATTTTTTTTTCTTTCATACTGTAACGACCAAAGAAATAAAAACATCGTTTCCTTCCAAACTACTAAAAATATCGTTGTCAAAGTATCAAAATACATCAAAATTGTTTTAAACAGCAATGAAAAGCAAATCTAAATCGAAAAGAAATTAATATTGATGGAGTTAAAAGCATTTTATTTTCTTTCATACTGTAACGACCAAAGAAATAAGAACATCGTTTCCTTCCAAACTACTGAACAAATCGTTGTCAAAGTATCAAAATACATCAAAATTGTCTGAAACAGCAATGAAAAGCAAATCTAAATCGAAAAGAAATTAATATTGACGGAGTTAACAGCATTTTTTTCTTTCATACTGTAACGACCAAAGAAATAAGAACATCGTTTCCTTCCAAACTACTAAAAATATCGTTGTCAAAGTATCAAAATACATCAAAATTGTCTGAAACAGCAATGAAAAGCAAATCTAAATCGAAAAAAAATTATATTTACGGAGTTAACAGCATTTTTTTTTCTTTCATACTGTAACGACCAAAGAAATAAAAACATCGTTTTCTTCCAAACTACTGAAAAAATCGTTGTCAAAGTATCAAAATACATCAAAATTGTCTGAAACAGCAATGAAAAGCAAATCTAAATCGAAAAGAAATTAATATTAACGGAGTTAAAAGTATTTTATTATCTTTCATACTGTACGACCAAAGAAAAAAAACATCGTTTTCTTCCCAACTACTGAAAACATAGTTGTCAAAGTATCAAAATACATCAAAATTGTCTGAAACAGCAATGAAAAGCAAATCTAAATCAAAAAAAAAATTAATATTGACGGAGTTAACAGCATTTTTTTTTCTTTCATACTGTAACGACCAAAGAAATAAAAACATCGTTTTCTTCCAAACTACTAAAAATATCGTTGTCAAAGTATCAAAATACATCAAAATTGTCTGAAACAGCAATGAAAAGCAAATCTAAATCGAAAAAAATTTATATTGACGGAGTTAACAGCATTTTTTTTTCTTTCATACTGTAACGACCAAAGAAATAAAAACATCGTTTTCTTCCAAACTACTAAAAATATCGTTGTCAAAGTATAAAAATACATCAAAATTGTTTTAAACAGCAATGAAAAGCAAATCTAAATCGAAAAGAAATTAATATTAACGGAGTTAAAAGTATTTTATTATCTTTCATACTGTACGACCAAAGAAAAAAAAACATCGTTTTCTTCCAAACTACTGAAAACATCGTTGTCAAAGTATCAAAATACATCAAAATTGTCTGAAACAGCAATGAAAAGCAAATCTAAATCAAAAAAAAAATTAATATTGACGGAGTTAACAGCATTTTTTTTTCTTTCATACTGTAACGACCAAAGAAATAAGAACATCGTTTCCTTCCAAACTACTGAACAAATCGTTGTCAAAGTATCAAAATACATCAAAATTGTCTGAAACAGCAATGAAAAGCAAATCTAAATCGAAAAGAAATTAATATTGACGGAGTTAACAGCATTTTTTTTCTTTCATACTGTAACGACCAAAGAAATAAAAACATCGTTTCCTTCCAAACTACTAAAAATATCGTTGTCAAAGTATCAAAATACATCAAAATTGTCTGAAACAGCAATGAAAAGCAAATCTAAATCGAAAAAAATTTATATTGACGGAGTTAACAGCATTTTTTTTTCTTTCATACTGTAACGACCAAAGAAATAAAAACATCGTTTTCTTCCAAACTACTAAAAATATCGTTGTCAAAGTATCAAAATACATCAAAATTGTTTTAAACAGCAATGAAAAGCAAATCTAAATCGAAAAGAAATTAATATTGATGGAGTTAAAAGCATTTTATTTTCTTTCATACTGTAACGACCAAAGAAATAAGAACATCGTTTCCTTCCAAACTACTGAACAAATCGTTGTCAAAGTATCAAAATACATCAAAATTGTCTGAAACAGCAATGAAAAGCAAATCTAAATCGAAAAGAAATTAATATTGACGGAGTTAACAGCATTTTTTTTCTTTCATACTGTAACGACCAAAGAAATAAGAACATCGTTTCCTTCCAAACTACTAAAAATATCGTTGTCAAAGTATCAAAATACATCAAAATTGTCTGAAACAGCAATGAAAAGCAAATCTAAATCGAAAAAAAATTATATTTACGGAGTTAACAGCATTTTTTTTTCTTTCATACTGTAACGACCAAAGAAATAAAAACATCGTTTTCTTCCAAACTACTGAAAAAATCGTTGTCAAAGTATCAAAATACATCAAAATTGTCTGAAACAGCAATGAAAAGCAAATCTAAATCGAAAAGAAATTAATATTAACGGAGTTAAAAGTATTTTATTATCTTTCATACTGTACGACCAAAGAAAAAAAACATCGTTTTCTTCCCAACTACTGAAAACATAGTTGTCAAAGTATCAAAATACATCAAAATTGTCTGAAACAGCAATGAAAAGCAAATCTAAATCAAAAAAAAAATTAATATTGACGGAGTTAACAGCATTTTTTTTTCTTTCATACTGTAACGACCAAAGAAATAAAAACATCGTTTTCTTCCAAACTACTGAAAACATCGTTGTCAAAGTATCAAAATACATCAAGATTGATTTAAACAGCAATGAAAAGCAAATCTAAATAGAAAAGAAATTAATATTGACGGAGTTAACAGCATTTTTTTTCTTTCATACTGTAACGACCAAAGAAATAAAAACATCGTTTTCTTCCAAACTACTGAAAACATCGTTGTCAAAGTATCAAAATATATCAAAATTGTCTGAAACAGCAATGAAAAGCAAATCTAAATCGAAAAGAAATTAATATTAACGGAGTTAAAAGTATTTTATTATCTTTCATACTGTACGACCAAAGAAAAAAAAACATCGTTTTCTTCCAAACTACTGAAAACATCGTTGTCAAAGTATCAAAATACATCAAAATTGTCTGAAACAGCAATGAAAAGCAAATCTAAATCAAAAAAAAAATTAATATTGACGGAGTTAACAGCATTTTTTTTTCTTTCATACTGTAACGACCAAAGAAATAAAAACATCGTTTTCTTCCAAACTACTGAAAACATCGTTGTCAAAGTATCAAAATACATCAAAATTGTCTGAAACAGCAATGAAAAGCAAATCTAAATCGAAAAGAAATTAATATTGACGGAGTTAACAGCATTTTTTTTTCTTTCATACTGTAACGACCAAAGAAATAAAAACATCGTTTTCTTCCAAACTACTAAAAATATCGTTGTCAAAGTATCAAAATTGTTTTAAACAGCAATGAAAAGCAAATCTAAATCGAAAAGAAATTAATATTGACGGAGTTACAGCATTTTATTCTCTTTCATACTGTAACGACTAAAGAAAAAATAACATCGTTTTCTTCCAAACTACTGAAAAAATCGTTGTCAAAGTATCAAAATACATCAAAATTGTCTGAAACAGCAATGAAAAGCAAATCTAAATCGAAAAGAAATTAATATAGACGGAGTTAACAGCATTTTTTTTTCTTTCATACTCTAACGACCAAAAAAATAAGAACATCGTTTTCTTCCAAACTACTGAAAACATCGTTGTCAAAGTATCAAAATACATCAAGATTGTCTGAAACAGCAATGAAAAGCAAATCTAAATCGAAAAAAATTTATATTGACGGAGTTAAAAGCATTTTTTTTTCTTTCATACTGTTACGACAAAGAAATAAAAACATCGTTTTCTTCCAAACTACTGAAAACATCGTTGTCAAAGTATCAAAATACATCAAGATTAATTTAAACAGCAATGAAAAGCAAATCTAAATCGAAAAAAAATAATATTGACGGAGTTAAAAGCATTTTATTTTCTTTCATACTGTACGACCAAAGAAATAAAAACATCGTTTTCTTCCAAACTACTAAAAATATCGTTGTCAAAGTATCAAAATACATCAAAATTGTCTGAAACAGCAATGAAAAGCAAACCTAAATCGAAAAGAAATTAATATTGACGGAGTTAACAGCATTTTTTTTCTTTCATACTGTAACGACCAAAGAAATAAAAACATCGTTTTCTTCCAAACTACTGAAAACATCGTTGTCAAAGTATCAAAATACATCAAAATTGTCTGAAACAGCAATGAAAAGCAAATCTAAATCGAAAAGAAATTAATATTAACGGAGTTAAAAGTATTTTATTATCTTTCATACTGTACGACCAAAGAAAAAAAAACATCGTTTTCTTCCAAACTACTGAAAACATCGTTGTCAAAGTATCAAAATACATCAAAATTGTCTGAAACAGCAATGAAAAGCAAATCTAAATCAAAAAAAAAATTAATATTGACGGAGTTAACAGCATTTTTTTTTCTTTCATACTGTAACGACTAAAGAAAAAATAACATCGTTTTCTTCCAAACTACTGAAAACATCGTTGTCAAAGTATCAAAATACATCAAAATTGTCTTAAACAGCAATGAAAAGCAAATCTAAATCGTAAAAATTTAATATTGACGGAGTTAACAGCATTTTTTTTTCTTTCATACTCTACAGCAAAAGAAATAAGAACATCGTTTCCTTCCAAACTACTAAAAATATCGTTGTCAAAGTATCAAAATACATCAAAATTGTCTGAAACAGCAATGAAAAGCAAATCTAAATCGAAAAAAATTAATATTGACGGAGTTAAAACCTTTTTTTTTTTATTCATACTGTAACGACCAAAGAAATAAAAACATCGTTTTCTTCCAAACTACTAAAAATATCGTTGTCAAAGTATCAAAATACATCACGATTGTCTTAAACAGCAATGAAAAGCAAATTTAAATCGAAAAGAAATTAATTTTGACGGAGTTAACAGCATTTTTTTTCTTTCATACTGTAACGACCAAAGAAATAAGAACATCGTTTCCTTTCAAACTACTAAAAATATCGTTGTCAAAGTATCAAAATACATCAAGATTGTCTTAAACAGCAATGAAAAGCAAATTTAAATCGAAAAGAAATTAATATTGACGGAGTTAAAAGCATTTTATTCTCTTTCATACTGTACGACCAAAGAAATAAAAACATCGTTTTCTTCCAAACTACTAAAAATATCGTTGTCAAAGTATCAAAATACATCAAAATTGTCTGAAACAGCAATAAAAAGCAAATCTAAATCGAAAAAAATTTATATTGACGGAGTTAACAGCATTTTTTTTTCTTTCATACTGTACGACCAAAGAAAAAAAAACATCGTTTTCTTCCAAACTACTGAAAACATCGTTGTCAAAGTATCAAAATACATCAAAATTGTCTGAAACAGCAATGAAAAGCAAATCTAAATCAAAAAGAAATTAATATTGACGGAGTTAACAGCATTTTTTTTTTCATTCATACTGTAACGACCAAAGAAATAAGAACATCGTTTTCTTCCAAACTACTAAAAATATCGTTGTCAAAGTATCAAAATACATCAAAATTGTCTGAAACAGCAATGAAAAGCAAATCTAAATCGAAAAAAATTAATATTGACGGAGTTAACAGCATTTTTTTTTTCTTTCATACTGTAACGACCAAAGAAATAAGAACATCGTTTCCTTCCAAACTACTAAAAATATCATTGTCAAAGTATCAAAATTGTCTATATCAGCAATGAAAAGCAAATCTAAATCGAAAAAAATTTATATTGACGGAGTTAACAGCATTTTTTTTTCTTTCATACTGTAACGACCAAAGAAATAAAAACATCGTTTTCTTCCAAACTACTGAAAACATCGTTGTCAAAGTATCAAAATACATCAAAATTGTCTGAAACAGCAATGAAAAGCAAATCTAAATCGAAAAAAATTTATATTGACGGAGTTAACAGCATTTTTTTTTCTTTCATACTGTAACGACCAAAGAAATAAAAACATCGTTTTCTTCCAAACTACTGAAAACATCGTTGTCAAAGTATCAAAATACATCAAGATTGTCTTAAACAGCAATGAAAAGCAAATCTAAATCGAAAAAAAAAAAATTTTTGATGGAGTTAAAAGCATTTTATTTTCTTTCATACTGTAACGACTAAAGAAATAAAAACATCGTTTTCTTCCAAACTACTGAAAACATCGTTGTCAAAGTATCAAAATACATCAAGATTGTCTTAAACAGCAATGAAAAGCAAATCTAAATCGAAAAGAAATTAATATTAACGGAGTTAAAAGTATTTTATTCTCTTTCATACTGTACGACCAAAGAAAAAAAAAAATCGTTTTGTTCCAAACTACTGAAAACATCGTTGTCAAAGTATCAAAATACATCAAAATTGTCTGAAACAGCAATGAAAAGCAAATCAAAATCAAAAAGAAATTAATACTGACGGAGTTAACAGCATTTTTTTTTCTTTCATACTGTAACGACTAAAGAAAAAATAACATCGTTTTCTTCCAAACTACTGAAAAAATCGTTGTCAAAGTATCAAAATACATCAAAATTGTCTGAAACAGCAATGAAAAGCAAATCTAAATCGAAAAGAAATTAATATTGACGGAGTTAACAGCATTTTTTTTCTTTCATACTGTAACGACCAAAGAAATAAAAACATCGTTTCCTTCCAAACTACTAAAAATATCGTTGTCAAAGTATCAAAATACATCAAAATTGTCTGAAACAGCAATGAAAAGCAAATCTAAATCGAAAAAAATTTATACTGACGGAGTTAACAGCATTTTTTTTTCTTTCATACTGTAACGACTAAAGAAAAAATAACATCGTTTTCTTCCAAACTACTGAAAAAATCGTTGTCAAAGTATCAAAATACATCAAAATTGTCTGAAACAGCAATGAAAAGCAAATCTAAATCGAAAAGAAATTAATATTGACGGAGTTAACAGCATTTTTTTTCTTTCATACTGTAACGACCAAAGAAATAAAAACATCGTTTCCTTCCAAACTACTAAAAATATCGTTGTCAAAGTATCAAAATACATCAAAATTGTCTGAAACAGCAATGAAAAGCAAATCAAAATCAAAAAGAAATTAATACTGACGGAGTTAACAGCATTTTTTTTTCTTTCATACTGTAACGACTAAAGAAAAAATAACATCGTTTTCTTCCAAACTACTGAAAAAATCGTTGTCAAAGTATCAAAATACATCAAAATTGTCTGAAACAGCAATGAAAAGCAAATCTAAATCGAAAAGAAATTAATATTGACGGAGTTAACAGCATTTTTTTTCTTTCATACTGTAACGACCAAAGAAATAAAAACATCGTTTCCTTCCAAACTACTAAAAATATCGTTGTCAAAGTATCAAAATACATCAAAATTGTCTGAAACAGCAATGAAAAGCAAATCAAAATCAAAAAGAAATTAATACTGACGGAGTTAACAGCATTTTTTTTTCTTTCATACTGTAACGACTAAAGAAAAAATAACATCGTTTTCTTCCAAACTACTGAAAAAATCGTTGTCAAAGTATCAAAATACATCAAAATTGTCTGAAACAGCAATGAAAAGCAAATCTAAATCGAAAAGAAATTAATATTGACGGAGTTAACAGCATTTTTTTTCTTTCATACTGTAACGACCAAAGAAATAAAAACATCGTTTCCTTCCAAACTACTAAAAATATCGTTGTCAAAGTATCAAAATACATCAAAATTGTTTTAAACAGCAATGAAAAGCAAATCTAAATCGAAAAGAAATTAATATTGATGGAGTTAAAAGCATTTTATTTTCTTTCATACTGTAACGACCAAAGAAATAAGAACATCGTTTCCTTCCAAACTACTGAACAAATCGTTGTCAAAGTATCAAAATACATCAAAATTGTCTGAAACAGCAATGAAAAGCAAATCTAAATCGAAAAGAAATTAATATTGACGGAGTTAACAGCATTTTTTTTCTTTCATACTGTAACGACCAAAGAAATAAGAACATCGTTTCCTTCCAAACTACTAAAAATATCGTTGTCAAAGTATCAAAATACATCAAAATTGTCTGAAACAGCAATGAAAAGCAAATCTAAATCGAAAAAAAATTATATTTACGGAGTTAACAGCATTTTTTTTTCTTTCATACTGTAACGACCAAAGAAATAAAAAAATCGTTTTCTTCCAAACTACTGAAAAAATCGTTGTCAAAGTATCAAAATACATCAAAATTGTCTGAAACAGCAATGAAAAGCAAATCTAAATCGAAAAGAAATTAATATTAACGGAGTTAAAAGTATTTTATTATCTTTCATACTGTACGTCCAAAGAAAAAAAACATCGTTTTCTTCCCAACTACTGAAAACATAGTTGTCAAAGTATCAAAATACATCAAAATTGTCTGAAAAAGCAATGAAAAGCAAATCTAAATCAAAAAAAAAATTAATATTGACGGAGTTAACAGCATTTTTTTTTCTTTCATACTGTAACGACCAAAGAAATAAAAACATCGTTTTCTTCCAAACTACTAAAAATATCGTTGTCAATGTATCAAAATACATCAAAATTGTCTGAAACAGCAATGAAAAGCAAATCTAAATCGAAAAAAATTTATATTGACGGAGTTAACAGCATTTTTTTTTCTTTCATACTGTAACGACCAAAGAAATAAAAACATCGTTTTCTTCCAAACTACTAAAAATATCGTTGTCAAAGTATCAAAATACATCAAAATTGTTTTAAACAGCAATGAAAAGCAAATCTAAATCGAAAAGAAATTAATATTGATGGAGTTAAAAGCATTTTATTTTCTTTCATACTGTAACGACCAAAGAAATAAGAACATCGTTTCCTTCCAAACTACTGAACAAATCGTTGTCAAAGTATCAAAATACATCAAAATTGTCTGAAACAGCAATGAAAAGCAAATCTAAATCGAAAAGAAATTAATATTGACGGAGTTAACAGCATTTTTTTTCATTCATACTGTAACGACCAAAGAAATAAGAACATCGTTTCCTTCCAAACTACTAAAAATATCGTTGTCAAAGTATCAAAATACATCAAAATTGTCTGAAACAGCAATGAAAAGCAAATCTAAATCGAAAAAAAATTATATTTACGGAGTTAACAGCATTTTTTTTTCTTTCATACTGTAACGACCAAAGAAATAAAAACATCGTTTTCTTCCAAACTACTGAAAAAATCGTTGTCAAAGTATCAAAATACATCAAAATTGTCTGAAACAGCAATGAAAAGCAAATCTAAATCGAAAAGAAATTAATATTAACGGAGTTAAAAGTATTTTATTATCTTTCATACTGTACGACCAAAGAAAAAAAACATCGTTTTCTTCCCAACTACTGAAAACATAGTTGTCAAAGTATCAAAATACATCAAAATTGTCTGAAACAGCAATGAAAAGCAAATCTAAATCAAAAAAAAAATTAATATTGACGGAGTTAACAGCATTTTTTTTTCTTTCATACTGTAACGACCAAAGAAATAAAAACATCGTTTTCTTCCAAACTACTGAAAACATCGTTGTCAAAGTATCAAAATACATCAAAATTGTCTGAAACAGCAATGAAAAGCAAATCTAAATCGAAAAGAAATTAATATTGACGGAGTTAACAGCATTTTTTTTTCTTTCATACTGTAACGACCAAAGAAATAAAAACATCGTTTTCTTCCAAACTACTAAAAATATCGTTGTCAAAGTATCAAAATTGTTTTAAACAGCAATGAAAAGCAAATCTAAATCGAAAAGAAATTAATATTGACGGAGTTACAGCATTTTATTCTCTTTCATACTGTAACGACTAAAGAAAAAATAACATCGTTTTCTTCCAAACTACTGAAAAAATCGTTGTCAAAGTATCAAAATACATCAAAATTGTTTTAAACAGCAATGAAAAGCAAATCTAAATCGAAAAGAAATTAATATTGACGGAGTTAACAGCATTTTTTTTTCTTTCATACTGTAACGACCAAAAAAATAAGAACATCGTTTTCTTCCAAACTACTGAAAACATCGTTGTCAAAGTATCAAAATACATCAAGATTGTCTGAAACAGCAATGAAAAGCAAATCTAAATCGAAAAAAATTTATATTGACGGAGTTAAAAGCATTTTTTTTTCTTTCATACTGTTACGACAAAGAAATAAAAACATCGTTTTCTTCCAAACTACTGAAAACATCGTTGTCAAAGTATCAAAATACATCAAGATTGTCTTAAACAGCAATGAAAAGCAAATCTAAATAGAAAAGAAATTAATATTGACGGAGTTAACAGCATTTTTTTTTTTTCATACTGTAACGACCAAAGAAATAAAAACATCGTTTTCTTCCAAACTACTGAAAACATCGTTGTCAAAGTATCAAAATATATCAAAATTGTCTGAAACA
Source organism: Ptychoptera albimana (assembly GCA_961205885.1). Lineage (NCBI taxonomy): Eukaryota > Metazoa > Arthropoda > Insecta > Diptera > Ptychopteridae > Ptychoptera > Ptychoptera albimana. The sequence continues at coordinate 17,995,897 of OY540803.1, read as the reverse complement.
GCAATGAAAAGCAAATCTAAATCGAAAAGAAATTAATATTAACGGAGTTAAAAGTATTTTATTATCTTTCATACTGTACGACCAAAGAAATAAAAACATCGTTTTCTTCCAAACTACTGAAAACATCGTTGTCAAAGTATCAAAATACATCAAAATTGTCTGAAACAGCAATGAAAAGCAAATCTAAATCAAAAAAAAAATTAATATTGACGGAGTTAACAGCATTTTTTTTTCTTTCATACTGTAACGACCAAAGAAATAAAAACATCGTTTTCTTCCAAACTACTGAAAACATCGTTGTCAAAGTATCAAAATATATCAAAATTGTCTGAAACAGCAATGAAAAGCAAATCTAAATCGAAAAGAAATTAATATTGACGGAGTTAACAGCATTTTTTTTTCTTTCATACTGTAACGACCAAAGAAATAAAAACATCGTTTTCTTCCAAACTACTAAAAATATCGTTGTCAAAGTATCAAAATTGTTTTAAACAACAATGAAAAGCAAATCTAAATCGAAAAGAAATTAATATTGACGGAGTTACAGCATTTTATTCTCTTTCATACTGTAACGACTAAAGAAAAAATAACATCGTTTTCTTCCAAACTACTGAAAAAATCGTTGTCAAAGTCTCAAAATACATCAAAATTGTCTGAAACAGCAATGAAAAGCAAATCTAAATCGAAAAGAAATTAATATTGACGGAGTTAACAGCATTTTTTTTTCTTTCATACTCTAACGACCAAAAAAATAAGAACATCGTTTTCTTCCAAACTACTGAAAACATCGTTGTCAAAGTATCAAAATACATCAAGATTGTCTGAAACAGCAATGAAAAGCAAATCTAAATCGAAAAGAAATTAATATTGACGGAGTTAACAGCATTTTTTTTCTTTCATACTGTAACGACTAAAGAAATAAAAACATCGTTTTCTTCCAAACTACTGAAAAAATCGTTGTCAAAGTATCAAAATACATCAAAATTGTCTTAAACAGCAATGAAAAGCAAATCTAAATCGAAAAAAAATAATATTGACGGAGTTAAAAGCATTTTATTTTCTTTCATACTGTACGACCAAAGAAATAAAAACATCGTTTTCTTCCAAACTACTAAAAATATCGTTGTCAAAGTATCAAAATACATCAAAATTGTCTGAAACAGCAATGAAAAGCAAACCTAAATCGAAAAGAAATTAATATTGACGGAGTTAACAGCATTTTTTTTCTTTCATACTGTAACGACTAAAGAAATAAAAACATCGTTTTCTTCCAAACTACTGAAAAAATCGTTGTCAAAGTATCAAAATACATCAAAATTGTCTTAAACAGCAATGAAAAGCAAATCTAAATCGAAAAGAAATTAATATTAACGGAGTTAAAAGTATTTTATTCTCTTTCATACTGTACGACCAAAGAAAAAAAAAAATCGTTTTGTTCCAAACTACTGAAAACATCGTTGTCAAAGTATCAAAATACATCAAAATTGTCTGAAACAGCAATGAAAAGCAAATCAAAATCAAAAAGAAATTAATACTGACGGAGTTAACAGCATTTTTTTTTCTTTCATACTGTAACGACTAAAGAAAAAATAACATCGTTTTCTTCCAAACTACTGAAAAAATCGTTGTCAAAGTATCAAAATACATCAAAATTGTCTGAAACAGCAATGAAAAGCAAATCTAAATCGAAAAGAAATTAATATTGACGGAGTTAACAGCATTTTTTTTCTTTCATACTGTAACGACCAAAGAAATAAAAACATCGTTTCCTTCCAAACTACTAAAAATATCGTTGTCAAAGTATCAAAATACATCAAAATTGTCTGAAACAGCAATGAAAAGCAAATCTAAATCGAAAAAAATTTATATTGACGGAGTTAACAGCATTTTTTTTTCTTTCATACTGTAACGACCAAAGAAATAAAAACATCGTTTTCTTCCAAACTACTAAAAATATCGTTGTCAAAGTATCAAAATACATCAAAATTGTTTTAAACAGCAATGAAAAGCAAATCTAAATCGAAAAGAAATTAATATTGATGGAGTTAAAAGCATTTTATTTTCTTTCATACTGTAACGACCAAAGAAATAAGAACATCGTTTCCTTCCAAACTACTGAACAAATCGTTGTCAAAGTATCAAAATACATCAAAATTGTCTGAAACAGCAATGAAAAGCAAATCTAAATCGAAAAGAAATTAATATTGACGGAGTTAACAGCATTTTTTTTCTTTCATACTGTAACGACCAAAGAAATAAGAACATCGTTTCCTTCCAAACTACTAAAAATATCGTTGTCAAAGTATCAAAATACATCAAAATTGTCTGAAACAGCAATGAAAAGCAAATCTAAATCGAAAAAAAATTATATTTACGGAGTTAACAGCATTTTTTTTTCTTTCATACTGTAACGACCAAAGAAATAAAAAAATCGTTTTCTTCCAAACTACTGAAAAAATCGTTGTCAAAGTATCAAAATACATCAAAATTGTCTGAAACAGCAATGAAAAGCAAATCTAAATCGAAAAGAAATTAATATTAACGGAGTTAAAAGTATTTTATTATCTTTCATACTGTACGACCAAAGAAAAAAAACATCGTTTTCTTCCCAACTACTGAAAACATAGTTGTCAAAGTATCAAAATACATCAAAATTGTCTGAAACAGCAATGAAAAGCAAATCTAAATCAAAAAAAAAATTAATATTGACGGAGTTAACAGCATTTTTTTTTCTTTCATACTGTAACGACCAAAGAAATAAAAACATCGTTTTCTTCCAAACTACTAAAAATATCGTTGTCAATGTATCAAAATACATCAAAATTGTCTGAAACAGCAATGAAAAGCAAATCTAAATCGAAAAAAATTTATATTGACGGAGTTAACAGCATTTTTTTTTCTTTCATACTGTAACGACCAAAGAAATAAAAACATCGTTTTCTTCCAAACTACTAAAAATATCGTTGTCAAAGTATCAAAATACATCAAAATTGTTTTAAACAGCAATGAAAAGCAAATCTAAATCGAAAAGAAATTAATATTGATGGAGTTAAAAGCATTTTATTTTCTTTCATACTGTAACGACCAAAGAAATAAGAACATCGTTTCCTTCCAAACTACTGAACAAATCGTTGTCAAAGTATCAAAATACATCAAAATTGTCTGAAACAGCAATGAAAAGCAAATCTAAATCGAAAAGAAATTAATATTGACGGAGTTAACAGCATTTTTTTTCTTTCATACTGTAACGACCAAAGAAATAAGAACATCGTTTCCTTCCAAACTACTAAAAATATCGTTGTCAAAGTATCAAAATACATCAAAATTGTCTGAAACAGCAATGAAAAGCAAATCTAAATCGAAAAAAAATTATATTTACGGAGTTAACAGCATTTTTTTTTCTTTCATACTGTAACGACCAAAGAAATAAAAACATCGTTTTCTTCCAAACTACTGAAAAAATCGTTGTCAAAGTATCAAAATACATCAAAATTGTCTGAAACAGCAATGAAAAGCAAATCTAAATCGAAAAGAAATTAATATTAACGGAGTTAAAAGTATTTTATTATCTTTCATACTGTACGACCAAAGAAAAAAAACATCGTTTTCTTCCCAACTACTGAAAACATAGTTGTCAAAGTATCAAAATACATCAAAATTGTCTGAAACAGCAATGAAAAGCAAATCTAAATCAAAAAAAAAATTAATATTGACGGAGTTAACAGCATTTTTTTTTCTTTCATACTGTAACGACCAAAGAAATAAAAACATCGTTTTCTTCCAAACTACTGAAAACATCGTTGTCAAAGTATCAAAATACATCAAAATTGTCTGAAACAGCAATGAAAAGCAAATCTAAATCGAAAAGAAATTAATATTGACGGAGTTAACAGCATTTTTTTTTCTTTCATACTGTAACGACCAAAGAAATAAAAACATCGTTTTCTTCCAAACTACTAAAAATATCGTTGTCAAAGTATCAAAATTGTTTTAAACAGCAATGAAAAGCAAATCTAAATCGAAAAGAAATTAATATTGACGGAGTTACAGCATTTTATTCTCTTTCATACTGTAACGACTAAAGAAAAAATAACATCGTTTTCTTCCAAACTACTGAAAAAATCGTTGTCAAAGTATCAAAATACATCAAAATTGTTTTAAACAGCAATGAAAAGCAAATCTAAATCGAAAAGAAATTAATATTGACGGAGTTAACAGCATTTTTTTTTCTTTCATACTGTAACGACCAAAAAAATAAGAACATCGTTTTCTTCCAAACTACTGAAAACATCGTTGTCAAAGTATCAAAATACATCAAGATTGTCTGAAACAGCAATGAAAAGCAAATCTAAATCGAAAAAAATTTATATTGACGGAGTTAAAAGCATTTTTTTTTCTTTCATACTGTTACGACAAAGAAATAAAAACATCGTTTTCTTCCAAACTACTGAAAACATCGTTGTCAAAGTATCAAAATACATCAAGATTGTCTTAAACAGCAATGAAAAGCAAATCTAAATAGAAAAGAAATTAATATTGACGGAGTTAACAGCATTTTTTTTCTTTCATACTGTAACGACCAAAGAAATAAAAACATCGTTTTCTTCCAAACTACTGAAAACATCGTTGTCAAAGTATCAAAATATATCAAAATTGTCTGAAACAGCAATGAAAAGCAAATCTAAATCGAAAAGAAATTAATATTAACGGAGTTAAAAGTATTTTATTATCTTTCATACTGTACGACCAAAGAAATAAAAACATCGTTTTCTTCCAAACTACTGAAAACATCGTTGTCAAAGTATCAAAATACATCAAAATTGTCTGAAACAGCAATGAAAAGCAAATCTAAATCAAAAAAAAAATTAATATTGACGGAGTTAACAGCATTTTTTTTTCTTTCATACTGTAACGACCAAAGAAATAAAAACATCGTTTTCTTCCAAACTACTGAAAACATCGTTGTCAAAGTATCAAAATACATCAAAATTGTCTGAAACAGCAATGAAAAGCAAATCTAAATCGAAAAGAAATTAATATTGACGGAGTTAACAGCATTTTTTTTTCTTTCATACTGTAACGACCAAAGAAATAAAAACATCGTTTTCTTCCAAACTACTAAAAATATCGTTGTCAAAGTATCAAAATTGTTTTAAACAACAATGAAAAGCAAATCTAAATCGAAAAGAAATTAATATTGACGGAGTTACAGCATTTTATTCTCTTTCATACTGTAACGACTAAAGAAAAAATAACATCGTTTTCTTCCAAACTACTGAAAAAATCGTTGTCAAAGTCTCAAAATACATCAAAATTGTCTGAAACAGCAATGAAAAGCAAATCTAAATCGAAAAGAAATTAATATTGACGGAGTTAACAGCATTTTTTTTTCTTTCATACTCTAACGACCAAAAAAATAAGAACATCGTTTTCTTCCAAACTACTGAAAACATCGTTGTCAAAGTATCAAAATACATCAAGATTGTCTGAAACAGCAATGAAAAGCAAATCTAAATCGAAAAAAATTTATATTGACGGAGTTAAAAGCATTTTTTTTTCTTTCATACTGTTACGACAAAGAAATAAAAACATCGTTTTCTTCCAAACTACTGAAAACATCGTTGTCAAAGTATCAAAATACATCAAGATTGATTTAAACAGCAATGAAAAGCAAATCTAAATCGAAAAAAAATAATATTGACGGAGTTAAAAGCATTTTATTTTCTTTCATACTGTACGACCAAAGAAATAAAAACATCGTTTTCTTCCAAACTACTAAAAATATCGTTGTCAAAGTATCAAAATACATCAAAATTGTCTGAAACAGCAATGAAAAGCAAACCTAAATCGAAAAGAAATTAATATTGACGGAGTTAACAGCATTTTTTTTCTTTCATACTGTAACGACCAAAGAAATAAAAACATCGTTTTCTTCCAAACTACTGAAAACATCGTTGTCAAAGTATCAAAATACATCAAAATTGTCTGAAACAGCAATGAAAAGCAAATCTAAATCGAAAAGAAATTAATATTAACGGAGTTAAAAGTATTTTATTATCTTTCATACTGTACGACCAAAGAAAAAAAAACATCGTTTTCTTCCAAACTACTGAAAACATCGTTGTCAAAGTATCAAAATACATCAAAATTGTCTGAAACAGCAATGAAAAGCAAATCTAAATCAAAAAAAAAAATTAATATTGACGGAGTTAACAGCATTTTTTTTTCTTTCATACTGTAACGACTAAAGAAAAAATAACATCGTTTTCTTCCAAACTACTGAAAACATCGTTGTCAAAGTATCAAAATACATCAAAATTGTCTTAAACAGCAATGAAAAGCAAATCTAAATCGAAAAAATTTAATATTGACGGAGTTAACAGCATTTTTTTTTCTTTCATACTCTACAGCCAAAGAAATAAGAACATCGTTTCCTTCCAAACTACTAAAAATATCGTTGTCAAAGTATCAAAATACATCAAAATTGTCTGTAACAGCAATGAAAAGCAAATCTAAATCGAAAAAAATTAATATTGACGGAGTTAAAACCTTTTTTTTTTTATTCATACTGTAACGACCAAAGAAATAAAAACATCGTTTTCTTCCAAACTACTAAAAATATCGTTGTCAAAGTATCAAAATACATCAAAATTGTCTGAAACAGCAATGAAAAGCAAATCTAAATCGAAAAGAAATTAATTTTGACGGAGTTAACAGCATTTTTTTTCTTTCATACTGTAACGACCAAAGAAATAAGAACATCGTTTCCTTCCAAACTACTAAAAATATCGTTGTCAAAGTATCAAAATACATCAAAATTGTCTGAAACAGCAATGAAAAGCAAATCTAAATCGAAAAGAAATTAATATTAACGGAAAAAAGTATTTTATTATCTTTCATACTGTACGACCAAAGAAAAAAAAACATCGTTTTCTTCCCAACTACTGAAAACATCGTTGTCAAAGTATCAAAATACATCAAAATTGTCTGAAACAGCAATGAAAAGCAAATCTAAATCAAAAAAAAAATTAATATTGACGGAGTTAACAGCATTTTTTTTTCTTTCATACTGTAACGACTAAAGAAAAAATAACATCGTTTTCTTCCAAACTACTGAAAACATCGTTGTCAAAGTATCAAAATACATCAAAATTGTCTGAAACAGCAATGAAAAGCAAATCTAAATCGAAAAGAAATTAATATTAACGGAGTTAAAAGTATTTTATTATCTTTCATACTGTACGACCAAAGAAAAAAAAACATCGTTTTCTTCCAAACTACTGAAAACATCGTTGTCAAAGTATCAAAATACATCAAAATTGTCTGAAACAGCAATGAAAAGCAAATCTAAATCAAAAAAAAATTATTATTGACGGAGTTAACAGCATTTTTTTTTCTTTCATACTGTAACGACTAAAGAAAAAATAACATCGTTTTCTTCCAAACTACTGAAAACATCGTTGTCAAAGTATCAAAATACATCAAAATTGTCTGAAACAGCAATGAAAAGCAAATCTAAATCGAAAAAATTTAATATTGACGGAGTTAACAGCATTTTTTTTTCTTTCATACTCTACAGCCAAAGAAATAAGAACATCGTTTCCTTCCAAACTACTAAAAATATCGTTGTCAAAGTATCAAAATACATCAAAATTGTCTGAAACAGCAATGAAAAGCAAATCTAAATCGAAAAAAATTAATATTGACGGAGTTAAAACCTTTTTTTTTTTATTCATACTGTAACGACCAAAGAAATAAAAACATCGTTTTCTTCCAAACTACTAAAAATATCGTTGTCAAAGTATCAAAATACATCAAAATTGTTTTAAACAGCAATGAAAAGCAAATCTAAATCGAAAAAAAAAATATTGATGGAGTTAAAAGCATTTTATTTTCTTTCATACTGTAACGACCAAAGAAATAAGAACATCGTTTCCTTCCAAACTACTAAAAATATCGTTGTCAAAGTATCAAAATACATCAAAATTGTCTGAAACAGCAATGAAAAGCAAATCTAAATCGAAAAAAAATTATATTGACGGAGTTAACAGCATTTTTTTTTCTTTCATACTGTAACGACCAAAGAAATAAAAAAATCGTTTTCTTCCAAACTACTGAAAACATCGTTGTCAAAGTATCAAAATACATCAAAATTGTCTGAAACAGCAATGAAAAGCAAATCTAAATCAAAAAAAAAATTAATATTGACGGAGTTAAAAGTATTTTATTATCTTTCATACTGTAACGACCAAAGAAAAAAAAACATCGTTTTCTTCCAAACTACTGAAAACATCGTTGTCAAAGTATCAAAATACATCAAAATTGTCTGAAACAGCAATGAAAAGCAAATCTAAATAAAAAAAAAAATTAATATTGACGGAGTTAACAGCATTTTTTTTTCTTTCATACTGTAACGACCAAAGAAAAAATAACATCGTTTTCTTCCAAACTACTGAAAAAATCGTTGAAAAAGTATCAAAATACATCAAAATTGTCTTAAACAGCAATGAAAAGCAAATCTAAATCGAAAAAATTTAATATTGACGGAGTTAACAGCATTTTTTTTTCTTTCATACTCTAACGGCCAAAGAAATAAGAACATCGTTTCCTTCCAAACTACTAAAAATATCGTTGTCAAAGTATCAAAATACATCAAAATTGTCTGAAACAGCAATGAAAAGCAAATCTAAATCAAAAAAAAAATTAATATTGACGGAGTTAACAGCATTTTTTTTTCTTTCATACTGTAACGACTAAAGAAAAAATAACATAGTTTTCTTCCAAACTACTGAAAACATCGTTGTCAAAGTATCAAAATACATCAAAATTGTCTGAAACAGCAATGAAAAGCAAATCTAAATCGAAAAGAAATTAATATTAACGGAAAAAAGTATTTTATTATCTTTCATACTGTACGACCAAAGAAAAAAAAACATCGTTTTCTTCCCAACTACTGAAAACATCGTTGTCAAAGTATCAAAATACATCAAAATTGTCTGAAACAGCAATGAAAAGCAAATCTAAATCAAAAAAAAAATTAATATTGACGGAGTTAACAGCATTTTTTTTTCTTTCATACTGTAACGACTAAAGAAAAAATAACATCGTTTTCTTCCAAACTACTGAAAACATCGTTGTCAAAGTATCAAAATACATCAAAATTGTCTGAAACAGCAATGAAAAGCAAATCTAAATCGAAAAGAAATTAATATTAACGGAGTTAAAAGTATTTTATTATCTTTCATACTGTACGACCAAAGAAAAAAAAACATCGTTTTCTTCCAAACTACTGAAAACATCGTTGTCAAAGTATCAAAATACATCAAAATTGTCTGAAACAGCAATGAAAAGCAAATCTAAATCAAAAAAAAATTATTATTGACGGAGTTAACAGCATTTTTTTTTCTTTCATACTGTAACGACTAAAGAAAAAATAACATTGTTTTCTTCCAAACTACTGAAAACATCGTTGCCAAAGTATCAAAATACATCAAAATTGTCTGAAACAGCAATGAAAAGCAAATCTAAATCGAAAAAAATTAATATTGACGGAGTTAAAACCTTTTTTTTTTTATTCATACTGTAACGACCAAAGAAATAAAAACATCGTTTTCTTCCAAACTACTAAAAATATCGTTGTCAAAGTATCAAAATACATCAAAATTGTTTTAAACAGCAATGAAAAGCAAATCTAAATCGAAAAAAAAAATATTGATGGAGTTAAAAGCATTTTATTTTCTTTCATACTGTAACGACCAAAGAAATAAGAACATCGTTTCCTTCCAAACTACTAAAAATATCGTTGTCAAAGTATCAAAATACATCAAAATTGTCTGAAACAGCAATGAAAAGCAAATCTAAATCGAAAAAAAATTATATTGACGGAGTTAACAGCATTTTTTTTTCTTTCATACTGTAACGACCAAAGAAATAAAAAAATCGTTTTCTTCCAAACTACTGAAAACATCGTTGTCAAAGTATCAAAATACATCAAAATTGTCTGAAACAGCAATGAAAAGCAAATCTAAATAAAAAAAAAAATTAATATTGACGGAGTTAACAGCATTTTTTTTTCTTTCATACTGTAACGACTAAAGAAAAAATAACATAGTTTTCTTCCAAACTACTGAAAACATCGTTGTCAAAGTATCAAAATACATCAAAATTGTCTGAAACAGCAATGAAAAGCAAATCTAAATCGAAAAGAAATTAATATTAACGGAAAAAAGTATTTTATTATCTTTCATACTGTACGACCAAAGAAAAAAAAACATCGTTTTCTTCCCAACTACTGAAAACATCGTTGTCAAAGTATCAAAATACATCAAAATTGTCTGAAACAGCAATGAAAAGCAAATCTAAATCAAAAAAAAAATTAATATTGACGGAGTTAACAGCATTTTTTTTTCTTTCATACTGTAACGACTAAAGAAAAAATAACATCGTTTTCTTCCAAACTACTGAAAACATCGTTGTCAAAGTATCAAAATACATCAAAATTGTCTGAAACAGCAATGAAAAGCAAATCTAAATCGAAAAGAAATTAATATTAACGGAGTTAAAAGTATTTTATTATCTTTCATACTGTACGACCAAAGAAAAAATATAACATCGTTTTCTTCCAAACTACTGAAAACATCGTTGTCAAAGTATCAAAATACATCAAAATTGTCTGAAACAGCAATGAAAAGCAAATCTAAATCAAAAAAAAAATTATTATTGACGGAGTTAACAGCATTTTTTTTTCTTTCATACTGTAACGACTAAAGAAAAAATAACATTGTTTTCTTCCAAACTACTGAAAACATCGTTGTCAAAGTATCAAAATACATCAAAATTGTCTGAAACAGCAATGAAAAGCAAATCTAAATCGAAAAAATTTAATATTGACGGAGTTAACAGCATTTTTTTTTCTTTCATACTCTACAGCCAAAGAAATAAGAACATCGTTTCCTTCCAAACTACTAAAAATATCGTTGTCAAAGTATCAAAATACATCAAAATTGTCTGAAACAGCAATGAAAAGCAAATCTAAATCGAAAAAAATTAATATTGACGGAGTTAAAACCTTTTTTTTTTTATTCATACTGTAACGACCAAAGAAATAAAAACATCGTTTTCTTCCAAACTACTAAAAATATCGTTGTCAAAGTATCAAAATACATCAAAATTGTTTTAAACAGCAATGAAAAGCAAATCTAAATCGAAAAAAAAAATATTGATGGAGTTAAAAGCATTTTATTTTCTTTCATACTGTAACGACCAAAGAAATAAGAACATCGTTTCCTTCCAAACTACTAAAAATATCGTTGTCAAAGTATCAAAATACATCAAAATTGTCTGAAACAGCAATGAAAAGCAAATCTAAATCGAAAAAAAATTATATTGACGGAGTTAACAGCATTTTTTTTTCTTTCATACTGTAACGACCAAAGAAATAAAAAAATCGTTTTCTTCCAAACTACTGAAAACATCGTTGTCAAAGTATCAAAATACATCAAAATTGTCTGAAACAGCAATGAAAAGCAAATCTAAATCGAAAAGAAATTAATATTAACGGAGTTAAAAGTATTTTATTATCTTTCATACTGTACGACCAAAGAAAAAAAAACATCGTTTTCTTCCAAACTACTGAAAACATCGTTGTCAAAGTATCAAAATACATCAAAATTGTCTGAAACAGCAATGAAAAGCAAATCTAAATAAAAAAAAAAATTAATATTGACGGAGTTAACAGCATTTTTTTTTCTTTCATACTGTAACGACCAAAGAAAAAATAACATCGTTTTCTTCCAAACTTCTGAAAAAATCGTTGTCAAAGTATCAAAATACATCAAAATTGTCTTAAACAGCAATGAAAAGCAAATCTAAATCGAAAAAATTTAATATTGACGGAGTTAACAGCATTTTTTTTTCTTTCATACTCTAACGACCAAAGAAATAAGAACATCGTTTCCTTCCAAACTACTAAAAATATCGTTGTCAAAGTATCAAAATACATCAAAATTGTCTGAAACAGCAATGAAAAGCAAATCTAAATCAAAAAAAAAATTAATATTGACGGAGTTAACAGCATTTTTTTTTCTTTCATACTGTAACGACATAAGAAAAAATAACATAGTTTTCTTCCAAACTACTGAAAACATCGTTGTCAAAGTATCAAAATACATCAAAATTGTCTGAAACAGCAATGAAAAGCAAATCTAAATCAAAAAAAAAATTAATATTGACGGAGTTAACAGCATTTTTTTTTCTTTCATACTGTAACGACTAAAGAAAAAATAACATAGTTTTCTTCCAAACTACTGAAAACATCGTTGTCAAAGTATCAAAATACATCAAAATTGTCTGAAACAGCAATGAAAAGCAAATCTAAATCGAAAAGAAATTAATATTAACGGAAAAAAGTATTTTATTATCTTTCATACTGTACGACCAAAGAAAAAAAAACATCGTTTTCTTCCAAACTACTGAAAACATCGTTGTCAAAGTATCAAAATACATCAAAATTGTCTGAAACAGCAATGAAAAGCAAATCTAAATCAAAAAAAAAATTAATATTGACGGAGTTAACAGCATTTTTTTTTCTTTCATACTGTAACGACTAAAGAAAAAATAACATCGTTTTCTTCCAAACTACTGAAAACATCGTTGTCAAAGTATCAAAATACATCAAAATTGTCTGAAACAGCAATGAAAAGCAAATCTAAATCGAAAAGAAATTAATATTAACGGAGTTAAAAGTATTTTATTATCTTTCATACTGTACGACCAAAGAAAAAAAAACATCGTTTTCTTCCAAACTACTGAAAACATCGTTGTCAAAGTATCAAAATACATCAAAATTGTCTTAAACAGCAATGAAAAGCAAATCTAAATCGAAAAGAAATTAATATTGACGGAGTTAACAGCATTTTTTTTTTCTTTCATACTGTAACGACCAAAGAAATAAAAACATCGTTTTCTTCCAAACTACTAAAAATATCGTTGTCAAAGACATCAAGATTGTCTTAAACAGCAATGAAAAGCAAATCTAAATCGAAAAGAAATTAATATTAACGGAGTTAAAAGCATTTTATTTTCTTTCATACTGTAACTACCAAAGAAAAAAAACATCGTTTTCTTCCAAACTACTGAAAACCTCGTTGTCAAAGTATCAAAATACATCAAGATTGTCTTAAACAGCAATGAAAAGCAAATCTAAATCGAAAAGAAATTAATATTGACGGAGTTAACAGCATTTTTTTTTCTTTCATACTGTACGACCAAAGAAAGAAGAACATCGTTTTCTTCCAAACTACTAAAAATATCGTTGTCAAAGTATCAAAATACATCAAAATTGTCTTAAACAGCAATGAAAAGCAAATCTAAATCGAAAAGAAATTAATATTGACGGAGTTAAAAGCATTTTATTATCTTTCATACTGTACGACCAAAGAAAGAAGAACATCGTTTTCTTCCAAACTACTAAAAATATCGTTGTCAAAGTATCAAAATACATCAAAATTGTCTTAAACAGCAATGAAAAGCAAATCTAAATCGAAAAGAAATTAATATTGACGGAGTTAACAGCATTTTTTTTTTCTTTCATACTGTAACGACCAAAGAAATAAAAACATCGTTTTCTTCCAAACTACTAAAAATATCGTTGTCAAAGACATCAAGATTGTCTTAAACAGCAATGAAAAGCAAATCTAAATCGAAAAGAAATTAATATTAACGGAGTTAAAAGCATTTTATTTTCTTTCATACTGTAACGACCAAAGAAAAAAAAACATCGTTTTCTTCCAAACTACTGAAAACCTCGTTGTCAAAGTATCAAAATACATCAAGATTGTCTTAAACAGCAATGAAAAGCAAATCTAAATCGAAAAGAAATTAATATTAACGGAGTTAAAAGCATTTTTTTTTCTTTCATACTGTAACGACCAAAGAAATAAAAACATCGTTTTCTTCCAAACTACTGAAAATATCGTTGTCAAAGTATCAAAATACATCAAAATTGTTTTAAACAGCAATGAAAAGCAAATCTAAATCGAAAAAAATTAATATTGACGGAGTTAAAAGCATTTTATTCTCTTTCATACTGTAACGACTAAAGAAAAAATAACATTGTTTTCTTCCAAACTACTGAAAAAATCGTTGTCAAAGTATCAAAATACATCAAAATTGTCTGAAACAGCAATGAAAAGCAAATCTAAATCGATAAGAAATTAATATTGACGGAGTTAACAGCATTTTTTTTTTCTTTCATACTGTAACGACCAAAGAAATAAAAACATCGTTTTCTTCCAAACTACTAAAAATATCGTTGTCAAAGACATCAAGATTGTCTTAAACAGCAATGAAAAGCAAATCTAAATCGAAAAGAAATTAATATTAACGGAGTTAAAAGCATTTTATTTTCTTTCATACTGTAACGACCAAAGAAAAAAAAACATCGTTTTCTTCCAAACTACTAAAAACCTCGTTGTAAAAGTATCAAAATACATCAAGATTGTCTTAAACAGCAATGAAAAGCAAATCTAAATAGAAAAGAAATTAATATTGACGGAGTTAACAGCATTTTTTTTTCTTTCATACTGTAACGACCAAAGAAATAAAAACATCGTTTTCTTCCAAACTACTAAAAATATCGTTGTCAAAGTATCAAAATACATCAAAATTGTTTTAAACAGCAATGAAAAGCAAATCTAAATCGAAAAAAATTAATATTGACGGAGTTAAAAGCATTTTATTTTCTTTCATACTGTAACGACCAAAGAAAAAAAAACATCGTTTTCTTCCAAACTACTGAAAACCTCGTTGTCAAAGTATCAAAATACATCAAGATTGTCTTAAACATCAATGAAAAGCAAATCTAAATCGAAAAGAAATTAATATTAACGGAGTTAAAAGCATTTTTTTTTCTTTCATATTGTAACGACCAAAGAAATAAAAACATCGTTTTCTTCCAAACTACTAAAAATATCGTTGTCAAAGTATCAAAATACATCAAAATTGTTTTAAACAGCAATGAAAAGCAAATCTAAATCGAAAAAAATTAATATTGACGGAGTTAACAGCATTTTATTCTCTTTCATACTGTAACGACTAAAGAAAAAATAACATTGTTTTCTTCCAAACTACTGAAAAAATCGTTGTCAAAGTATCAAAATACATCAAAATTGTCTGAAACAGCAATGAAAAGCAAATCTAAATCGATAAGAAATTAATATTGACGGAGTTAACAGCATTTTTTTTTTCTTTCATACTGTAACGACCAAAGAAATAAAAACATCGTTTTCTTCCAAACTACTAAAAATATCGTTGTCAAAGACATCAAGATTGTCTTAAACAGCAATGAAAAGCAAATCTAAATCGAAAAGAAATTAATATTAACGGAGTTAAAAGCATTTTATTTTCTTTCATACTGTAACGACAAAAGAAAAAAAAACATCGTTTTCTTTTAAACTACTAAAAACCTCGTTGTCAAAGTATCAAAATACATCAAGATTGTCTTAAACAGCAATGAAATGCAAATCTAAATCGAAAAAAATTAATATTGACGGAGTTAAAAGCATTTTATTATCTTTCATACTCTACGACCAAAGAAAGAAGAACATCGTTTTCTTCCAAACTACTAAAAATATCGTTGTCAAAGTATCAAAATACATCAAAATTGTCTTAAACAGCAATGAAAAGCAAATCTAAATCGAAAAGAAATTAATATTGACGGAGTTAACAGCATTTTTTTTTCTTTCATACTGTAACGACCAAAGAAATAAAAACATCGTTTTCTTCCAAACTACTAAAAACATCGTTGTCAAAGTATCAAAATACATCAAAATTGTTTTAAACAGCAATGAAAAGCAAATTTAAATCGAAAAAAATTAATATTGATGGAGTTAAAAGCATTTTATTCTCTTTCATACTGTACGACCAAAGAAATAAGAACATCGTTTTCTTCCAAACTACTAAAAATATCGTTGTCAAAGTATCAAAATACATCAAAATTGCCTGAAACAATAATGAAAAGCAAATCTAAATCGAAAAAAAATTATATTGACGGAGTTAACAGCATTTTTTTTCTTTCATACTGTAACGACCAAAGAAATAAAAACATCGTTTTCTTCCAAACTACTAAAAATATCGTTGTCAAAGTATCAAAATACATCAAAATTGTCTGAAACAGCAATGAAAAGCAAATCTAAATCGATAAGAAATTAATATTGACGGAGTTAACAGCATTTTTTTTTTCTTTCATACTGTAACGACCAAAGAAATAAAAACATCGTTTTCTTCCAAACTACTAAAAATATCGTTGTCAAAGACATCAAGATTGTCTTAAACAGCAATGAAAAGCAAATCTAAATCGAAAAGAAATTAATATTAACGGAGTTAAAAGCATTTTATTTTCTTTCATACTGTAACGACCAAAGAAAAAATAAAACATCGTTTTCTTCTAAACTACTAAAAACCTCGTTGTCAAAGTATCAAAATACATCAAGATTGTCTTAAACAGCAATGAAAAGCAAATCTAAATCGAAAAGAAATTAATATTAACGGAGTTAAAAGCATTTTTTTTTCTTTCATACTGTAACGACCAAAGAAATAAAAACATCGTTTTCTTCCAAACTACTAAAAATATCGTTGTCAAAGTATCAAAATACATCAAAATTGTTTTAAACAGCAATGAAAAGCAAATCTAAATCGAAAAAAATTAATATTGACGGAGTTAAAAGCATTTTATTCTCTTTCATACTGTAACGACTAAAGAAAATATAACATTGTTTTCTTCCAAACTACTGAAAAAATCGTTGTCAAAGTATCAAAATACATCAAAATTGTCTGAAACAGCAATGAAAAGCAAATCTAAATCGAAAAGAAATTAATATTGACGGAGTTAACAGCATTTTTTTTTCTTTCATACTGTAACGACCAAAGAAATAAAAACATCGTTTTCTTCCAAACTACTAAAAACATCGTTGTCAAAGTATCAAAATACATCAAAATTGTTTTAAACAGCAATGAAAAGCAAATCTAAATCGAAAAAAAATTAATATTGACGGAGTTAAAAGCATTTTATTATCTTTCATACTGTACGACCAAAGAAAGAAGAACATCGTTTTCTTCCAAACTACTAAAAATATCGTTGTCAAAGTATCAAAATACATCAAAATTGCCTTAAACAGCAATGAAAAGCAAATCTAAATAAAAAAAAATTAATATTGACGGAGTTAACAGCATTTTTTTTTCTTTCATACTGTAACGACCAAAGAAAAAATAACTTCGTTTTCTTCCAAACTACTGAAAAAATCGTTGTCAAAGTATCAAAATACATCAAAATTGTCTTAAACAGCAATGAAAAGCAAATCTAAATCGAAAAAATTTAATATTGACGGAGTTAACAGCATTTTTTTTTCTTTCATACTCTAACGGCCAAAGAAATAAGAACATCGTTTCCTTCCAAACTACTAAAAATATCGTTGTCAAAGTATCAAAATACATCAAAATTGTCTGAAACAGCAATGAAAAGCAAATCTAAATCAAAAAAAAAATTAATATTGACGGAGTTAACAGCATTTTTTTTTCTTTCATACTGTAACGACTAAAGAAAAAATAACATAGTTTTCTTCCAAACTACTGAAAACATCGTTGTCAAAGTATCAAAATACATCAAAATTGTCTGAAACAGCAATGAAAAGCAAATCTAAATCAAAAAAAAAATTAATATTGACGGAGTTAACAGCATTTTTTTTTCTTTCATACTGTAACGTTTAAAGAAAAAATAACATCGTTTTCTTCCAAACTACTGAAAACATCGTTGTCAAAGTATCAAAATACATCAAAATTGTCTGAAACAGCAATGAAAAGCAAATCTAAATCAAAAAAAAAATTAATATTGACGGAGTTAACAGCATTTTTTTTTCTTTCATACTGTAACGACTAAAGAAAAAATAACATCGTTTTCTTCCAAACTACTGAAAACATCGTTGTCAAAGTATCAAAATACATCAAAATTGTCTGAAACAGCAATGAAAAGCAAATCTAAATCGAAAAGAAATTAATATTAACGGAGTTAAAAGTATTTTATTATCTTTCATACTGTACGACCAAAGAAAAAAAAACATCGTTTTCTTCCAAACTACTGAAAACATCGTTGTCAAAGTATCAAAATACATCAAAATTGTCTGAAACAGCAATGAAAAGCAAATCTAAATCAAAAAAAAAATTATTATTGACGGAGTTAACAGCATTTTTTTTTCTTTCATACTGTAACGACTAAAGAAAAAATAACATCGTTTTCTTCCAAACTACTGAAAACATCGTTGTCAAAGTATCAAAATACATCAAAATTGTCTGAAACAGCAATGAAAAGCAAATCTAAATCGAAAAAAATTAATATTGACGGAGTTAAAAGCATTTTATTCTCTTTCATACTGTAACGACTAAATAAAAAATAACATCGTTTTCTTCCAAACTACTGAAAAAATCGTTGTCAAAGTATCAAAATACATCAAAATTGTCTGAAACAGCAATGAAAAGCAAATCTAAATCGAAAAGAAATTAATATTGACGGAGTTAAAAGCATTTTTTTTTCTTTCATACTGTAACGACAAAGAAATAAAAACATCGTTTTCTTCCAAACTACTGAAAACATCGTTGTCAAAGTATCAAAATACATCAAGATTGTCTGAAACAGCAATGAAAAGCAAATCGAAATCGAAAAAAATTAATATTGACGGAGTTAAAAGCATTTTATTTTCTTTCATACTGTACGACCAAAGAAATAAAAACATCGTTTTCTTCCAAACTACTAAAAATATTGTTGTCAAAGTATCAAAATACATCAAAATTGTCAATGAAACAGCAATGAAAAGCAAATCTAAATCGAAAAGAAATTAATATTGACGGAGTTAACAGCATTTTTTTTCTTTCATACTGTAACGACCAAAGAAATAAAAACATCGTTTTCTTCCAAACTACTAAAAATATCGTTGTCAAAGTATCAAAATACATCAAAATTGTCTGAAACAGCAATGAAAAGCAAATCTAAATCGAAAAGAAATTAATATTGACGGAGTTAACAGCATTTTTTTTTCTTTCATACTGTAACGACCAAAGAAATAAAAACATCGTTTTCTTTCAAACTACTAAAAATATCGTTGTCAAAGTATCAAAATTGTCTTAAACAGCAATGAAATGCAAATCTAAATCGAAAAAAATTAATATTGACGGAGTTAAAAGCATTTTATTATCTTTCATACTGTACGACCAAAGAAAGAAAAACATCGTTTTCTTCCAAACTACTAAAAATATCGTTGTCAAAGTATCAAAATACATCAAAATTGTCTTAAACAGCAATGAAAAGCAAATCTAAATCGAAAAGAAATTAATATTGACGGAGTTAACAGCATTTTTTTTTTCTTTCATACTGTAACGACCAAAGAAATAAAAACATCGTTTTCTTCCAAACTACTAAAAATATCGTTGTCAAAGACATCAAGATTGTCTTAAACAGCAATGAAAAGCAAATCTTAATCGAAAAGAAATTAATATTAACGGAGTTAACAGCATTTTTTTTTTCTTTCATACTGTAACGACCAAAGAAATAAAAACATCGTTTTCTTCCAAACTACTAAAAATATCGTTGTCAAAGACATCAAGATTGTCTTAAACAGCAATGAAAAGCAAATCTAAGTCGAAAAGAAATTAATATTAACGGAGTTAAAAGCATTTTATTTTCTTTCATACTGTAACGACCAAAGAAAAAAAAACATCGTTTTCTTCCAAACTACTGAAAACCTCGTTGTCAAAGTATCAAAATACATCAAGATTGTCTTAAACAGCAATGAAAAGCAAATCTAAATCGAAAAGAAATTAATATTGACGGAGTTAACAGCATTTTTTTTTCTTTCATACTGTACGACCAAAGAAAGAAGAACATCGTTTTCTTCCAAACTACTAAAAATATCGTTGTCAAAGTATCAAAATACATCAAAATTGTCTTAAACAGCAATGAAAAGCAAATCTAAATCGAAAAGAAATTAATATTGACGGAGTTAAAAGCATTTTATTATCTTTCATACTGTACGACCAAAGAAAGAAGAACATCGTTTTCTTCCAAACTACTAAAAATATCGTTGTCAAAGTATCAAAATACATCAAAATTGTCTTAAACAGCAATGAAAAGCAAATCTAAATCGAAAAGAAATTAATATTGACGGAGTTAACAGCATTTTTTTTTTCTTTCATACTGTAACGACCAAAGAAATAAAAACATCGTTTTCTTCCAAACTACTAAAAATATCGTTGTCAAAGACATCAAGATTGTCTTAAACAGCAATGAAAAGCAAATCTAAATCGAAAAGAAATTAATATTAATGGAGTTAAAAGCATTTTTTTTTCTTTCATACTGTAACGACCAAAGAAATAAAAACATCGTTTTCTTCCAAACTACTAAAAATATCGTTGTCAAAGACATCAAGATTGTCTTAAACAGCAATGAAAAGCAAATCTAAATCGAAAAGAAATTAATATTAATGGAGTTAAAAGCATTTTTTTTTCTTTCATACTGTAACGACCAAAGAAAAAAAAACATCGTTTTCTTCCAAACTACTGAAAACCTCGTTGTCAAAGTATCAAAATACATCAAGATTGTCTTAAACAGCAATGAAAAGCAAATCTAAATCGAAAAGAAATTAATATTAATGGAGTTAAAAGCATTTTTTTTTCTTTCATACTGTAACGACCAAAGAAATAAAAACATCGTTTTCTTCCAAACTACTAAAAATATCGTTGTCAAAGTATCAAAATACATCAAAATTGTTTTAAACAGCAATGAAAAGCAAATCTAAATCGAAAAAAATTAATATTGACGGAGTTAAAAGCATTTTATTCTCTTTCATACTGTAACGACTAAAGAAAAAATAACATTGTTTTCTTCCAAACTACTGAAAAAATCGTTGTCAAAGTATCAAAATACATCAAAATTGTCTGAAACAGCAATGAAAAGCAAATCTAAATCGATAAGAAATTAATATTGACGGAGTTAACAGCATTTTTTTTTCTTTCATACTGTAACGACCAAAGAAATAAAAACATCGTTTTCTTCCAAACTACTAAAAATATCGTTGTCAAAGACATCAAGATTGTCTTAAACAGCAATGAAAAGCAAATCTAAATCGAAAAGAAATTAATATTAACGGAGTTAAAAGCATTTTATTTTCTTTCATACTGTAACGACCAAAGAAAAAAAAACATCGTTTTCTTCCAAACTACTAAAAACCTCGTTGTCAAAGTATCAAAATACATCAAGATTGTCTTAAACAGCAATGAAAAGCAAATCTAAATCGAAAAGAAATTAATATTAACGGAGTTAAAATCATTTTTTTTTCTTTCATACTGTAACGACCAAAGAAATAAAAACATCGTTTTCTTCCAAACTACTAAAAATATCGTTGTCAAAGTATCAAAATACATCAAAATTGTTTTAAACAGCAATGAAAAGCAAATCTAAATCGAAAAAAATTAAAATTGACGGAGTTAAAAGCATTTTATTCTCTTTCATACTGTAACGACCAAAGAAAAAAAAACATCGTTTTCTTCCAAACTACTGAAAACCTCGTTGTCAAAGTATCAAAATACATCAAGATTGTCTTAAACAGCAATGAAATGCAAATCTAAATCGAAAAAAATTAATATTGACGGAGTTAAAAGCATTTTATTATCTTTCATACTGTACGACCAAAGAAAAAATAACATCGTTTTCTTCCAAACTACTGAAAAAATCGTTGTCAAAGTATCAAAATACATCAAAATTGTCTGAAACAGCAATGAAAAGCAAATCTAAATCGATAAGAAATTAATATTGACGGAGTTAACAGCATTTTATTCTCTTTCATACTGTAACGACCAAAGAAATAAAAACATCGTTTTCTTCCAAACTACTAAAAATATCGTTGTCAAAGACATCAAGATTGTCTTAAACAGCAATGAAAAGCAAATCTAAATCGAAAAGAAATTAATATTAACGGAGTTAAAAGCATTTTATTTTCTTTCATACTGTAACGACCAAAGAAAAAAAAACATCGTTTTCTTCCAAACTACTAAAAACCTCGTTGTCAAAGTATCAAAATACATCAAGATTGTCTTAAACAGCAATGAAATGCAAATCTAAATCGAAAAAAATTAATATTGACGGAGTTAAAAGCATTTTATTATCTTTCATACTGTACGACCAAAGAAAGAAGAACATCGTTTTCTTCCAAACTACTAAAAATATCGTTGTCAAAGTATCAAAATACATCAAAATTGTCTTAAACAGCAATGAAAAGCAAATCTAAATCGAAAAGAAATTAATATTGACGGAGTTAACAGCATTTTTTTTTCTTTCATACTGTAACGACCAAAGAAATAAAAACATCGTTTTCTTCCAAACTACTAAAAACATCGTTGTCAAAGTATCAAAATACATCAAAATTGTTTTAAACAGCAATGAAAAGCAAATCTGAATCGAAAAAAATTAATATTGACGGAGTTAAAAGCATTTTATTCTCTTTCATACTGTAACGACCAAAGAAATAAGAACATCGTTTTCTTCCAAACTACTAAAAATATCGTTGTCAAAGTATCAAAATACATCAAAATTGCCTGAAACAATAATGAAAAGCAAATCTAAATCAAAAAAAAATTATATTGACGGAGTTAACAGCATTTTTTTTTCTTTCATACTGTAACGACCAAAGAAATAAAAACATCGTTTTCTTCCAAACTACTAAAAATATCGTTGTCAAAGTATCAAAATACATCAAAATTGTTTTAAACAGCAATGAAAAGCAAATCTAAATCGAAAAAAATTAATATTGACGGAGTTAAAAGCATTTTATTCTCTTTCATACTGTAACGACCAAAGAAATAAAAACATTGTTTTCTTCCAAACTACTGAAAAAATCGTTGTCAAAGTATCAAAATACATCAAAATTGTCTGAAACAGCAATGAAAAGCAAATCTAAATCGATAAGAAATTAATATTGACGGAGTTAACAGCATTTTTTTTTTTCTTTCATACTGTAACGACCAAAGAAATAAAAACATCGTTTTCTTCCAAACTACTAAAAATATCGTTGTCAAAGACATCAAGATTGTCTTAAACAGCAATGAAAAGCAAATCTAAATCGAAAAGAAATTAATATTAACGGAGTTAAAAGCATTTTATTTTCTTTCATACTGTAACGACCAAAGAAAAAAAAACATCGTTTTCTTCCAAACTACTAAAAACCTCGTTGTCAAAGTATCAAAATACATCAAGATTGTCTTAAACAGCAATGAAAAGCAAATCTAAATCGAAAAGAAATTAATATTAACGGAGTTAAAAGCATTTTTTTTTCTTTCATACTGTAACGACCAAAGAAATAAAAACATCGTTTTCTTCCAAACTACTAAAAATATCGTTGTCAAAGTATCAAAATACATCAAAATTGTTTTAAACAGCAATGAAAAGCAAATCTAAATCGAAAAAAATTAATATTGACGGAGTTTAAAGCATTTTATTCTCTTTCATACTGTAACGACTAAAGAAAAAATAACATTGTTTTCTTCCAAACTACTGAAAAAATCGTTGTCAAAGTATCAAAATACATCAAAATTGTCTGAAACAGCAATGAAAAGCAAATCTAAATCGAAAAGAAATTAATATTGACGGAGTTAACAGCATTTTTTTTTCTTTCATACTGTAACGACCAAAGAAATAAAAACATCGTTTTCTTCCAAACTACTAAAAATATCGTTGTCAAAGTATCAAAATACATCAAAATTGTTTTAAACAGCAATGAAAAGCAAATCTAAATCGAAAAAAATTAATATTGACGGAGTTAAAAGCATTTTATTCTCTTTCATACTGTACGACCAAAGAAATAAGAACATCGTTTTCTTCCAAACTACTAAAAATATCGTTGTCAAAGTATCAAAATACATCAAAATTGCCTGAAACAATAATGAAAAGCAAATCTAAATCGAAAAAAAATTATATTGACGGAGTTAACAGCATTTTTTTTTCTTTCATACTGTAACGACCAAAGAAATAAAAACATCGTTTTCTTCCAAACTACTAAAAATATCGTTGTCAAAGTATCAAAATACATCAAAATTGTTTTAAACAGCAATGAAAAGCAAATCTAAATCGAAAAAAATTAATATTGACGGAGTTAAAAGCATTTTATTTTCTTTCATACTGTACGACCAAAGAAATAAAAACATCGTTTTCTTCCAAACTACTGAAAATATCGTTGTCAAAGTATCAAAATGCATCAAAATTGTTTGATACAGCAATGAAAAGCAAATCTAAATCGAAAAAAATTAATATTGACGGAGTTAAAAGCATTTTATTCTGTTTCATACTATAACGACTAAAGAAAAAATAACATCGTTTTCTTCCAAACTACTGAAAAAATCGTTGTCAAAGTATCAAAATACATCAAAATTGTCTGAAACAGCAATGAAAAGCAAATCTAAATCGAAAAGAAATTAATATTGACGGAGTTAACAGCATTTTTTTTTCTTTCATACTGTAACGACTAAAGAAAAAATAACATCGTTTTCTTCCAAACTACTGAAAACATCGTTGTCAAAGTATCAAAATACATCAAAATTGTCTGAAACAGCAATGAAAAGCAAATCTAAATCAAAAAAAAAATTAATATTGACGGAGTTAACAGCATTTTTTTTTCTTTCATACTGTAACGACTAAAGAAAAAATAACATCGTTTTCTTCCAAACTACTGAAAACATCGTTGTCAAAGTATCAAAATACATCAAAATTGTCTGAAACAGCAATGAAAAGCAAATCTAAATCGAAAAGAAATTAATATTAACGGAGTTAAAAGTATTTTATTATCTTTCATACTGTACGACCAAAGAAAAAAAAACATCGTTTTCTTCCAAACTACTGAAAACATCGTTGTCAAAGTATCAAAATACATCAAAATTGTCTGAAACAGCAATGAAAAGCAAATCTAAATCGAAAAAAATTAATATTGACGGAGTTTAAAGCATTTTATTATCTTTCATACTGAAACGACTAAAGAAAAAATAACATCGTTTTCTTCCAAACTACTGAAAAAATCGTTGTCAAAGTATCAAAATACATCAAAATTGTCTGAAACAGCAATGAAAAGCAAATCTAAATCGAAAAAAATTAATATTGACGGAGTTAACAGCATTTTTTTTTCTTTCATACTGTAACGACTAAAGAAAAAATAACATCGTTTTCTTCCAAACTACTGAAAACATCGTTGTCAAAGTATCAAAATACATCAAAATTGTTTTAAACAGCAATGAAAAGCAAATCTAAATCGAAAAGAAATTAATATTGACGGAGTTAATAGCATTTTTTTTTCTTTCATACTGTAACGACCAAAGAAATAAAAACATCGTTTTCTTCCAAACTACTAAAAATATCGTTGTCAAAGTATCAAAATACATCAAAATTGTTTTAAACAGCAATGAAATGCAAATCTAAATCGAAAAAAATTAATATTGACGGAGTTAAAAGCATTTTATTCTGTTTCATACTATAACGACTAAAGAAAAAATAACATCGTTTTCTTCCAAACTACTAAAAATATCGTTGTCAAAGTATCAAAATACATCAAAATTGTCTGAAACAGCAATGAAAAGCAAATCTAAATCGAAAAGAAATTAATATTGACGGAGTTAACAGCATTTTTTTTTCTTTCATACTGTAACGACCAAAGAAATAAAAACATCGTTTTCTTCCAAACTACTAAAAATATCGATGTCAAAGACATCAAGATTGTCTTAAACAGCAATGAAAAGCAAATCTAAATCGAAAAGAAATTAATACTGACGGAGTTAAAGCATTTTATTTTCTTTCATACTGTAACGACCAAAAAAAAAAACATCGTTTTCTTCCAAACTACTGAAAACCTCGTTGTCAAAGTATCAAAATACATCAAGATTGTCTTAAACAGCAATGAAAAGCAAATCTAAATCGAAAAGAAATTAATATTAACGGAGTTAAAAGCATTTTATTTTCTTTCATACTGTAACGACCAAAGAAAAAAAAACATCGTTTTCTTCCAAACTACTAAAAATATCGTTGTCAAAGTATCAAAATACATCAAAATTGTTTTAAACAGCAATGAAAAGCAAATCTAAATCGAAAAGAAATTAATATTGACGGAGTTAACAGCATTTTTTTTTCTTTCATACTGTACGACCAAAGAAAAAAAAACATCGTTTTCTTCCAAACTACTGAAAACATCGTTGTCAAAGTATCAAAATACATCAAAATTGTCTGAAACAGCAATGAAAAGCAAATCTAAATCGAAAAGAAATTAATATTGACGGAGTTAACAGCATTTTTTTTTCTTTCATACTGTACGACCAAAGAAAAAAAAACATCGTTTTCTTCCAAACTACTGAAAACATCGTTGTCAAAGTATCAAAATACATCAAAATTGTCTGAAACAGCAATGAAAAGCAAATCTAAATCGAAAAAAATTAATATTGACGGAGTTTAAAGCATTTTATTCTCTTTCATACTGTAACGACTAAAGAAAAAATAACATTGTTTTCTTCCAAACTACTGAAAAAATCGTTGTCAAAGTATCAAAATACATCAAAATTGTCTGAAACAGCAATGAAAAGCAAATCTAAATCGAAAAGAAATTAATATTGACGGAGTTAACAGCATTTTTTTTTCTTTCATACTGTAACGACCAAAGAAATAAAAACATCGTTTTCTTCCAAACTACTAAAAATATCGTTGTCAAAGTATCAAAATACATCAAAATTGTTTTAAACAGCAATGAAAAGCAAATCTAAATCGAAAAAAATTAATATTGACGGAGTTAAAAGCATTTTATTCTCTTTCATACTGTACGACCAAAGAAATAAGAACATCGTTTTCTTCCAAACTACTAAAAATATCGTTGTCAAAGTATCAAAATACATCAAAATTGCCTGAAACAATAATGAAAAGCAAATCTAAATCGAAAAAAAATTATATTGACGGAGTTAACAGCATTTTTTTTTCTTTCATACTGTAACGACCAAAGAAATAAAAACATCGTTTTCTTCCAAACTACTAAAAATATCGTTGTCAAAGTATCAAAATACATCAAAATTGTTTTAAACAGCAATGAAAAGCAAATCTAAATCGAAAAAAATTAATATTGACGGAGTTAAAAGCATTTTATTTTCTTTCATACTGTACGACCAAAGAAATAAAAACATCGTTTTCTTCCAAACTACTGAAAATATCGTTGTCAAAGTATCAAAATGCATCAAAATTGTTTGATACAGCAATGAAAAGCAAATCTAAATCGAAAAAAATTAATATTGACGGAGTTAAAAGCATTTTATTCTGTTTCATACTATAACGACTAAAGAAAAAATAACATCGTTTTCTTCCAAACTACTGAAAAAATCGTTGTCAAAGTATCAAAATACATCAAAATTGTCTGAAACAGCAATGAAAAGCAAATCTAAATCGAAAAGAAATTAATATTGATGGAGTTAACAGCATTTTTTTTTCTTTCATACTGTAACGACCAAAGAAATAAAAACATCGTTTTCTTCCAAATTACTAAAAATATCGTTGTCAAAGTATCAAAATACATCAAAATTGTTTTAAACAGCAATAAAAAGCATATCTTAATCGAAAAGAAATTAATATTGACGGAGTTAACAGCATTTTTTTTTCTTTCATACTGTAACGACCAAAGAAATAAAAACATCGTTTTCTTCCAAACTACTAAAAATATCGTTGTCAAATTATCAAAATACATCAAAATTGTTTTAAACAGCAATGAAAAGCAAATCTAAATCGAAAAAAATTAATATTGACGGAGTTAAAAGCATTTTATTCTCTTTCATACTGTAACGACTAAAGAAAAAATAACATTGTTTTCTTCCAAACTACTGAAAAAATCGTTGTCAAAGTATCAAAATACATCAAAATTGTCTGAAACAGCAATGAAAAGCAAATCTAAATCGAAAAGAAATTAATATTGACGGAGTTAACAGCATTTTTTTTTCTTTCATACTGTAACGACTAAAGAAAAAATAACATCGTTTTCTTCCAAACTACTGAAAACATCGTTGTCAAAGTATCAAAATACATCAAAATTGTCTGAAACAGCAATGAAAAGCAAATCTAAATCAAAAAAAAAATTAATATTGACGGAGTTAACAGCATTTTTTTTTCTTTCATACTGTAACGACTAAAGAAAAAATAACATCGTTTTCTTCCAAACTACTGAAAACATCGTTGTCAAAGTATCAAAATACATCAAAATTGTCTGAAACAGCAATGAAAAGCAAATCTAAATCGAAAAGAAATTAATATTAACGGAGTTAAAAGTATTTTATTATCTTTCATACTGTACGACCAAAGAAAAAAAAACATCGTTTTCTTCCAAACTACTGAAAACATCGTTGTCAAAGTATCAAAATACATCAAAATTGTCTGAAACAGCAATGAAAAGCAAATCTAAATCGAAAAAAATTAATATTGACGGAGTTTAAAGCATTTTATTATCTTTCATACTGAAACGACTAAAGAAAAAATAACATCGTTTTCTTCCAAACTACTGAAAAAATCGTTGTCAAAGTATCAAAATACATCAAAATTGTCTGAAACAGCAATGAAAAGCAAATCTAAATCGAAAAAAAAATTAATATTGACGGAGTTAACAGCATTTTTTTTTCTTTCATACTGTAACGACCAAAGAAATAAAAACATCGTTTTCTTCCAAATTACTAAAAATATCGTTGTCAAAGTATCAAAATACATCAAAATTGTTTTAAACAGCAATGAAAAGCAAATCTAAATCGAAAAGAAATTAATATTGACGGAGTTAATAGCATTTTTTTTTCTTTCATACTGTAACGACCAAAGAAATAAAAACATCGTTTTCTTCCAAACTACTAAAAATATCGTTGTCAAAGTATCAAAATACATCAAAATTGTTTTAAACAGCAATGAAATGCAAATCTAAATCGAAAAAAATTAATATTGACGGAGTTAAAAGCATTTTATTCTGTTTCATACTATAACGACTAAAGAAAAAATAACATCGTTTTCTTCCAAACTACTAAAAATATCGTTGTCAAAGTATCAAAATACATCAAAATTGTCTGAAACAGCAATGAAAAGCAAATCTAAATCGAAAAGAAATTAATATTGACGGAGTTAACAGCATTTTTTTTTCTTTCATACTGTAACGACCAAAGAAATAAAAACATCGTTTTCTTCCAAACTACTAAAAATATCGATGTCAAAGACATCAAGATTGTCTTAAACAGCAATGAAAAGCAAATCTAAATCGAAAAGAAATTAATACTGACGGAGTTAAAGCATTTTATTTTCTTTCATACTGTAACGACCAAAAAAAAAAACATCGTTTTCTTCCAAACTACTGAAAACCTCGTTGTCAAAGTATCAAAATACATCAAGATTGTCTTAAACAGCAATGAAAAGCAAATCTAAATCGAAAAGAAATTAATATTAACGGAGTTAAAAGCATTTTATTTTCTTTCATACTGTAACGACCAAAGAAAAAAAAACATCGTTTTCTTCCAAACTACTAAAAATATCGTTGTCAAAGTATCAAAATACATCAAAATTGTTTTAAACAGCAATGAAAAGCAAATCTAAATCGAAAAAAATTAATATTGACGGAGTTAAAAGCATTTTATTCTCTTTCATACTGTAACGACTAAAGAAAAAATAACATTGTTTTCTTCCAAACTACTGAAAAAATCGTTGTCAAAGTATCAAAATACATCAAAATTGTCTGAAACAGCAATGAAAAGCAAATCTAAATCGAAAAGAAATTAATATTGACGGAGTTAACAGCATTTTTTTTTCTTTCATACTGTAACGACCAAAGAAATAAAAACATCGTTTTCTTCCAAACTACTAAAAACATCGTTGTCAAAGTATCAAAATACATCAAAATTGTTTTAAACAACAATGAAAAGCAAATCTAAATCGAAAAAAATTAATATTGACGGAGTTAAAAGCATTTTTTTTCTTTCATACTGTACGACCAAAGAAATAAGAACATCGTTTTCTTCCAAACTACTGAAAAAATCGTTGTCAAAGTATCAAAATACATTAAAATTGCCTGAAACAGCAATGAAAAGCAAATCTAAATCGATAAAAAATTATATTGACGGAGTTAACAGCATTTTTTTTTCTTTCATACTGTAACGACCAAAGAAATAAAAACATCGTTTTCTTCCAAACTACTAAAAATATCGTTGTCAAAGTATCAAAATACATCAAATTTGTTTTAAACAGCAATGAAAAGCAAATCTAAATCGAAAAGAAATTAATATTAACGGAGTTAAAAGCATTTTTTTTTCTTTCATACTGTACGACCAAAGAAATAAAAACATCGTTTTCTTCCAAACTACTAAAAATATCGTTGTCAAAGTATCAAAATACATCAAAATTGTTTGATACAGCAATGAAAAGCAAATCTAAATCGAAAAAAAATAATATTGACGGAGTTTAAAGCATTTTATTCTCTTTCATACTGAAACGACTAAAGAAAAAATAACATCGTTTTCTTCCAAACTACTGAAAAAATCGTTGTCAAAGTATCAAAATACATCAAAATTGTCTGAAACAGCAATGAAAAGCAAATCTAAATCGAAAAAAAAATTAATATTGACGGAGTTAACAGCATTTTTTTTTCTTTCATACTGTAACGACCAAAGAAATAAAAACATCGTTTTCTTCCAAATTACTAAAAATATCGTTGTCAAAGTATCAAAATACATCAAAATTGTTTTAAACAGCAATGAAAAGCAAATCTAAATCGAAAAGAAATTAATATTGACGGAGTTAATAGCATTTTTTTTTCTTTCATACTGTAACTACCAAAGAAATAAAAACATCGTTTTCTTCCAAACTACTAAAAATATCGTTGTCAAAGTATCAAAATACATCAAAATTGTTTTAAACAGCAATGAAATGCAAATCTAAATCGAAAAAAATTAATATGACGGAGTTAAAAGCATTTTATTCTGTTTCATACTATAACGACTAAAGAAAAAATAACATCGTTTTCTTCCAAACTACTAAAAATATCGTTGTCAAAGTATCAAAATACATCAAAATTGTCTGAAACAGCAATGAAAAGCAAATCTAAATCGAAAAGAAATTAATATTGACGGAGTTAACAGCATTTTTTTTTCTTTCATACTGTAACGACCAAAGAAATAAAAACATCGTTTTCTTCCAAACTACTAAAAATATCGATGTCAAAGACATCAAGATTGTCTTAAACAGCAATGAAAAGCAAATCTAAATCGAAAAGAAATTAATACTGACGGAGTTAAAGCATTTTATTTTCTTTCATACTGTAACGACCAAAAAAAAAAACATCGTTTTCTTCCAAACTACTGAAAACCTCGTTGTCAAAGTATCAAAATACATCAAGATTGTCTTAAACAGCAATGAAAAGCAAATCTAAATCGAAAAGAAATTAATATTAACGGAGTTAAAAGCATTTTATTTTCTTTCATACTGTAACGACCAAAGAAAAAAAAACATCGTTTTCTTCCAAACTACTGAAAACATCGTTGTCAAAGTATCAAAATACATCAAGATTGTCTTAAACAGCAATGAAAAGCAAATCTAAATCGAAAAAAATTAATATTGACGGAGTTAAAGCATTTTATTTTCTTTCATACTGTAACGACTAAAGAAATAAAAACATCGTTTTCTTCCAAACTACTGAAAACATCGTTGTCAAAGTATCAAAATACATCAAGAAATTAATACTGAAGGAGTTAAAGCATTTTATTTTCTTTCATACTGTAACGACCAAAGAAAAAAAACATCGTTTTCTTCCAAACTACTGAAAACCTCGTTGTCAAAATATCAAAATACATAGAGATTGTTTTGAACAGCAATGAAAAGCAAATCTAAATCGAAAAGAAATTAATATTAAGGGAATTAAAAGCATTTTTTTTTCTTTCATATTGTAACGACCAAAAAAAAAAAAACATCGTTTTCTTCTAAACTACTGAAAACATTGTTGTCAAAGTATCAAAATACATCAAGATTGTCAATGAAAACAGCAATGAAAAGTAAATCTAAATAAAAAAAAAATGTAATGACGGAGTTAAAAGCATTTTATTTTCTTTCATACTGTAGCGACCAAAGAAAAAAAAACATCGTTTTCTTCCAAACTACTGAAAACATCGTTGTCAAAGTATCAAAATACATCAAGATTGTCTTAAACAGCAATGAAAAGCAAATCTAAATCGAAAAGAAATTAATATTGACGGAGTTAAAAGCATTTTATTTTCTTTCATACTGTAACGACTAAAGAAAAAAAAACATCGTTTTCTTCCAAACTACTGAAAACATCGTTGTCAAAGTATCAAAATACATCAAGATTGTCTTAAACAGCAATGAAAAGCAAATCTAAATCGAAAAGAAATTAATATTGACGGAGTTAACAGCATTTTATTTTCTTTCATACTGTAACGACTAAAGAAAAAAAAACATCGTTTTCTTCCAAACTACTGAAAACATCGTTGTCAAAGTATCAAAATACATCAAGATTGTCTTAAACAGCAATGAAAAGCAAATCTAAATAAAAAAAAAAAATTAATGACGGAGTTAAAAGCATTTTTTTTTCTTTCATACTGTAACGACCAAAGAAAAAAAAACATCGTTTTCTTCCAAACTACTGAAAAAATCGTTGTCAAAGTATCAAAATACATCAAGATTGTCTTAAACAGCAATGAAAAGCAAATCTAAATCGAAAAGAAATTAATATTGACGGAGTTAAAAGCATTTTATTTTCTTTCATACTGTAACGACTAAAGAAAAAAAAACATCGTTTTCTTCCAAACTACTGAAAACATCGTTGTCAAAGTATCAAAATACATCAAGATTGTCTTAAACAGCAATGAAAAGCAAATCTAAATCGAAAAGAAATTAATATTGACGGAGTTAACAGCATTTTATTTTCTTTCATACTGTAACGACTAAAGAAAAAAAAACATCGTTTTCTTCCAAACTACTGAAAACATCGTTGTCAAAGTATCAAAATACATCAAGATTGTCTTAAACAGCAATGAAAAGCAAATCTAAATAAAAAAAAAAAAATTAATGACGGAGTTAAAAGCATTTTTTTTTCTTTCATACTGTAACGACCAAAGAAAAAAAAACATCGTTTTCTTCCAAACTACTGAAAAAATCGTTGTCAAAGTATCAAAATACATCAAGATTGTCTTAAACAGCAATGAAAAGCAAATCTAAATCGAAAAGAAATTAATATTGACGGAGTTAAAAGCATTTTATTTTCTTTCAAACTGTAGCGACCAAAGAAATAAAAACATCGTTTTCTTCCAAATTACTAAAAATATCGTTGTCAAAGTATCAAAATACATCAAAATTGTTTTAAACAGCAATGAAAAGCAAATCTAAATCGAAAAGAAATTAATATTGACGGAGTTAATAGCATTTTTTTTTCTTTCATACTGTAACTACCAAAGAAATAAAAACATCGTTTTCTTCCAAACTACTAAAAATATCGTTGTCAAAGTATCAAAATACATCAAAATTGTTTTAAACAGCAATGAAATGCAAATCTAAATCGAAAAAAATTAATATTGACGGAGTTAAAAGCATTTTATTCTGTTTCATACTATAACGACTAAAGAAAAAATAACATCGTTTTCTTCCAAACTACTGAAAACATCGTTGTCAAAGTATCAAAATACATCAAGATTGTCTTAAACAGCAATGAAAAGCAAATCTAAATCGAAAAAAATTAATATTGACGGAGTTAAAGCATTTTATTTTCTTTCATACTGTAACGACCAAAGAAATAAAAACATCGTTTTCTTCCAAACTACTAAAAATATCGTTGTCAAAGACATCAAGATTGTCTTAAACAGCAATGAAAAGCAAATCTAAATCGAAAAGAAATTAATACTGACGGAGTTAAAGCATTTTATTTTCTTTCATACTGTAACGACCAAAAAAAAAAACATCGTTTTCTTCCAAACTACTGAAAACCTCGTTGTCAAAGTATCAAAATACATCAAGATTGTCTTAAACAGCAATGAAAAGCAAATCTAAATCGAAAAGAAATTAATATTAACGGAGTTAAAAGCATTTTATTTTCTTTCATACTGTAACGACCAAAGAAAAAAAAACATCGTTTTCTTCCAAACTACTGAAAACATCGTTGTCAAAGTATCAAAATACATCAAGATTGTCTTAAACAGCAATGAAAAGCAAATCTAAATCGAAAAAAATTAATATTGACGGAGTTAAAGCATTTTATTTTCTTTCATACTGTAACGACTAAAGAAATAAAAACATCGTTTTCTTCCAAACTACTGAAAACATCGTTGTCAAAGTATCAAAATACATCAAGAAATTAATACTGAAGGAGTTAAAGCATTTTATTTTCTTTCATACTGTAACGACCAAAGAAAAAAAACATCGTTTTCTTCCAAACTACTGAAAACCTCGTTGTCAAAATATCAAAATACATAGAGATTGTTTTGAACAGCAATGAAAAGCAAATCTAAATCGAAAAGAAATTAATATTAAGGGAATTAAAAGCATTTTTTTTTCTTTCATACTGTAACGACCAAAGAAATAAAAACATCGTTTTCTTCCAAATTACTAAAAATATCGTTGTCAAAGTATCAAAATACATCAAAATTGTTTTAAACAGCAATGAAAAGCAAATCTAAATCGAAAAGAAATTAATATTGACGGAGTTAATAGCATTTTTTTTTCTTTCATACTGTAACTACCAAAGAAATAAAAACATCGTTTTCTTCCAAACTACTAAAAATATCGTTGTCAAAGTATCAAAATACATCAAAATTGTTTTAAACAGCAATGAAATGCAAATCTAAATCGAAAAAAATTAATATTGACGGAGTTAAAAGCATTTTATTCTGTTTCATACTATAACGACTAAAGAAAAAATAACATCGTTTTCTTCCAAACTACTAAATATATCGTTGTCAAAGTATCAAAATACATCAAAATTGTCTGAAACAGCAATGAAAAGCAAATCTAAATCGAAAAGAAATTAATATTGACGGAGTTAACAGCATTTTTTTTTCTTTCATACTGTAACGACCAAAGAAATAAAAACATCGTTTTCTTCCAAACTACTAAAAATATCGATGTCAAAGACATCAAGATTGTCTTAAACAGCAATGAAAAGCAAATCTAAATCGAAAAGAAATTAATACTGACGGAGTTAAAGCATTTTATTTTCTTTCATACTGTAACGACCAAAAAAAAAAACATCGTTTTCTTCCAAACTACTGAAAACCTCGTTGTCAAAGTATCAAAATACATCAAGATTGTCTTAAACAGCAATGAAAAGCAAATCTCAATCGAAAAGAAATTAATATTAACAGAGTTAAAAGCGTTTTATTTTCTTTTATATTGTAACGACCAAAGAAAAAAAAACATCGTTTTCTTCCAAACTACTGAAAACATCGTTGTCAAAGTATCAAAATACATCAAGATTGTCTTAAACAGCAATGAAAAGCAAATCTAAATCGAAAAGAAATTAATATTGACGGAGTTAACAGCATTTTATTTTCTTTCATACTGTAACGACTAAAGAAAAAAAAACATCGTTTTCTTCCAAACTACTGAAAACATCGTTGTCAAAGTATCAAAATACATCAAGATTGTCTTAAACAGCAATGAAAAGCAAATCTAAATAAACAAAAAAAAATTAATGACGGAGTTAAAAGCATTTTTTTTTCTTTCATACTGTAACGACCAAAGAAAAAAAAACATCGTTTTCTTCCAAACTACTGAAAAAATCGTTGTCAAAGTATCAAAATACATCAAGATTGTCTTAAACAGCAATGAAAAGCAAATCTAAATCGAAAAGAAATTAATATTGACGGAGTTAAAAGCATTTTATTTTCTTTCATACTGTAACGACTAAAGAAAAAAAAACATCGTTTTCTTCCAAACTACTGAAAACATCGTTGTCAAAGTATCAAAATACATCAAGATTGTCTTAAACAGCAATGAAAAGCAAATCTAAATCGAAAAGAAATTAATATTGACGGAGTTAACAGCATTTTATTTTCTTTCATACTGTAACGACTAAAGAAAAAAAAACATCGTTTTCTTCCAAACTACTGAAAACATCGTTGTCAAAGTATCAAAATACATCAAGATTGTCTTAAACAGCAATGAAAAGCAAATCTAAATCGAAAAGAAATTAATATTAACGGAGTTAAAAGCATTTTATTTTCTTTCAAACTGTAGCGACCAAAGAAAAAAAAAACATCGTTTTCTTCCAAACTACTGAAAAAATCGTTGTCAAAGTATCAAAATACATCAAGATTGTCTTAAACAGCAATGAAAAGCAAATCTAAATCGAAAAGAAATTAATATTAACGGAGTTAAAAGCATTTTTTTTTCTTTCATACTGTAACGACCAAAGAAATAAAAACATCGTTTTCTTCCAAATTACTAAAAATATCGTTGTCAAAGTATCAAAATACATCAAAATTGTTTTAAACAGCAATGAAAAGCAAATCTAAATCGAAAAAAATTAATATTGACGGAGTTAAAGCATTTTATTTTCTTTCATACTGTAACGACTAAAGAAATAAAAACATCGTTTTCTTCCAAACTACTGAAAACATCGTTGTCAAAGTATCAAAATACATCAAGAAATTAATACTGAAGGAGTTAAAGCATTTTTTTTTCTTTCATACTGTAACGACCAAAGAAATAAAAACATCGTTTTCTTCCAAACTACTGAAAACCTCGTTGTCAAAGTATCAAAATACATCAAGATTGTCTTAAACAGCAATGAAAAGCAAATCTCAATCGAAAAGAAATTAATATTAACAGAGTTAAAAGCGTTTTATTTTCTTTTATATTGTAACGACCAAAGAAAAAAAAACATCGTTTTCTTCCAAACTACTGAAAACATCGTTGTCAAAGTATCAAAATACATCAAGATTGTCTTAAACAGCAATGAAAAGCAAATCTAAATCGAAAAGAAATTAATATTGACGGAGTTAACAGCATTTTATTTTCTTTCATACTGTAACGACTAAAGAAAAAAAAACATCGTTTTCTTCCAAACTACTGAAAACATCGTTGTCAAAGTATCAAAATACATCAAGATTGTCTTAAACAGCAATGAAAAGCAAATCTAAATAAACAAAAAAAAATTAATGACGGAGTTAAAAGCATTTTTTTTTCTTTCATACTGTAACGACCAAAGAAAAAAAAACATCGTTTTCTTCCAAACTACTGAAAAAATCGTTGTCAAAGTATCAAAATACATCAAGATTGTCTTAAACAGCAATGAAAAGCAAATCTAAATCGAAAAGAAATTAATATTGACGGAGTTAAAAGCATTTTATTTTCTTTCATACTGTAACGACTAAAGAAAAAAAAACATCGTTTTCTTCCAAACTACTGAAAACATCGTTGTCAAAGTATCAAAATACATCAAGATTGTCTTAAACAGCAATG
Organism: Ptychoptera albimana; assembly: GCA_961205885.1. NCBI lineage: Eukaryota > Metazoa > Arthropoda > Insecta > Diptera > Ptychopteridae > Ptychoptera > Ptychoptera albimana. The sequence continues at coordinate 17,958,366 of OY540803.1, read as the reverse complement.
AAAAGCAAATCTAAATCGAAAAGAAATTAATATTGACGGAGTTAACAGCATTTTATTTTCTTTCATACTGTAACGACTAAAGAAAAAAAAACATCGTTTTCTTCCAAACTACTGAAAACATCGTTGTCAAAGTATCAAAATACATCAAGATTGTCTTAAACAGCAATGAAAAGCAAATCTAAATCGAAAAGAAATTAATATTAACGGAGTTAAAAGCATTTTATTTTCTTTCAAACTGTAGCGACCAAAGAAAAAAAAAACATCGTTTTCTTCCAAACTACTGAAAACCTCGTTGTCAAAATATCAAAATACATAGAGATTGTTTTGAACAGCAATGAAAAGCAAATCTAAATCGAAAAGAAATTAATATTAAGGGAATTAAAAGCATTTTTTTTTCTTTCATACTGTAACGACCAAAGAAATAAAAACATCGTTTTCTTCCAAATTACTAAAAATATCGTTGTCAAAGTATCAAAATACATCAAAATTGTTTTAAACAGCAATGAAAAGCAAATCTAAATCGAAAAAAATTAATATTGACGGAGTTAAAGCATTTTATTTTCTTTCATACTGTAACGACTAAAGAAATAAAAACATCGTTTTCTTCCAAACTACTGAAAACATCGTTGTCAAAGTATCAAAATACATCAAGAAATTAATACTGAAGGAGTTAAAGCATTTTATTTTCTTTCATACTGTAACGACCAAAGAAAAAAAACATCGTTTTCTTCCAAACTACTGAAAACCTCGTTGTCAAAATATCAAAATACATAGAGATTGTTTTGAACAGCAATGAAAAGCAAATCTAAATCGAAAAGAAATTAATATTAAGGGAATTAAAAGCATTTTTTTTTCTTTCATATTGTAACGACCAAAAAAAAAAAAACATCGTTTTCTTCTAAACTACTGAAAACATTGTTGTCAAAGTATCAAAATACATCAAGATTGTCAATGAAAACAGCAATGAAAAGTAAATCTAAATAAAAAAAAAATGTAATGACGGAGTTAAAAGCATTTTATTTTCTTTCATACTGTAGCGACCAAAGAAAAAAAAACATCGTTTTCTTCCAAACTACTGAAAAAATCGTTGTCAAAGTATCAAAATACATCACGATTGTCTTAAACAGCAATGAAAAGCAAATCTCAATCGAAAAGAAATTAATATTAACAGAGTTAAAAGCGTTTTATTTTCTTTTATATTGTAACGACCAAAGAAAAAAAAACATCGTTTTCTTCCAAACTACTGAAAACATCGTTGTCAAAGTATCAAAATACATCAAGATTGTCTTAAACAGCAATGAAAAGCAAATCTAAATCGAAAAGAAATTAATATTGACGGAGTTAACAGCATTTTATTTTCTTTCATACTGTAACGACTAAAGAAAAAAAAACATCGTTTTCTTCCAAACTACTGAAAACATCGTTGTCAAAGTATCAAAATACATCAAGATTGTCTTAAACAGCAATGAAAAGCAAATCTAAATAAACAAAAAAAAATTAATGACGGAGTTAAAAGCATTTTTTTTTCTTTCATACTGTAACGACCAAAGAAAAAAAAACATCGTTTTCTTCCAAACTACTGAAAAAATCGTTGTCAAAGTATCAAAATACATCAAGATTGTCTTAAACAGCAATGAAAAGCAAATCTAAATCGAAAAGAAATTAATATTGACGGAGTTAAAAGCATTTTATTTTCTTTCATACTGTAACGACTAAAGAAAAAAAAACATCGTTTTCTTCCAAACTACTGAAAACATCGTTGTCAAAGTATCAAAATACATCAAGATTGTCTTAAACAGCAATGAAAAGCAAATCTAAATCGAAAAGAAATTAATATTGACGGAGTTAACAGCATTTTATTTTCTTTCATACTGTAACGACTAAAGAAAAAAAAACATCGTTTTCTTCCAAACTACTGAAAACATCGTTGTCAAAGTATCAAAATACATCAAGATTGTCTTAAACAGCAATGAAAAGCAAATCTAAATAAAAAAAAAAAAATTAATGACGGAGTTAAAAGCATTTTTTTTTCTTTCATACTGTAACGACCAAAGAAAAAAAAACATCGTTTTCTTCCAAACTACTGAAAAAATCGTTGTCAAAGTATCAAAATACATCAAGATTGTCTTAAACAGCAATGAAAAGCAAATCTAAATCGAAAAGAAATTAATATTGACGGAGTTAAAAGCATTTTATTTTCTTTCAAACTGTAGCGACCAAAGAAAAAAAAAACATCGTTTTCTTCCAAACTACTGAAAAAATCGTTGTCAAAGTATCAAAATACATCAAGATTGTCTTAAACAGCAATGAAAAGCAAATCTAAATCGAAAAGAAATTAATATTAACGGAGTTAAAAGCATTTTATTTTCTTTCATACTGTAGCGACCAAAGAAAAAAAAACATCGTTTTCTTCCAAACTACTGAAAACATCGTTGTCAAAGTATCAAAATACATCAAGATTGTCTTAAACAGCAATGAAAAGCAAATCTAAATCGAAAAGAAATTAATATTAACGGAGTTAACAGCATTTTATTTTCTTTCATACTGTAACGACCAAAGAAAAAAAACATCGTTTTCTTCCAAACTACTGAAAACATCGTTGTCAAAGTATCAAAATACATCAAGATTGTCTTAAACAGCAATGAAAAGCAAATCTAAATCGAAAAGAAATTAATATTAACGGAGTTAAAAGCATTTTATTTTCTTTCATACTGTAGCGACCAAAGAAAAAAAAACATCGTTTTCTTCCAAACTACTGAAAAAATCGTTGTCAAAGTATCAAAATACATCAAGATTGTCTTAAACAGCAATGAAAAGCAAATCTAAATCGAAAAGAAATTAATATTGACGGAGTTAAAAGCATTTTATTTTCTTTCATACTGTAGCGACTAAAGAAAAAAAAACATCGTTTTCTTCCAAACTACTGAAAAAATCGTTGTCAAAGTATCAAAATACATCAAGATTGTCTTAAACAGCAATGAAAAGCAAATCTAAATAAAAAAAATATTAATGACGGAGTTAAAAGCATTTTTTTTTCTTTCATACTGTAACGACCAAAGAAAAAAAAACATCGTTTCCTTCCAAACTACTGAAAAAATCGTTGTCAAAGTATCAAAATACATCAAGATTGTCTTAAACAGCAATGAAAAGCAAATCTAAATCGAAAAGAAATTAATATTGACGGAGTTAAAAGCATTTTATTTTCTTTCAAACTGTAGCGACCAAAGAAAAAAAAACATCGTTTTCTTCCAAACTACTGAAAACATCGTTGTCAAAGTATCAAAATACATCAAGATTGTCTTAAACAGCAATGAAAAGCAAATCTAAATAAACAAAAAAAAATTAATGACGGAGTTAAAAGCATTTTTTTTTCTTTCATACTGTAACGACCAAAGAAAAAAAAACATCGTTTTCTTCCAAACTACTGAAAACATCGTTGTCAAAGTATCAAAATACATCAAGATTGTCTTAAACAGCAATGAAAAGCAAATCTAAATCGAAAAGAAATTAATATTGACGGAGTTAACAGCATTTTATTTTCTTTCATACTGTAACGACTAAAGAAAAAAAAACATCGTTTTCTTCCAAACTACTGAAAACATCGTTGTCAAAGTATCAAAATACATCAAGATTGTCTTAAACAGCAATGAAAAGCAAATCTAAATAAACAAAAAAAAATTAATGACGGAGTTAAAAGCATTTTTTTTTCTTTCATACTGTAACGACCAAAGAAAAAAAAACATCGTTTTCTTCCAAACTACTGAAAAAATCGTTGTCAAAGTATCAAAATACATCAAGATTGTCTTAAACAGCAATGAAAAGCAAATCTAAATCGAAAAGAAATTAATATTGACGGAGTTAAAAGCATTTTATTTTCTTTCATACTGTAGCGACTAAAGAAAAAAAAACATCGTTTTCTTCCAAACTACTGAAAAAATCGTTGTCAAAGTATCAAAATACATCAAGATTGTCTTAAACAGCAATGAAAAGCAAATCTAAATAAAAAAAATATTAATGACGGAGTTAAAAGCATTTTTTTTTCTTTCATACTGTAACGACCAAAGAAAAAAAAACATCGTTTCCTTCCAAACTACTGAAAAAATCGTTGTCAAAGTATCAAAATACATCAAGATTGTCTTAAACAGCAATGAAAAGCAAATCTAAATCGAAAAGAAATTAATATTGACGGAGTTAAAAGCATTTTATTTTCTTTCATACTGTAGCGACCAAAGAAAAAATAACATCGTTTTCTTCCAAACTACTGAAAACATCGTTTTCAAAGTATCAAAATACATCAAGATTGTTTTAAACAGCAATGAAAAGCTAATCTAAATCGAAAAAAATTAATATTGACGGAGTTAAAGCATTTTATTTTCTTTCATACTGTAACGACCAAAGAAAAAAAAACATCGTTTTCTTCCAAACTACTGAAAACATCGTTGTCAAAGTATCAAAATACATCAAGATTGTCTTAAACAGCAATGAAAAGCAAATCTAAATCGAAAAGAAATTAATATTGACGGAGTTAAAAGCATTTTATTTTCTTTCATACTGTAACGACCAAAGAAAAAAAAACATCGTTTTCTTCCAAACTACTGAAAAAATCGTTGTCAAAGTATCAAAATACATCAAGATTGTCTTAAACAGCAATGAAAAGCAAATCTAAATCGAAAAGAAATTAATATTGACGGAGTTAAAAGCATTTTATTTTCTTTCATACTGTAACGACCAAAGAAAAAATAACATCGTTTTCTTCCAAACTACTGAAAACATCGTTTTCAAAGTATCAAAATACATCAAGATTGTTTTAAACAGCAATGAAAAGCAAATCTAAATCGAAAAGAAATTAATATTAACGGAGTTAAAAGCATTTTATTTTCTTTCATACTGTAGCGACCAAAGAAAAAAAAACATCGTTTTCTTCCAAACTACTGAAAACATCGTTGTCAAAGTATCAAAATACATCAAGATTGTCTTAAACAGCAATGAAAAGCAAATCTAAATCGAAAAGAAATTAATATTGACGGAGTTAAAAGCATTTTATTTTCTTTCATACTGTAACGACCAAAGAAAAAAAAACATCGTTTTCTTCCAAACTACTGAAAAAATCGTTGTCAAAGTATCAAAATACATCAAGATTGTCTTAAACAGCAATGAAAAGCAAATCTAAATCGAAAAGAAATTAATATTGACGGAGTTAAAAGCATTTTATTTTCTTTCATACTGTAACGACCAAAGAAAAAATAACATCGTTTTCTTCCAAACTACTGAAAACATCGTTTTCAAAGTATCAAAATACATCAAGATTGTTTTAAACAGCAATGAAAAGCTAATCTAAATCGAAAAAAATTAATATTGACGGAGTTAAAGCATTTTATTTTCTTTCATACTGTAACGACCAAAGAAAAAAAAACATCGTTTTCTTCCAAACTACTGAAAACATCGTTGTCAAAGTATCAAAATACATCAAGATTGTCTTAAACAGCAATGAAAAGCAAATCTAAATCGAAAAGAAATTAATATTGACGGAGTTAAAAGCATTTTATTTTCTTTCATACTGTAACGACCAAAGAAAAAAAAACATCGTTTTCTTCCAAACTACTGAAAAAATCGTTGTCAAAGTATCAAAATACATCAAGATTGTCTTAAACAGCAATGAAAAGCAAATCTAAATCGAAAAGAAATTAATATTGACGGAGTTAAAAGCATTTTATTTTCTTTCATACTGTAGCGACCAAAGAAAAAAAAACATCGTTTTCTTCCAAACTACTGAAAAAATCGTTGTCAAAGTATCAAAATACATCAAGATTGTCTTAAACAGCAATGAAAAGCAAATCTAAATAAAAAAAAAAAATTAATGACGGAGTTAAAAGCATTTTATTCTCTTTCATACTGTAACGACCAAAGAAAATAAAACATCGTTTTCTTCCAAACTACTGAAAAAATCGTTGTCAAAGTATCAAAATACATCAAGATTGTCTTAGACAGCAATGAAAAGCAAATTTAAATCGAAAAGAAATTAATATTGACGGAGTTAAAAGCATTTTATTTTTATTCATACTGTAGCGACCAAAGAAAAAAAAACATCGTTTTCTTCCAAACTACTGAAAAAATCGTTGTCAAAGTATCAAAATACATCAAGATTGTCTTAAACAGCAATGAAAAGCAAATCTAAATAAAAAAAAAAAAATTAATGACGGAGTTAAAAGCATTTTTTTTTCTTTCATACTGTAGCGACTAAAGAAAATAAAACATCGTTTTCTTCCAAACTACTGAAAAAATCGTTGTCAAAGTATCAAAATACATCAAAATTGTCTTAAACAGCAATGAAAAGCAAATCTAAATAAAAAAAAAATTAATGACGGAGTTAAAAGCATTTTTTTTTCTTTCATACTGTAGCGACTAAAGAAAAAAAAACATCGTTTTCTTCCAAACTACTGAAAACATCGTTGTCAAAGTATCAAAATACATCAAGATTGTCTTAAACAGCAATGAAAAGCAAATCTAAATCGAAAAGAAATTAATATTAACGGAGTTAAAAGCATTTTATTTTCTTTCATACTGTAACGAACAAATAAAAAAAACATCGTTTTCTTCCAAACTACTAAAAAAATCGTTGTCAAAGTATCAAAATACATCAAGATTGTCTTAAACAGCAATGAAATGCAAATCTAAATCGAAAAGAAATTAATATTGACGGAGTTAAAAGCATTTTATTTTCTTTCATACTGTAACGACCAAAGAAAAAAAAACATCGTTTTCTTCCAAACTACTGAAAACATCGTTGTGAAAGTATCAAAATACATCAAGATTGTCTTAAACAGCAATGAAAAGCAAATCTAAATCGAAAAGAAATTAATATTGACGGAGTTAAAAGCATTTAATTTTCTTTCATACTGTAACGACCAAAGAAAAAAAAACATCGTTTTCTTCCAAACTACTGAAAAAATCGTTGTCAAAGTATCAAAATACATCAAGATTGTCTTAGACAGCAATGAAAAGCAAATCTAAATCGAAAAGAAATTAATATTGACGGAGTTAAAAGCATTTTATTTTCTTTCATACTGTAGCGACCAAAGAAAAAAAAACATCGTTTTCTTCCAAACTACTGAAAAAATCGTTGTCAAAGTATCAAAATACATCAAGATTGTCTTAAACAGCAATGAAAAGCAAATCTAAATAAAAAAAAAAAAATTAATGACGGAGTTAAAAGCATTTTATTCTCTTTCATACTGTAACGACCAAAGAAAATAAAACATCGTTTTCTTCCAAACTACTGAAAAAATCGTTGTCAAAGTATCAAAATACATCAAGATTGTCTTAAACAGCAATGAAAAGCAAATCTAAATAAAAAAAAAAAATTAATGACGGAGTTAAAAGCATTTTTTTTTCTTTCATACTGTAACGACCAAAGCAAAAAAAACATCGTTTTCTTCCAAACTACTGAAAAAATCGTTGTCAAAGTATCAAAATACATCAAGATTGTCTTAGACAGCAATGAAAAGCAAATCTAAATCGAAAAGAAATTAATATCGACAGAGTTAAAAGCATTTTATTTTTATTCATACTGTAGCGACCAAAGAAAAAAAAACATCGTTTTCTTCCAAACTACTGAAAAAATCGTTGTCAAAGTATCAAAATACATCAAGATTGTCTTAAACAGCAATGAAAAGCAAATCTAAATAAAAAAAAAAAAATTAATGACGGAGTTAAAAGCATTTTTTTTTCTTTCATACTGTAGCGACTAAAGAAAATAAAACATCGTTTTCTTCCAAACTACTGAAAAAATCGTTGTCAAAGTATCAAAATACATCAAGATTGTCTTAAACAGCAATGAAAAGCAAATCTAAATAAAAAAAAAATTAATGACGGAGTTAAAAGCATTTTTTTTTCTTTCATACTGTAGCGACTAAAGAAAAAAAAACATCGTTTTCTTCCAAACTACTGAAAACATCGTTGTCAAAGTATCAAAATACATCAAGATTGTCTTAAACAGCAATGAAAAGCAAATCTAAATCGAAAAGAAATTAATATTAACGGAGTTAAAAGCATTTTATTTTCTTTCATACTGTAACGAACAAATAAAAAAAAACATCGTTTTCTTCCAAACTACTGAAAAAATCGTTGTCAAAGTATCAAAATACATCAAGATTGTCTTAAACAGCAATGAAATGCAAATCTAAATCGAAAAGAAATTAATATTGACGGAGTTAAAAGCATTTTATTTTCTTTCATACTGTAACGACCAAAGAAAAAAAAACATCGTTTACTTCCAAACTACTGAAAAAATCGTTGTCAAAGTATCAAAATACATCAAGATTGTCTTAGACAGCAATGAAAAGCAAATCTAAATCGAAAAGAAATTAATATTGACGGAGTTAAAAGCATTTTATTTTCTTTCATACTGTAGCGACCAAAGAAAAAAAAACATCGTTTTCTTCCAAACTACTGAAAAAATCGTTGTCAAAGTATCAAAATACATCAAGATTGTCTTAGACAGCAATGAAAAGCAAATCTAAATCGAAAAGAAATTAATATTGACGGAGTTAAAAGCATTTTATTTTCTTTCATACTGTAGCGACCAAAGAAAAAAAAACATCGTTTTCTTCCAAACTACTGAAAAAATCGTTGTCAAAGTATCAAAATACATCAAGATTGTCTTAAACAGCAATGAAAAGCAAATCTAAATAAAAAAAAAATTAATGACGGAGTTAAAAGCATTTTTTTTTCTTTCATACTGTAGCGACTAAAGAAAAAAAAACATCGTTTTCTTCCAAACTACTGAAAACATCGTTGTCAAAGTATCAAAATACATCAAGATTGTCTTAAACAGCAATGAAAAGCAAATCTAAATCGAAAAGAAATTAATATTAACGGAGTTAAAAGCATTTTATTTTCTTTCATACTGTAACGAACAAATAAAAAAAAACATCGTTTTCTTCCAAACTACTGAAAAAATCGTTGTCAAAGTATCAAAATACATCAAGATTGTCTTAAACAGCAATGAAAAGCAAATCTAAATAAAAAAAAAAAAATTAATGACGGAGTTAAAAGCATTTTTTTTTCTTTCATACTGTAGCGACTAAAGAAAATAAAACATCGTTTTCTTCCAAACTACTGAAAAAATCGTTGTCAAAGTATCAAAATACATCAAGATTGTCTTAAACAGCAATGAAAAGCAAATCTAAATAAAAAAAAAATTAATGACGGAGTTAAAAGCATTTTTTTTTCTTTCATACTGTAGCGACTAAAGAAAAAAAAACATCGTTTTCTTCCAAACTACTGAAAACATCGTTGTCAAAGTATCAAAATACATCAAGATTGTCTTAAACAGCAATGAAAAGCAAATCTAAATCGAAAAGAAATTAATATTAACGGAGTTAAAAGCATTTTATTTTCTTTCATACTGTAACGAACAAATAAAAAAAAACATCGTTTTCTTCCAAACTACTGAAAAAATCGTTGTCAAAGTATCAAAATACATCAAGATTGTCTTAAACAGCAATGAAATGCAAATCTAAATCGAAAAGAAATTAATATTGACGGAGTTAAAAGCATTTTATTTTCTTTCATACTGTAACGACCAAAGAAAAAAAAACATCGTTTACTTCCAAACTACTGAAAAAATCGTTGTCAAAGTATCAAAATACATCAAGATTGTCTTAGACAGCAATGAAAAGCAAATCTAAATCGAAAAGAAATTAATATTGACGGAGTTAAAAGCATTTTATTTTCTTTCATACTGTAGCGACCAAAGAAAAAAAAACATCGTTTTCTTCCAAACTACTGAAAAAATCGTTGTCAAAGTATCAAAATACATCAAGATTGTCTTAAACAGCAATGAAAATCAAATCTAAATAAAAAAAAAAAAATTAATGACGGAGTTAAAAGCATTTTTTTTTCTTTCATACTGTAGCGACTAAAGAAAATAAAACATCGTTTTCTTCCAAACTACTGAAAACATCGTTGTCAAAGTATCAAAATACATCAAAATTGTCTGAAACAGCAATGAAAAGCAAATCTAAATAGAAAAGAAATTAATATTGACGGAGTTAACAGCATTTTTTTTTCTTTCATACTGTAACGACCAAAGAAAAAAAAACATCGTTTTCTTCCAAACTACTGAAAAAATCGTTGTCAAAGTATCAAAATACATCAAGATTGTCTTAGACAGCAATGAAAAGCAAATCTAAATCGAAAAGAAATTAATATTGACGGAGTTAAAAGCATTTTATTTTCTTTCATACTGTAGCGACCAAAGAAAAAAAAACATCGTTTTCTTCCAAACTACTGAAAAAATCGTTGTCAAAGTATCAAAATACATCAAGATTGTCTTAGACAGCAATGAAAAGCAAATCTAAATCGAAAAGAAATTAATATTGACGGAGTTAAAAGCATTTTTTTTTCTTTCATACTGTAGCGACTAAAGAAAAAAAAACATCGTTTTCTTCCAAACTACTGAAAACATCGTTGTCAAAGTATCAAAATACATCAAGATTGTCTTAAACAGCAATGAAAAGCAAATCTAAATCGAAAAGAAATTAATATTAACGGAGTTAAAAGCATTTTATTTTCTTTCATACTGTAACGAACAAATAAAAAAAAACATCGTTTTCTTCCAAACTACTGAAAAAATCGTTGTCAAAGTATCAAAATACATCAAGATTGTCTTAAACAGCAATGAAATGCAAATCTAAATCGAAAAGAAATTAATATTGACGGAGTTAAAAGCATTTTATTTTCTTTCATACTGTAACGACCAAAGAAAAAAAAACATCGTTTACTTCCAAACTACTGAAAAAATCGTTGTCAAAGTATCAAAATACATCAAGATTGTCTTAGACAGCAATGAAAAGCAAATCTAAATCGAAAAGAAATTAATATTGACGGAGTTAAAAGCATTTTATTTTCTTTCATACTGTAGCGACCAAAGAAAAAAAAACATCGTTTTCTTCCAAACTACTGAAAAAATCGTTGTCAAAGTATCAAAATACATCAAGATTGTCTTAGACAGCAATGAAAAGCAAATCTAAATCGAAAAGAAATTAATATTGACGGAGTTAAAAGCATTTTATTTTCTTTCATACTGTAGCGACCAAAGAAAAAAAAACATCGTTTTCTTCCAAACTACTGAAAAAATCGTTGTCAAAGTATCAAAATACATCAAGATTGTCTTAAACAGCAATGAAAAGCAAATCTAAATCGAAAAGAAATTAATATTGACGGAGTTAAAAGCATTTTATTTTCTTTCATACTGTAGCGACCAAAGAAAAAAAAACATCGTTTTCTTCCAAACTACTAAAAAAATCGTTGTCAAAGTATCAAAATACATCAAGATTGTCTTAAACAGCAATGAAAAGCAAATCTAAATAAAAAAAAAAATATTAATGACGGAGTTAAAAGCATTTTTTTTTCTTTCATACTGTAACGACCAAAGAAAAAAAAACATCGTTTTCTTCCAAACTACTGAAAACATCGTTGTCAAAGTATCAAAATACATCAAGATTGTCTTAAACAGCAATGAAAAGCAAATCTAAATCGAAAAGAAATTAATATTGACGGAGTTAAAAGCATTTAATTTTCTTTCATACTGTAACGACCAAAGAAAAAAAAACATCGTTTTCTTCCAAACTACTGAAAAAATCGTTGTCAAAGTATCAAAATACATCAAGATTGTCTTAAACAGCAATGAAATGCAAATCTAAATCGAAAAGAAATTAATATTGACGGAGTTAACAGCATTTTTTTTTCTTTCATACTGTAACGACCAAAGAAAAAAAAACATCGTTTTCTTCCAAACTACTGAAAAAATCGTTGTCAAAGTATCAAAATACATCAAGATTGTCTTAGACAGCAATGAAAAGCAAATCTAAATCGAAAAGAAATTAATATTGACGGAGTTAAAAGCATTTTATTTTCTTTCATACTGTAGCGACCAAAGAAAAAAAAACATCGTTTTCTTCCAAACTACTGAAAAAATCGTTGTCAAAGTATCAAAATACATCAAGATTGTCTTAGACAGCAATGAAAAGCAAATTTAAATCGAAAAGAAATTAATATTGACGGAGTTAAAAGCATTTTATTTTCTTTCATACTGTAGCGACCAAAGAAAATAAAACATCGTTTTCTTCCAAACTACTGAAAAAATCGTTGTCAAAGTATCAAAATACATCAAGATTGTCTTAAACAGCAATGAAAAGCAAATCTAAATAAAAAAAAAAATTAATGACGGAGTTAAAAGCATTTTTTTTTCTTTCATACTGTAACGACCAAAGAAAAAAAAACATCGTTTTCTTCCAAACTACTGAAAAAATCGTTGTCAAAGTATCAAAATACATCAAGATTGTCTTAGACAGCAATGAAAAGCAAATTTAAATCGAAAAGAAATTAATATTGACGGAGTTAAAAGCATTTTATTTTCTTTCATACTGTAGCGACCAAAGAAAAAAAAACATCGTTTTCTTCCAAACTACTGAAAAAATCGTTGTCAAAGTATCAAAATACATCAAGATTGTCTTAAACAGCAATGAAAAGCAAATCTAAATAAAAAAAAAAAAATTAATGACGGAGTTAAAAGCATTTTTTTTTCTTTCATACTGTAACGACCAAAGAAAATAAAACATCGTTTTCTTCCAAACTACTGAAAAAATCGTTGTCAAAGTATCAAAATACATCAAGATTGTCTTAAACAGCAATGAAAAGCAAATCTAAATAAAAAAAAAAATTAATGACGGAGTTAAAAGCATTTTTTTTTCTTTCATACTGTAACGACCAAAGAAAAAAAAACATCGTTTTCTTCCAAACTACTGAAAAAATCGTTGTCAAAGTATCAAAATACATCAAGATTGTCTTAGACAGCAATGAAAAGCAAATTTAAATCGAAAAGAAATTAATATTGACGGAGTTAAAAGCATTTTATTTTCTTTCATACTGTAGCGACCAAAGAAAAAAAAACATCGTTTTCTTCCAAACTACTGAAAAAATCGTTGTCAAAGTATCAAAATACATCAAGATTGTCTTAAACAGCAATGAAAAGCAAATCTAAATAAAAAAAAAAAAATTAATGACGGAGTTAAAAGCATTTTTTTTTCTTTCATACTGTAGCGACTAAAGAAAATAAAACATCGTTTTCTTCCAAACTACTGAAAAAATCGTTGTCAAAGTATCAAAATACATCAAGATTGTCTTAAACAGCAATGAAAAGCAAATCTAAATAAAAAAAAAAATTAATGACGGAGTTAAAAGCATTTTTTTTTCTTTCATACTGTAGCGACTAAAGAAAAAAAAACATCGTTTTCTTCCAAACTACTGAAAACATCGTTGTCAAAGTATCAAAATACATCAAGATTGTCTTAAACAGCAATGAAAAGCAAATCTAAATCGAAAAGAAATTAATATTAACGGAGTTAAAAGCATTTTATTTTCTTTCATACTGTAACGAACAAATAAAAAAAAACATCGTTTTCTTCCAAACTACTGAAAAAATCGTTGTCAAAGTATCAAAATACATCAAGATTGTCTTAAACAGCAATGAAAAGCAAATCTAAATCGAAAAGAAATTAATATTGACGGAGTTAAAAGCATTTTTTTTTCTTTCATACTGTAGCGACCAAAGAAAAAAAAACATCGTTTTCTTCCAAACTACTGAAAAAATCGTTGTCAAAGTATCAAAATACATCAAGATTGTCTTAAACAGCAATGAAAAGCAAATCTAAATAATAAAAAAAAAATTAATGACGGAGTTAAAAGCATTTTTTTTTCTTTCATACTGTAACGACCAAAGAAAAAAAAACATCGTTTTCTTCCAAACTACTGAAAACATCGTTGTCAAAGTATCAAAATATATCAAGATTGTCTTAAACAGCAATGAAAAGCAAATCTAAATCGAAAAGAAATTAATATTGACGGAGTTAAAAGCATTTTATTTTCTTTCATACTGTAACGACCAAAGAAAAAAAAACATCGTTTTCTTCCAAACTACTGAAAACATCGTTGTCAAAGTATCAAAATACATCAAGATTGTCTTAAACAGCAATGAAAAGCAAATCTAAATCGAAAAGAAATTAATATTGACGGAGTTAAAAGCATTTTATTTTCTTTCATACTGTAACGACCAATGAAAAAAAAACATCGTTTTCTTCCAAACTACTGAAAACATCGTTGTCAAAGTATCAAAATACATCAAGATTGTCTTAAACAGCAATGAAAAGCAAATCTAAATCGAAAAAAAATTAATATTAACGGAGTTAACAGCATTTTATTTTCTTTCATACTGTAACGACTAAAGAAAAAAAAACATCGTTTTCTTCCAAACTACTGAAAAAATCGTTGTCAAAGTATCAAAATACATCAAGATTGTCTTAGACAGCAATGAAAAGCAAATTTAAATCGAAAAGAAATTAATATTGACGGAGTTAAAAGCATTTTATTTTCTTTCATACTGTAGCGACCAAAGAAAAAAAAACATCGTTTTCTTCCAAACTACTGAAAAAATCGTTGTCAAAGTATCAAAATACATCAAGATTGTCTTAAACAGCAATGAAAAGCAAATCTAAATAAAAAAAAAAAATTAATGACGGAGTTAAAAGCATTTTTTTTTCTTTCATACTGTAGCGACTAAAGAAAATAAAACATCGTTTTCTTCCAAACTACTGAAAAAATCGTTGTCAAGGTATCAAAATACATCAAGATTGTCTTAAACAGCAATGAAAAGCAAATCTAAATAAAAAAAAAAAAATTAATGACGGAGTTAAAAGCATTTTTTTTTCTTTCATACTGTAGCGACTAAAGAAAAAAAAACATCGTTTTCTTCCAAACTACTGAAAACATCGTTGTCAAAGTATCAAAATACATCAAGATTGTCTTAAACAGCAATGAAAAGCAAATCGAAAAGAAATTAATATTAACGAAGTTAAAAGCATTTTATTTTATTTCATACTGTAACGAACAAATAAAAAAAAACATCGTTTTCTTCCAAACTACTGAAAAAATCGTTGTCAAAGTATCAAAATACATCAAGATTGTCTTAAACAGCAATGAAAAGCAAATCTAAATCGAAAAGAAATTAATATTGACGGAGTTAAAAGCATTTTTTTTTCTTTCATACTGTAGCGACCAAAGAAAAAAAAACATCGTTTTCTTCCAAACTACTGAAAAAATCGTTGTCAAAGTATCAAAATACATCAAGATTGTCTTAAACAGCAATGAAAAGCAAATCTAAATAATAAAAAAAAAATTAATGACGGAGTTAAAAGCATTTTTTTTTCTTTCATACTGTAACGACCAAAGAAAAAAAAACATCGTTTTCTTCCAAACTACTGAAAACATCGTTGTCAAAGTATCAAAATATATCAAGATTGTCTTAAACAGCAATGAAAAGCAAATCTAAATCGAAAAGAAATTAATATTGACGGAGTTAAAAGCATTTTATTTTCTTTCATAAACCAAAGAAAAAAAAACATCGTTTTCTTCCAAACTACTGAAAACATCGTTGTCAAAGTATCAAAATACATCAAGATTGTCTTAAACAGCAATGAAAAGCAAATCTAAATCGAAAAGAAATTAATATTGACGGAGTTAAAAGCATTTTATTTTCTTTCATACTGTAACGACCAATGAAAAAAAAACATCGTTTTCTTCCAAACTACTGAAAACATCGTTGTCAAAGTATCAAAATACATCAAGATTGTCTTAAACAGCAATGAAAAGCAAATCTAAATCGAAAAGAAATTAATATTAACGGAGTTAACAGCATTTTATTTTCTTTCATACTGTAACGACTAAAGAAAAAAAAACATCGTTTTCTTCCAAACTACTGAAAAAATCGTTGTCAAAGTATCAAAATACATCAAAATTGTCTTAAACAGCAATGAAAAGCAAATCTAAATCGAAAAGAAATTAATATTGACGGAGTAAAAGCATTTTTTTTTCTTTCATATTGTAACAACCAAAAAAAAAACATCGTTTTCTTCCAAACTACTGAAAACATCGTTGTCAAAGTATCAAAATACATCAAGATTGTCTTAAACAGCAATGAAAAGCAAATCTAAATCGAAAAGAAATTAATATTGACGGAGTTAAAAGCATTTTATTTTCTTTCATACTGTAGCGACCAAAGAAATAAAAACATCGTTTTCTTCCAAACTACTGAAAAAATCGTTGTCAAAGTATCAAAATACATCAAGATTGTCTTAAACAGCAATGAAAAGCAAATCTAAATCGAAAAGAAATTAATATTGAGGGAGTTAAAAGCATTTTTTTTTCTTTTATATTGTAATGACCAAAGAAAAAAAAACATCGTTTTCTTCCAAACTACTGAAAACATCGTTGTCAAAGTATCAAAATACATCAAGATTGTTTTAAACTGCAATGAAAAGCAAATCTAAATCGAAAAAAATTAATATTGACGGAGTAAAAAGCATTTTATTTTCTTTCATACTGTAACGACTAAAGAAAAAAAAACATCGTTTTCTTCCAAACTACTGAAAACATCGTTGTCAAAGTATCAAAATACATCAAGATTGTCTTAAACAGCAATAAAAAGCAAATCTAAATCGAAAAGAAATTAATATTGACGGAGTTAACAGCATTTTATTTTCTTTCATACTGTAACGATTAAAGAAAAAAAAACATCGTTTTCTTCCAAACTACTGAAAAAATCGTTGTCAAAGTATCAAAATACATCAAGATTGTCTTAAACAGCAATGAAAAGCAAATCTAAATCGAAAAGAAATTAATATTGACGGAGTTAAAAGCATTTTATTTTCTTTCATACTGTAGCGACCAAAGAAAAAAAAACATCGTTTTCTTCCAAACTACTAAAAATATCGTTGTCAAAGTATCAAAATACATCAAAATTGTCTGAAACAGCAATGAAAAGCAAATCTAAATAAAAAAAAAAAATTAATGACGGAGTTAAAAGCATTTTTTTTTTTTTCATACTGTAACGACCAAAGAAAAAAAAACATCGTTTTCTTCCAAACTACTGAAAACATCGTTGTCAAAGTATCAAAATACATCAAGATTGTCTTAGACAGCAATGAAAAGCAAATCTAAATCGAAAAGAAATTAATATTGACGGAGTTAAAAGCATTTTATTTTCTTTCATACTGTAGCGACCAAAGAAAAAAAAACATCGTTTTCTTCCAAACTACTAAAAATATCGTTGTCAAAGTATCAAAATACATCAAAATTGTCTGAAACAGCAATGAAAAGCAAATCTAAATAAAAAAAAAAAATTAATGACGGAGTTAAAAGCATTTTTTTTTTTTTCATACTGTAACGACCAAAGAAAAAAAAACATCGTTTTCTTCCAAACTACTGAAAACATCGTTGTCAAAGTATCAAAATACATCAAGATTGTCTTAGACAGCAATGAAAAGCAAATCTAAATCGAAAAGAAATTAATATTGACGGAGTTAAAAGCATTTTATTTTCTTTCATACTGTAGCGACCAAAGAAAAAAAAACATCGTTTTCTTCCAAACTACTGAAAAAATCGTTGTCAAAGTATCAAAATACATCAAGATTGTCTTAAACAGCAATGAAAAGCAAATCTAAATAAAAAAAATTAATGACGGAGTTAAAAGCATTTTTTTTTCTTTCATACTGTAACGACTAAAGAAAAAAAAAACATCGTTTTCTTCCAAACTACTGAAAAAATCGTTGTCAAAGTATCAAAATACATCAAGATTGTCTTAAACAGCAATGAAAAGCAAATCTAAATCGAAAAAAATTAATATTGACGGAGTTAAAAGCATTTTATTTTCTTTCATACTGTAACGACCAAAGAAAAAAAAACATCGTTTTCTTCCAAACTACTGAAAAAATCGTTGTCAAAGTATCAAAATACATCAAGATTGTCTTAAACAGCAATGAAAAGCAAATCTAAATAAAAAAAAAAAAATTAATGACGGAGTTAAAAGCATTTTTTTTTCTTTCATACTGTAACGACCAAAGAAAATAAAACATCGTTTTCTTCCAAACTACTGAAAAAATCGTTGTCAAAGTATCAAAATACATCAAGATTGTCTTAAACAGCAATGAAAAGCAAATCTAAATCGAAAAAAATTAATATTGACGGAGTTAAAAGCATTTTATTTTCTTTCATACTGTAACGACCAAAGAAAAAAAAACATCGTTTTCTTCCAAACTACTGAAAAAATCGTTGTCAAAGTATCAAAATACATCAAGATTGTCTTAAACAGCAATGAAAAGCAAATCTAAATAAAAAAAAAAAAATTAATGACGGAGTTAAAAGCATTTTTTTTTCTTTCATACTGTAACGACCAAAGAAAATAAAACATCGTTTTCTTCCAAACTACTGAAAAAATCGTTGTCAAAGTATCAAAATACATCAAGATTGTCTTAAACAGCAATGAAAAGCAAATCTAAATAAAAAAAAAAAAATTAATGACGGAGTTAAAAGCATTTTTTTTTCTTTCATACTGTAACGACCAAAGAAAAAAAAACATCGTTTTCTTCCAAACTACTGAAAAAATCGTTGTCAAAGTATCAAAATACATCAAGATTGTCTTAGACAGCAATGAAAAGCAAATTTAAATCGAAAAGAAATTAATATTGACGGAGTTAAAAGCATTTTATTTTCTTTCATACTGTAACGACCAAAGAAATAAAAACATCGTTTTCTTCCAAACTACTGAAAACATCGTTGTCAAGTTATCAAAATACATCAAGATTGTCTTAAACAGCAATGAAAAGCAAATCTAAATCGAAAAGAAATTAATATTGACGGAGTTAAAAGCATTTTATTTTCTTTCATACTGTAACGACCAAAGAAAAAAAAACATCGTTTTCTTCCAAACTACTGAAAACATCGTTGTCAAAGTATCAAAATACATCAAGATTGTCTTAAACAGCAATGAAAAGCAAATCTAAATCGAAAAGAAATTAATATTAACGGAGTTAAAAGCATTTTATTTTCTTTCATACTGTATCGACAAAAAAAAAATATCGTTTTCTTCCAAACTACTGAAAAAATCGTTGTCAAAGTATCAAAATACATCAAGATTGTCTTAAAAAGCAATGAAAAGCAAATCTAAATCGAAAAGAAATTAATATTGACGGAGTTAAAAGCATTTTTTTTCTTTCATATTGTAACGACCAAAAAAAAAAACATCGTTTTCTTCCAAACTACTGAAAAAATCGTTGTCAAAGTATCAAAATACATCAAGATTGTCTTAAACAGCAATGAAAAGCAAATCTAAATCGAAAAGAAATTAATATTGACGGAGTTAACAGCATTTTTTTTTCTTTCATACTGTAACGACCAAAGAAAAAATAACATCGTTTTCTTCCAAACTACTGAAAACATCGTTGTCAAGTTATCAAAATACATCAAGATTGTCTTAAACAGCAATGAAAAGCAAATCTAAATCGAAAAGAAATTAATATTGACGGAGTTAAAAGCATTTTATTTTCTTTCATATTGTAACGACCAAAAAAAAAAACATCGTTTTCTTCCAAACTACTGAAAAAATCGTTGTCAAAGTATCAAAATACATCAAGATTGTCTTAAACAGCAATGAAAAGCAAATCTAAATCGAAAAGAAATTAATATTGACGGAGTTAAAAGCATTTTTTTTTCTTTCATACTGTAACGACCAAAGAAAAAAAAACATCGTTTCCTTCCAAACTACTGAAAAAATCGTTGTCAAAGTATCAAAATACATCAAGATTGTCTTAAACAGCAATGAAAAGCAAATCTAAATCGAAAAGAAATTAATATTGACGGAGTTAAAAGCATTTTATTTTCTTTCATACTGTAGCGACCAAAGAAAAAAAAACATCGTTTTCTTCCAAACTACTAAAAATATCGTTGTCAAAGTATCAAAATACATCAAAATTGTCTGAAACAGCAATGAAAAGCAAATCTAAATAAAAAAAAAAATTAATGACGGAGTTAAAAGCATTTTTTTTTTTTTCATACTGTAACGACCAAAGAAAAAAAAACATCGTTTTCTTCCAAACTACTGAAAACATCGTTGTCAAAGTATCAAAATACATCAAGATTGTCTTAGACAGCAATGAAAAGCAAATCTAAATCGAAAAGAAATTAATATTGACGGAGTTAAAAGCATTTTATTTTCTTTCATACTGTAGCGACCAAAGAAAAAAAAACATCGTTTTCTTCCAAACTACTGAAAAAATCGTTGTCAAAGTATCAAAATACATCAAGATTGTCTTAAACAGCAATGAAAAGCAAATCTAAATAAAAAAAATTAATGACGGAGTTAAAAGCATTTTTTTTTCTTTCATACTGTAACGACTAAAGAAAAAAAAAACATCGTTTTCTTCCAAACTACTGAAAAAATCGTTGTCAAAGTATCAAAATACATCAAGATTGTCTTAAACAGCAATGAAAAGCAAATCTAAATCGAAAAAAATTAATATTGACGGAGTTAAAAGCATTTTATTTTCTTTCATACTGTAACGACCAAAGAAAAAAAAACATCGTTTTCTTCCAAACTACTGAAAAAATCGTTGTCAAAGTATCAAAATACATCAAGATTGTCTTAAACAGCAATGAAAAGCAAATCTAAATAAAAAAAAAAAAATTAATGACGGAGTTAAAAGCATTTTTTTTTCTTTCATACTGTAACGACCAAAGAAAATAAAACATCGTTTTCTTCCAAACTACTGAAAAAATCGTTGTCAAAGTATCAAAATACATCAAGATTGTCTTAAACAGCAATGAAAAGCAAATCTAAATCGAAAAAAATTAATATTGACGGAGTTAAAAGCATTTTATTTTCTTTCATACTGTAACGACCAAAGAAAAAAAAACATCGTTTTCTTCCAAACTACTGAAAAAATCGTTGTCAAAGTATCAAAATACATCAAGATTGTCTTAAACAGCAATGAAAAGCAAATCTAAATAAAAAAAAAAAAATTAATGACGGAGTTAAAAGCATTTTTTTTTCTTTCATACTGTAACGACCAAAGAAAATAAAACATCGTTTTCTTCCAAACTACTGAAAAAATCGTTGTCAAAGTATCAAAATACATCAAGATTGTCTTAAACAGCAATGAAAAGCAAATCTAAATAAAAAAAAAAAAATTAATGACGGAGTTAAAAGCATTTTTTTTTCTTTCATACTGTAACGACCAAAGAAAAAAAAACATCGTTTTCTTCCAAACTACTGAAAAAATCGTTGTCAAAGTATCAAAATACATCAAGATTGTCTTAGACAGCAATGAAAAGCAAATTTAAATCGAAAAGAAATTAATATTGACGGAGTTAAAAGCATTTTATTTTCTTTCATACTGTAACGACCAAAGAAATAAAAACATCGTTTTCTTCCAAACTACTGAAAACATCGTTGTCAAGTTATCAAAATACATCAAGATTGTCTTAAACAGCAATGAAAAGCAAATCTAAATCGAAAAGAAATTAATATTGACGGAGTTAAAAGCATTTTATTTTCTTTCATACTGTAACGACCAAAGAAAAAAAACATCGTTTTCTTCCAAACTACTGAAAACATCGTTGTCAAAGTATCAAAATACATCAAGATTGTCTTAAACAGCAATGAAAAGCAAATCTAAATCGAAAAGAAATTAATATTAACGGAGTTAAAAGCATTTTATTTTCTTTCATACTGTATCGACAAAAAAAAAATATCGTTTTCTTCCAAACTACTGAAAAAATCGTTGTCAAAGTATCAAAATACATCAAGATTGTCTTAAAAAGCAATGAAAAGCAAATCTAAATCGAAAAGAAATTAATATTGACGGAGTTAAAAGCATTTTTTTTCTTTCATATTGTAACGACCAAAAAAAAAAACATCGTTTTCTTCCAAACTACTGAAAAAATCGTTGTCAAAGTATCAAAATACATCAAGATTGTCTTAAACAGCAATGAAAAGCAAATCTAAATCGAAAAGAAATTAATATTGACGGAGTTAAAAGCATTTTTTTTTCTTTCATACTGTAACGACCAAAGAAAAAATAACATCGTTTTCTTCCAAACTACTGAAAACATCGTTGTCAAAGTATCAAAATACATCAAGATTGTCTTAAACAGCAATGAAAAGCAAATCTAATTTGAAAAGAAATTAATATTAACGGAGTTAAAAGCATTTTATTTTCTTTCATACTGTAACGACCAAAGAAAAAAAAACATCGTTTTCTTCCAAACTACTGAAAACATCGTTGTCAAAGTATCAAAATACATCAAGATTGTCTTAAACAGCAATGAAAAGCAAATCTAAATCGAAAAAAATTAATATTGACGGAGTTAAAAGCATTTTATTTTCTTTCATACTGTAACGACCAAAGAAAAAAAAACATCGTTTTCTTCCAAACTACTAAAAAAATCGTTGTCAAAGTATCAAAATACATCAAGATTGTCTTAAACAGCAATGAAAAGCAAATCTAAATCGAAAAGAAATTAATATTGACGGAGTTAAAAGCATTTTATTTTCTTTCATACTGTAGCGACCAAAGAAAAAAAAACATCGTTTTCTTCCAAACTACTGAAAAAATCGTTGTCAAAGTATCAAAATACATCAAGATTGTCTTGAACAGCAATGAAAAGCAAATCTAAATAATAAAAAAAAAATTAATGACGGAGTTAAAAGAATTTTTTTTCTTTCATACTGTAACGACCAAAGAAAAAAAAACATCGTTTTCTTCCAAACTACTGAAAAAATCGTTGTCAAAGTATCAAAATACATCAAGATTGTCTTAAACAGCAATGAAAAGCAAATCTAAATCGAAAAGAAATTAATATTGACGGAGTTAAAAGCATTTTATTTTCTTTCATACTGTAGCGACCAAAGAAAAAAAAACATCGTTTTCTTCCAAACTACTGAAAAAATCGTTGTCAAAGTATCAAAATACATCAAGATTGTCTTGAACAGCAATGAAAAGCAAATCTAAATAATAAAAAAAAAATTAATGACGGAGTTAAAAGAATTTTTTTTCTTTCATACTGTAACGACCAAAGAAAAAAAAACATCGTTTTCTTCCAAACTACTGAAAAAATCGTTGTCAAAGTATCAAAATACATCAAGATTGTCTTAAACAGCAATGAAAAGCAAATCTAAATCGAAAAGAAATTAATATTGAGGGAGTTAAAAGCATTTTTTTTCTTTCATATTGTAGCGACCAAAAAAAAAAAAACATCGTTTTCTTCCAAACTACTGAAAACATCGTTGTCAAAGTATCAAAATACATCAAGATTGTCAACGAAAACAGCAATGAAAAGTAAATCTAAATCGAAAAAAATTAATATTGACGGAGTTAAAAGCATTTTATTTTCTTTCATACTGTAACGACCAAAGAAAAAAAAACATCGTTTTCTTCCAAACTACTGAAAAAATCGTTGTCAAAGTATCAAAATACATCAAGATTGTCTTAAAAAGCAATGAAAAGCAAATCTAAATCGAAAAGAAATTAATATTGACGGAGTTAAAAGCATTTTTTTTCTTTCATATTGTAACGACCAAAAAAAAAACATCGTTTTCTTCCAAACTACTGAAAAAATCGTTGTCAAAGTATCAAAATACATCAAGATTGTCTTAAACAGCAATGAAAAGCAAATCTAAATCGAAAAGAAATTAATATTGAGGGAGTTAAAAGCATTTTTTTTCTTTCATATTGTAGCGACCAAAAAAAAAAAAACATCGTTTTCTTCCAAACTACTGAAAACATCGTTGTCAAAGTATCAAAATACATCAAGATTGTCAACGAAAACAGCAATGAAAAGTAAATCTAAATCGAAAAAAATTAATATTGACGGAGTTAAAAGCATTTTATTTTCTTTCATACTGTAACGACCAAAGAAAAAAAAACATCGTTTTCTTCCAAACTACTGAAAAAATCGTTGTCAAAGTATCAAAATACATCAAGATTGTCTTAAACAGCAATGAAAAGCAAATCTAAATCGAAAAGAAATTAATATTAACGGAGTTAAAAGCATTTTATTTTCTTTCATACTGTAACGACAAAAAAAAAAACATCGTTTTCTTCCAAACTACTGAAAACATCGTTGTCAAAGTATCAAAATACATCAAGATTGTCTTAAAAAGCAATGAAAAGCAAATCTAAATCGAAAAGAAATTAATATTGACGGAGTTAAAAGCATTTTTTTTCTTTCATATTGTAACGACCAAAAAAAAAAACATCGTTTTCTTCCAAACTACTGAAAAAATCGTTGTCAAAGTATCAAAATACATCAAGATTGTCTTGAACAGCAATGAAAAGCAAATCTAAATCGAAAAGAAATTAATATTGACGGAGTTAAAAGCATTTTTTTTTCTTTCATACTGTAACGACTAAAGAAAAAAAAACATCGTTTTCTTCCAAACTACTGAAAACATCGTTGTCAAAGTATCAAAATACATCAAGATTGTCTTAAACAGCAATGAAAAGCAAATCTAAATCGAAAAAAATTAATATTGACGGAGTTAAAAGCATTTTATTTTCTTTCATACTGTAACGACCAAAGAAAAAAAAACATCGTTTTCTTCCAAACTACTGAAAAAATCGTTGTCAAAATATCAAAATACATCAAGATTGTCTTAAACAGCAATGAAAAGCAAATCTAAATCGAAAAGAAATTAATATTGACGGAGTTAAAAGCATTTTATTTTCTTTCATACTGTAGCGACCAAAGAAAAAAAAACATCGTTTTCTTCCAAACTACTGAAAAAATCGTTGTCAAAGTATCAAAATACATCAAGATTGTCTTGAACAGCGATGAAAAGCAAATCTAAATAATAAAAAAAAAATTAATGACGGAGTTAAAAGAATTTTTTTTCTTTCATACTGTAACGACCAAAGAAAAAAAAACATCGTTTTCTTCCAAACTACTGAAAACATCGTTGTCAAAGTATCAAAATACATCAAGATTGTCTTAAACAGCAATGAAAAGCAAATCTAAATCGAAAAGAAATTAATATTGACGGAGTTAAAAGCATTTTATTTTCTTTCATACTGTAACGACCAAAAAAAAAAAACATCGTTTTCTTCCAAACTACTGAAAACATCGTTGTCAAGGTATCAAAAGACATCAAGATTGTCTTAAACAGCAATGAAAAGCAAATCTAAATCGAAAAGAAATTAATATTGACGGAGTTAAAAGCATTTTATTTTCTTTCATACTGTAACGACCAAAGAAAAAAAAACATCGTTTTCTTCCAAACTACTGAAAACATCGTTGTCAAAGTATCAAAATACATCAAGATTGTCTTAAACAGCAATGAAAAGCAAATCTAAATCGAAAAGAAATTAATATTAACGGAGTTAACAGCATTTTTTTTTCTTTCATACTGTAACGACAAAAAAAAAAACATCGTTTTCTTCCAAACTACTGAAAAAATCGTTGTCAAAGTATCAAAATACATCAAGATTGTCTTAAACAGCAATGAAAAGCAAATCTAAATAGAAAAGAAATTAATATTGACGGAGTTAAAAGCATTTTTTTTCTTTCATATTGTAACGACCAAAAAAAAAAACATCGTTTTCTTCCAAACTACTGAAAAAATCGTTGTCAAAGTATCAAAATACATCAAGATTGTCTTAAACAGCAATGAAAAGCAAATCTAAATCGAAAAGAAATTAATATTGACGGAGTTAAAAGCATTTTTTTTTCTTTCTGTAACGACCAAAGAAAAAAAAACATCGTTTTCTTCCAAACTACTGAAAAAATCGTTGTCAAAGTATCAAAATACATCAAGATTGTCTTGAACAGCAATGAAAAGCAAATCTAAATAATAAAAAAAAAATTAATGACGGTGTTAAAAGAATTTTTTTTCTTTCATACTGTAACGACCAAAGAAAAAAAAACATCGTTTTCTTCCAAACTACTGAAAAAATCGTTGTCAAAGTATCAAAATACATCAAGATTGTCTTAAACAGCAATGAAAAGCAAATCTAAATCGAAAAGAAATTAATATTGACGGAGTTAAAAGCATTTTATTTTCTTTCATACTGTAGCGACCAAAGAAAAAAAAAACATCGTTTTCTTCCAAACTACTGAAAAAATCGTTGTCAAAGTATCAAAATACATCAAGATTGTCTTGAACAGCAATGAAAAGCAAATCTAAATAATAAAAAAAAAATTAATGACGGAGTTAAAAGAATTTTTTTTCTTTCATACTGTAACGACCAAAGAAAAAAAAACATCGTTTTCTTCCAAACTACTGAAAAAATCGTTGTCAAAGTATCAAAATACATCAAGATTGTCTTAAACAGCAATGAAAAGCAAATCTAAATCGAAAAGAAATTAATATTAACGGAGTTAAAAGCATTTTATTTTCTTTCATACTGTAACGACAAAAAAAAAACATCGTTTTCTTCCAAACTACTGAAAAAACCGTTGTCAAAGTATCAAAATACATCAAGATTGTCTTAAAAAGCAATGAAAAGCAAATCTAAATCGAAAAGAAATTAATATTGACGGAGTTAAAAGCATTTTTTTTCTTTCATATTGTAACGACCAAAAAAAAAACATCGTTTTCTTCCAAACTACTGAAAAAATCGTTGTCAAAGTATCAAAATACATCAAGATTGTCTTAAACAGCAATGAAAAGCAAATCTAAATCAAAAAGAAATTAATATTGAGGGAGTTAAAAGCATTTTTTTTCTTTCATATTGTAGCGACCAAAAAAAAAAAAACATCGTTTTCTTCCAAACTACTGAAAACATCGTTGTCAAAGTATCAAAATACATCAAGATTGTCAACAAAAACAGCAATGAAAAGTAAATCTAAATCGAAAAAAATTAATATTGACGGAGTTAAAAGCATTTTATTTTCTTTCATACTGTAACGACCAAAGAAAAAAAAACATCGTTTTCTTCCAAACTACTGAAAAAATCGTTGTCAAAGTATCAAAATACATCAAGATTGTCTTAAACAGCAATGAAAAGCAAATCTAAATCGAAAAGAAATTAATATTAACGGAGTTAAAAGAATTTTATTTTCTTTCATACTGTAACGACAAAAAAAAAAACATCGTTTTCTTCCAAACTACTGAAAAAACCGTTGTCAAAGTATCAAAATACATCAAGATTGTCTTAAAAAGCAATGAAAAGCAAATCTAAATCGAAAAGAAATTAATATTGACGGAGTTAAAAGCATTTTTTTTCTTTCATATTGTAACGACCAAAAAAAAAAACATCGTTTTCTTCCAAACTACTGAAAAAATCGTTGTCAAAGTATCAAAATACATCAAGATTGTCTTGAACAGCAATGAAAAGCAAATCTAAATCGAAAAGAAATTAATATTGACGGAGTTAAAAGCATTTTTTTTTCTTTCATACTGTAACGACTAAAGAAAAAAAAACATCGTTTTCTTCCAAACTACTGAAAACATCGTTGTCAAAGTATCAAAATACATCAAGATTGTCTTAAACAGCAATGAAAAGCAAATCTAAATCGAAAAAAATTAATATTGACGGAGTTAAAAGCATTTTATTTTCTTTCATACTGTAACGACCAAAGAAAAAAAAACATCGTTTTCTTCCAAACTACTGAAAAAATCGTTGTCAAAGTATCAAAATACATCAAGATTGTCTTAAACAGCAATGAAAAGCAAATCTAAATCGAAAAGAAATTAATATTAACGGAGTTAAAAGCATTTTATTTTCTTTCATACTGTAACGACAAAAAAAAAACATCGTTTTCTTCCAAACTACTGAAAAAACCGTTGTCAAAGTATCAAAATACATCAAGATTGTCTTAAAAAGCAATGAAAAGCAAATCTAAATCGAAAAGAAATTAATATTGACGGAGTTAAAAGCATTTTTTTTCTTTCATATTGTAACGACCAAAAAAAAAACATCGTTTTCTTCCAAACTACTGAAAAAATCGTTGTCAAAGTATCAAAATACATCAAGATTGTCTTAAACAGCAATGAAAAGCAAATCTAAATCAAAAAGAAATTAATATTGAGGGAGTTAAAAGCATTTTTTTTCTTTCATATTGTAGCGACCAAAAAAAAAAAAACATCGTTTTCTTCCAAACTACTGAAAACATCGTTGTCAAAGTATCAAAATACATCAAGATTGTCAACGAAAACAGCAATGAAAAGTAAATCTAAATCGAAAAAAATTAATATTGACGGAGTTAAAAGCATTTTATTTTCTTTCATACTGTAGCGACCAAAGAAAAAAAAACATCGTTTTCTTCCAAACTACTGAAAAAATCGTTGTCAAAGTATCAAAATACATCAAGATTGTCTTGAACAGCAATGAAAAGCAAATCTAAATAATAAAAAAAAAATTAATGACGGAGTTAAAAGAATTTTTTTTCTTTCATACTGTAACGACCAAAGAAAAAAAAACATCGTTTTCTTCCAAACTACTGAAAACATCGTTGTCAAAGTATCAAAATACATCAAGATTGTCTTAAACAGCAATGAAAAGCAAATCTAAATCGAAAAGAAATTAATATTGACGGAGTTAAAAGCATTTTATTTTCTTTCATACTGTAACGACCAAAAAAAAAAACATCGTTTTCTTCCAAACTACTGAAAACATCGTTGTCAAGGTATCAAAATACATCAAGATTGTCTTAAACAGCAATGAAAAGCAAATCTAAATCGAAAAGAAATTAATATTGACGGAGTTAAAAGCATTTTATTTTCTTTCATACTGTAACGACCAAAGAAAAAAAAACATCGTTTTCTTCCAAACTACTGAAAACATCGTTGTCAAAGTATCAAAATACATCAAGATTGTCTTAAACAGCAATGAAAAGCAAATCTAAATCGAAAAGAAATTAATATTAACGGAGTTAACAGCATTTTTTTTTCTTTCATACTGTAACGACAAAAAAAAAACATCGTTTTCTTCCAAACTACTGAAAAAATCGTTGTCAAAGTATCAAAATACATCAAGATTGTCTTAAACAGCAATGAAAAGCAAATCTAAATAGAAAAGAAATTAATATTGACGGAGTTAAAAGCATTTTTTTTCTTTCATATTGTAACGACCAAAAAAAAAAACATCGTTTTCTTCCAAACTACTGAAAAAATCGTTGTCAAAGTATCAAAATACATCAAGATTGTCTTAAACAGCAATGAAAAGCAAATCTAAATCGAAAAGAAATTAATATTGACGGAGTTAAAAGCATTTTTTTTTCTTTCTGTAACGACCAAAGAAAAAATAACATCGTTTTCTTCCAAACTACTGAAAACATCGTTGTCAAAGTATCAAAATACATCAAGATTGATTTAAACAGCAATGAAAAGCAAATCTAAATCGAAAAGAAATTAATATTAACGGAGTTAAAAGCATTTTATTTTCTTTCATACTGTAACGACCAAAGAAAAAAAAACATCGTTTCCTTCCAAACTACTGAAAACATCGTTGTCAAAGTATCAAAATATATCAAGATTGTTTTAAACAGCAATGAAAAGCAAATCTAAATCGAAAAAAAATAATATTGATGAAGTTAAAAGCATTTTTTTTTCTCTCATACTATAACGACTAAAGAAAAAATAACATCGTTTTCTTCCAAACTACTGAAAACATCGTTGTCAAAGTATCAAAATACATCAAGATTGTTTTAAACAGCAATGAAAAGCAAATCTTAATCGAAAAGAAATTAATATTGACGGAGTTAACAGCATTTTATTTTCTTTCATACTGTAACGACTAAAGAAAAAATAACATCGTTTTCTTCCAAACTACTGAAAACATCGTTTTCAAAGTATCAAAATACATCAAGATTGTTTTAAACAGCAATGAAAAGCTAATCTAAATCGAAAAAAATTAATATTGACGGAGTTAAAGCATTTTATTTTCTTTCATACTGTAACGACCAAAGAAAAAAAAACATCGTTTTCTTCCAAACTACTGAAAACATCGTTGTCAAAGTATCAAAATACATCAAGATTGTCTTAAACAGCAATGAAAAGCAAATCTAAATCGAAAAGAAACTAATATTGACGGAGTTAAAAGCATTTTATTTTCTTTCATAAACCAAAGAAAAAAAAACATCGTTTTCTTCCAAACTACTGAAAACATCGTTGTCAAAGTATCAAAATACATCAAGAATGTCTTAAACAGCAATGAAAAGCAAATCTAAATCGAAAAGAAATTAATATTGACGGAGTTAAAAGCATTTTATTTTCTTTCATACTGTAACGACCAAAGAAAAAAAAACATCGTTTTCTTCCAAACTACTGAAAAAATCGTTGTCAAAGTATCAAAATACATAAAGATTGTCTTAAACAGCAATGAAAAGCAAATCGAAATCGAAAAGAAATTAATATTGAGGGAGTTAAAAGCATTTTTTTTTCTTTCATATTGTAACGACTAAAGAAAAAATAACATCGTTTTCTTCCAAACTACTGAAAACATCGTTGTCAAAGTATCAAAATACGTCAAGATTGTTTTAAACAGCAATGAAAAGCAAATCTTAATAGAAAAAAATTAATATTGACGGAGTTAAAGCATTTTATTTTCTTTCATACTGTAACGACCAAAGAAAAAAAAACATCGTTTTCTTCCAAACTACTGAAAACATCGTTGTCAAAGTATCAAAATACATCAAGATTGTCTTAAACAGCAATGAAAAGCAAATCTAAATCGAAAAGAAATTAATATTGATGGAGTTAACAGCATTTTTTTTATTCATACTGTAACGACCAAAGAAAAAAAACATCGTTTTCTTCCAAACTACTGAAAACATCGTTGTCAAAGTATCAAAATACATCAAAATTGTCAACGAAAACAGCAATGAAAAGTAAACCTAAATAAAAAAAAAAATTAATGACGGAGTTAAAAGCATTTTATTTTCTTTCATACTGTAACGACCAAAGAAAAAAAAACATCGTTTTCTTCCAAACTACTGAAAACATCGTTGTCAAAGTATCAAAATTTTCTGAAACAGCAATGAAAAGCAAATCTAAATCGAAAAAAATTAATATTGACGGAGTTAAAAGCATTTTATTTTCTTTCATACTGTAACGACTAAAGAAAAAATAACATCGTTTTCTTCCAAACTACTGAAAACATCGTTGTCAAAGTATCAAAATACATCAAGATTGTCAATGAAAACAGCAATGAAAAGTAAATCTAAATAAAAAAAAAATTAATTACGGAGTTAAAAGCATTTTATTTTCTTTCATACTGTAACGACCAAAGAAAAAAAAACATCGTTTTCTTCCAAACTACTGAAAACATCGTTGTCAAAGTATCAAAATACATCAAGATTGTCTTCAACAGCAATGAAAAGCAAATCTAAATCGAAAAGAAATTAATATTGACGGAGTTAACAGCATTTTTTTTTTCATACTGTAACGACCAAAGAAAAAATAACATCGTTTCCTTCCAAACTACTGAAAACATCGTTGTCAAAGTATCAAAATATATCAAGATTGTTTTAAACAGCAATGAAAAGCAAATCTAAATCGAAAAAAAAAAATATTGATGGAGTTAAAAGCATTTTTTTTTCTCTCATACTATAACGACTAAAGAAAAAATAACATCGTTTTCTTCCAAACTACTGAAAACATCGTTGTCAAAGTATCAAAATACATCAAGATTGTTTTAAACAGCAATGAAAAGCAAATCTTAATCGAAAAAAATTAATATTGACGGAGTTAACAGCATTTTATTTTCTTTCATACTGTAACGACTAAAGAAAAAATAACATCGTTTTCTTCCAAACTACTGAAAACATCGTTTTCAAAGTATCAAAATACATCAAGATTGTTTTAAACAGCAATGAAAAGCTAATCTAAATCGAAAAAAATTAATATTGACGGAGTTAAAGCATTTTATTTTCTTTCATACTGTAACGACCAAAGAAAAAAAAACATCGTTTTCTTCCAAACTACTGAAAACATCGTTGTCAAAGTATCAAAATACATCAAGATTGTCTTAAACAGCAATGAAAAGCAAATCTAAATCGAAAAGAAATTAATATTGACGGAGTTAAAAGCATTTTATTTTCTTTCATACTGTAACGACCAAAGAAAAAAAAAACATCGTTTTCTTCCAAACTACTGAAAACATCGTTGTCAAAGTATCAAAATACATCAAGAATGTCTTAAACAGCAATGAAAAGCAAATCTAAATCGAAAAGAAATTAATATTAACGGAGTTAAAAGCATTTTATTTTCTTACATATTGTAACGACTAAAGAAAAAATAACATCGTTTTCTTCCAAACTACTGAAAACATCGTTGTCAAAGTATCAAAATACGTCAAGATTGTTTTAAACAGCAATGAAAAGCAAATCTTAATAGAAAAAAATTAATATTGACGGAGTTAAAGCATTTTATTTTCTTTCATACTGTAACGACCAAAGAAAAAAAAACATCGTTTTCTTCCAAACTACTGAAAACATCGTTGTCAAAGTATCAAAATACATCAAGATTGTCTTAAACAGCAATGAAAAGCAAATCTAAATCGAAAAGAAATTAATATTGATGGAGTTAACAGCATTTTTTTTATTCATACTGTAACGACCAAAGAAAAAAAACATCGTTTTCTTCCAAACTACTGAAAACATCGTTGTCAAAGTATCAAAATATATCAAGATTGTTTTAAACAGCAATGAAAAGCAAATCTAAATCGAAAAAAATTAATATTGACGGAGTTAAAGCATTTCTTTTTTCTTTCATACTGTAACGACTAAAGAAAAAATAACATCGTTTTCTTCCAAACTACTGAAAACATCGTTGTCAAAGTATCAAAATACATCAAGATTGTTTTAAACAGCAATGAAAAGCAAATCTAAATCGAAAAAAAATAATATTGATGGAGTTAACAGCATTTTTTTTTCTTTCATACTGTAACGACTAAAGAAAAAAAAACATCGTTTTCTTCCAAACTACTGAAAACATCGTTGTCAAAGTATCAAAATACATCAAGAATGTCTTAAACAGCAATGAAAAGCAAATCTAAATCGAAAAGAAATTAATATTAACGGAGTTAAAAGCATTTTATTTTCTTTCATACTGTAACGATTAAAGAAAAAAAAACATCGTTTTCTTCCAAACTACTGAAAACATCGTTGTCAAAGTATCAAAATACATCAATAT
Organism: Ptychoptera albimana; assembly: GCA_961205885.1. Classification (NCBI taxonomy): domain Eukaryota; kingdom Metazoa; phylum Arthropoda; class Insecta; order Diptera; family Ptychopteridae; genus Ptychoptera; species Ptychoptera albimana. The sequence continues at coordinate 17,925,344 of OY540803.1, read as the reverse complement.
TGTCAATGAAAACAGCAATGAAAAGTAAATCTAAATAAAAAAAAAATTAATGACGGAGTTAAAAGCATTTTTTTTTCTTTCATATTGTAACGACCAAAGAAAAAAAAACATCGTTTTCTTCCAAACTACTGAAAACATCGTTGTCAAAGTATCAAAATACATCAAGATTGTCAATGAAAACAGCAATGAAAAGTAAATCTAAATAAAAAAAAAATTTAATGACGGAGTTAAAAGCATTTTATTTTCTTTCATACTGTAGCGACTAAAGAAAAAAAAACATCGTTTTCTTCCAAACTACTGAAAACATCGTTGTCAAAGTATAAAAATACATCAAAATTGTTTTGAACTGCAATGAAAAGCAAATATAAATAAAAAAAAAAATTAATGACGGAGTTAAAAGCATTTTATTTTCTTTCATACTGTAACGACTAAAGAAAAAATAACATCGTTTTCTTCCAAACTACTGAAAACATCGTTGTCAAAGTATCAAAATACATCAAGATTGTTTTAAACAGCAATGAAAAGCAAATCTAAATCGAAAAGAAATTAATATTGACGGAGTAAAGCATTTTATTTTCTTTCATACTGTAACGACCAAAGAAAAAAGAACATCGTTTCCTTCCAAACTACTGAAAACATCGTTGTCAAAGTATCAAAATATATCAAGATTGTTTTAAACAGCAATGAAAAGCGAATCTAAATCGAAAAAAAATAATATTGATGGAGTTAAAAGCATTTTTTTTCTTTCATACTGTAACGACTAAAGAAAAAATAACATCGTTTTCTTCCAAACTACTGAAAACATCGTTGTCAAAGTATCAAAATACATCAAGATTGTTTTAAACAGCAATGAAAAGCAAATCTAAATCGAAAAAAAGTAATATTGATGGAGATAAAAGCATTTTATTTTCTTTCATACTGTAACGACCAAAGAAAAAAAAACATCGTTTTCTTCCAAACTACTGAAAACATCATTGTCAAAGTATCAAAATATATCAAGATTGTTTTAAACAGCAATGAAAAGCAAATCTAAATCGAAAAAAATTAATATTGACGGAGTTAAAGCATTTCTTTTTTCTTTCATACTGTAACGACTAAAGAAAAAATAACATCGTTTTCTTCCAATCTACTGAAAACATTGTTGTCAAAGTATCAAAATACATCAAGATTGTCAATGAAAACAGCAATGAAAAGTAAATCTAAATAAAAAAAAAATGTAATGACGGAGTTAAAAGCATTTTATTTTCTTTCATACTGTAGCGACTAAAGAAAAAAAAACATCGTTTTCTTCCAAACTACTGAAAACATCGTTGTCAAAGTATAAAAATACATCAAAATTGTTTTGAACTGCAATGAAAAGCAAATATAAATAAAAAAAAAAATTAATGACGGAGTTAAAAGCATTTTATTTTCTTTCATACTGTAACGACTAAAGAAAAAATAACATCGTTTTCTTCCAATCTACTGAAAACATCGTTGTCAAAGTATCAAAATACATCAAGATTGTCTTAAACAGCAATGAAAAGCAAATCTAAATCGAAAAGAAATTAATATTAACAGAGTTAAAAGCGTTTTATTTTCTTTTATATTGTAACGACCAAAGAAAAAAAAACATCGTTTTCTTCCAAACTACTGAAAAAATCGTTGTCAAAGTATCAAAATACATCAAGATTGTCTTAAACAGCAATGAAAAGCAAATCTAAATCAAAAAGAAATTAATATTGACGGAGTTAACAGCATTTTTTTTTCTTTCATACTGTAACGACCAAAGAAATAAAAACATCGTTTTCTTCCAAACTACTAAAAATATCGTTGTCAAAGTATCAAAATACATCAAGATTGTTTTAAACTGCAATGAAAAGCAAATCTAAATCGAAAAAAAATAATATTGATGGAGCATTTTTTTTTCTTTCATACTGTAACGACTAAAGAAAAGATAACATCGTTTTCTTCCAAACTACTGAAAACATCGTTGTCAAAGTATCAAAATACATCAAGATTGTTTTAAACAGCAATGAAAAGCTAATCTAAATCGAAAAAAATTAATATTGACGGAGTTAAAAGCATTTTATTTTCTTTCATACTGTAACGACCAAAGAAAAAAAAACATCGTTTTCTTCCAAACTACTGAAAACATCGTTGTCAAAGTATCAAAATACATCAAGATTGTCTTAAACAGCAATGAAAAGCAAATCTAAATCGAAAAGAAATTAATATTGACGGAGTTAAAAGCATTTTATTTTCTTTCATACTGTAACGACCAAAGAAAAAAAACATCGTTTTCTTCCAAACTACTGAAAACATCGTTGTCAAAGTATCAAAATACATCAAGAATGTCTTAAACAGCAATGAAAAGCAAATCTTAATCGAAAAGAAATTAATATTAACGGAGTTAAAAGCATTTTATTTTCTTTCATACTGTAACGACCAAAGAAAAAAAAACATCGTTTTCGTCCAAACTACTGAAAAAATCGTTGTCAAAGTATCTAAATACATCAAGATTGTCTTAAACAGCAATGAAAAGCAAATCTAAATCAAAAAGAAATTAATATTGACGGAGTTAACAGCATTTTTTTTTCTTTCATACTGTAACGACCAAAGAAATAAAAACATCGTTTTCTTCCAAACTACTAAAAATATCGTTGTCAAAGTATCAAAATACATCAAGATTGTTTTAAACAGCAATGAAAAGCTAATCTAAATCGAAAAAAATTAATATTGACGGAGTTAAAAGCATTTTATTTTCTTTCATACTGTAACGACCAAAGAAAAAAAAACATCGTTTTCTTCCAAACTACTGAAAACATCGTTGTCAAAGTATCAAAATACATCAAGATTGTCTTAAACAGCAATGAAAAGCAAATCTAAATCGAAAAGAAATTAATATTGACGGAGTTAAAAGCATTTTATTTTCTTTCATACTGTAACGACCAAAGAAAAAAAACATCGTTTTCTTCCAAACTACTGAAAACATCGTTGTCAAAGTATCAAAATACATCAAGAATGTCTTAAACAGCAATGAAAAGCAAATCTTAATCGAAAAGAAATTAATATTAACGGAGTTAAAAGCATTTTATTTTCTTTCATACTGTAACGACCAAAGAAAAAAAAACATCGTTTTCGTCCAAACTACTGAAAAAATCGTTGTCAAAGTATCTAAATACATCAAGATTGTCTTAAACAGCAATGAAAAGCAAATCGAAATCGAAAAGAAATTAATATTGAGGGAGTTAAAAGCATTTTTTTTTCTTTCATATTGTAACGACCAAAGAAAAAAAAACATCGTTTCCTTCCAAACTACTGAAAACATCGTTGTCAAAGTATCAAAATACATCAAGATTGTCAATGAAAACAGCAATGAAAAGTAAATCTAAATAAAAAAAAAATTAATGACGGAGTTAAAAGCATTTTATTTTCTTTCATACTGTAGTGACTAAAGAAAAAAAAACATCGTTTTCTTCCAAACTACTGAAAACATCGTTGTCAAAGTATAAAAATACATCAAAATTGTTTTGAACTGCAATGAAAAGCAAATATAAATAAAAAAAATAAATTAATGACGGAGTTAAAAGCATTTTATTTTCTTTCATACTGTAACGACTAAAGAAAAAAAAACATCGTTTTCTTCCAAACTACTGAAAACATCGTTGTCAAAGTATCAAAATACATCAAGATTGTTTTAAACAGCAATGAAAAGCAAATCTAAATCGAAAAGAAATTAATATTGTCGGAGTTAAAGCATTTTATTTTCTTTCATACTGTAACGACCAAAGAAAAAAGAACATCGTTTCCTTCCAAACTACTGAAAACATCGTTGTCAAAGTATCAAAATATATCAAGATTGTTTTAAACAGCAATGAAAAGCGAATCTAAATCGAAAAAAAAAAAAATTGATGGAGTTAAAAGCATTTTTTTTTCTTTCATACTGTAACGACTAAAGAAAAAAAAACATCGTTTTCTTCCAAACTACTGAAAACATCGTTGTCAAAGTATCAAAATACATCAAGATTGTCTTAAACAGCAATGAAAAGCAAATCTAAATCGAAAAGAAATTAATATTGACGGAGTTAAAAGCATTTTATTTTCTTTCATAATGTAACGACCAAAGAAAAAAAAACATCGTTTTCTTCCAAACTACTGAAAACATCATTGTCAAAGTATCAAAATACATCAAGATTGTCTTAAACAGCAATGAAAAGCAAATCTAAATCGAAAAGAAATTAATATTAACGGAGTTTAAAGCATTTTATTTTCTTTCATACTGTAACGACCAAAAAAAAAAAACATCGTTTTCTTCCAAACTACTGAAAACATCGTTGTCAAAGTATAAAAATACATCAAAATTGTTTTGAACTGCAATGAAAAGCAAATATAAATAAAAAAAATTAATTAATGACGGAGTTAAAAGCATTTTATTTTCTTTCATACTGTAACGACTAAAGAAAAAATAACATCGTTTTCTTCCAAACTACTGAAAACATCGTTGTCAAAGTATCAAAATACATCAAGATTGTCTTAAACAGCAATGAAAAGCGAATCTAAACCGAAAAAAAAAAATATTGATGGAGTTAAAAGCATTTTTTTTTCTTTCATACTGTAACGACTAAAGAAAAAAAAACATCGTTTTCTTCCAAACTACTGAAAACATCGTTGTCAAAGTATCAAAATACATCAAGATTGTCTTAAACAGCAATGAAAAGCAAATCTAAATCGAAAAGAAATTAATATTGACGGAGTTAAAAGCATTTTATTTTCTTTCATAATGTAACGACCAAAGAAAAAAAAACATCGTTTTCTTCCAAACTACTGAAAACATCGTTGTCAAAGTATCAAAATACATCAAGATTGTCTTAAACAGCAATGAAAAGCAAATCTAAGTCGAAAAGAAATTAATATTAACGGAGTTAAAAGCATTTTATTTTCTTTCATACTGTAACGACCAAAAAAAAAAAACATCGTTTTCTTCCAAACTACTGAAAAAATCGTTGTCAAAGTATCAAAATACATCAAGATTGTCTTAAACAGCAATGAAAAGCAAATCTAAATCGAAAAGAAATTAATATTGACGGAGTTAAAAGCATTTTTTTTTCTTTCATATTGTAACGACCAAAAAAAAAAAACATCGTTTTCTTCCAAACTACTGAAAACATCGTTGTCAAAGTATCAAAATACATCAAGATTGTCTTAAACAGCAATGAAAAGCAAATCTAAATCGAAAAGAAATTAATATTAACGGAGTTAAAAGCATTTTATTTTCTTTCATACTGTAACGACCAAAGAAAAAAAAATATCGTTTTCTTCCAAACTACTGAAAAAATCGTTGTCAAAGTATCAAAATACATCAAGATTGTCTTAAACAGCAATGAAAAGCAAATATAAATCGAAAAGAAATTAATATTGAGGGAGTTAAAAGCATTTTTTTTTCTTTCATATTGTAGCGACCAAAAAAAAAAACATCGTTTTCTTCCAAACTACTGAAAACATCGTTCTCAAAGTATCAAAATACATCAAGATTGTCAATGAAAAAAGCAATGAAAAGTAAACCTAAATAAAAAAAAATTTAATGACGAAGTTAAAAGCATTTTATTTTCTTTCATACTGTAGCGACCAAAGAAAAAAAAACATCGTTTTCTTCCAAACTACTGAAAACATCGTTCTCAAAGTATCAAAATATATCAAGATTGTCTTAAACAGCAATGAAAAGCAAATCTAAATCGAAAAGAAATTAATATTAACGGAGTTAAAAGCATTTTATTTTCTTTCATACTGTAACGACCAAAGAAAAAAAAACATCGTTTTCTTCCAAACTACTGAAAAAATCGTTGTCAAAGTATCAAAATACATCAAGATTGTCTTAAACAGCAATGAAAAGCAAATCTAAATCGAAAAGAAATTAATATTGACGGAGTTAAAAGCATTTTTTTTTCTTTCATATTGTAACGACTAAAGAAAAAATAACATCGTTTTCTTCCAAACTACTGAAAACATCATTGTCAAAGTATCAAAATACATCAAGATTGTTTTAAACTGCAATGAAAAGCAAATCTAAATCGAAAAAAATTAATATTGACGGAGTTAAAAGCTTTTTTTTTCTTTCATACTGTAACGACTAAAGAAAAAAAAACATCGTTTTCTTCCAAACTACTGAAAACATCGTTGTCAAAGTATCAAAATACATCAAGATTGTCTTAAACAGCAATGAAAAGCAAATCTAAATCGAAAAGAAATTAATATTGACGTAGTTAAAAGCATTTTATTTTCTTTCATAATGTAACGACCAAAAAAAAAAAACATCGTTTTCTTCCAAACTACTGAAAACATCGTTGTCAAAGTATCAAAATACATCAAGATTGTCTTAAACAGCAATGAAAAGCAAATCTTAATCGAAAAGAAATTAATATTAACGGAGTTAAAAGCATTTTATTTTCTTTCATACTGTAACGACCAAAGAAAAAAAAATATCGTTTTCTTCCAAACTACTGAAAAAATCGTTGTCAAAGTATCAAAATACATCAAGATTGTCTTAAACAGCAATGAAAAGCAAATCTAAATCGAAAAGAAATTAATATTACGGAGTTAAAAGCATTTTATTTTCTTTCATACTGTAGCGACCAAAGAAAAAAAAACATCGTTTTCTTCCAAACTACTGAAAACATCGTTGTCAAAGTATCAAAATATATCAAGATTGTCTTAAACAGCAATGAAAAGCAAATCTAAATCGAAAAGAAATTAATATTAACGGAGTTAAAAGCATTTTATTTTCTTTCATACTGTAACGACCAAAGAAAAAAAAACATCGTTTTCTTCCAAACTACTGAAAAAATCGTTGTCAAAGTATCAAAATACATCAAGATTGTCTTAAACAGCAATGAAAAGCAAATCTAAATCGAAAAGAAATTAATATTGACGGAGTTAAAAGCATTTTTTTTTCTTTCATATTGTAACGACCAAAGTAAAAAAAACATCGTTTTCTTCCAAACTACTGAAAACATCATTGTTAAAAGTATCAAAATACATCAAGATTGTTTTAAACTGCAATGAAAAGAAAATCTAAATCGAAAGAAATTAGTATTGACGGAGTTAAAGCATTTTATTTTCTTTCATACTGTAACGACCAAAGAAAAAAAAACATCGTTTTCTTCCAAACTACTGAAAACATCGTTGTCAAAGTATCAAAATACATCAAGATTGTTTTAAACAGCAATGAAAAGCAAATCTAAATCGAAAAGAAATTAATATTGACGTAGTTAAAAGCATTTCATTTTCTTTCATAATGTAACGACCAAAAAAAAAAAAACATCGTTTTCTTCCAAACTACTGAAAACATCATTGTCAAAGTATCAAAATACATCAAGATTGTTTTAAACTGCAATGAAAAGCAAATCTAAATCGAAAAAAATTAATATTGACGGAGTTAAAAGCATTTTTTTTCTTTCATACTGTAACGACTAAAGAAAAAAAAACATCGTTTTCTTCCAAACTACTGAAAACATCGTTGTCAAAGTATCAAAATACATCAAGATTGTCTTAAACAGCAATGAAAAGCAAATCTAAATCGAAAAGAAATTAATATTGACGTAGTTAAAAGCATTTTATTTTCTTTCATAATGTAATGACCAAAAAAAAAAAAACATCGTTTTCTTCCAAACTACTGAAAACATCATTGTCAAAGTATCAAAATACATTAAGATTGTCTTAAACAGCAATGAAAAGCAAATCTAAATCGAAAAGAAATTAATATTAACGGAGTTAAAAGCATTTTATTTTCTTTCATACTGTAACGACCAAAAAAAAAATATCGTTTTCTTCCAAACTACTGAAAAAATCGTTGTCAAAGTATCAAAATACATCAAGATTGTCTTAAACAGCAATGAAAAGCAAATCTAAATCGAAAAGAAATTAATATTGACGGAGTTAAAAGCATTTTTTTTTTTTTCATATTGTAACGACCAAAAAAAAAACATCGTTTTCTTTCAAACTACTGAAAACATCGTTGTCAAAGTATCAAAATACATCAAGATTGTCTTAAACAGCAATGAAAAGAAAATCTAAATCGAAAAGAAATTAATATTGACGGAGTTAAAAGCATTTTTTTTTCTTTCATACTGTAACGACCAAAGAAAAAAAAACATCGTTTTCTTCCAAACTACTGAAAACATCGTTGTCAAAGTATCAAAATACATCAAGATTGTTTTAAACAGCAATGAAAAGCAAATCTAAATCGAAAAGTAATTAATAATAACGGAGTTAAAAGCATTTTATTTTCTTTCATACTGTAACGACCAAAGAAAAAAAAATATCGTTTTCTTCCAAACTACTGAAGAAATCGTTGTCAAAGTATCAAAATACATCAAGATTGTCTTAAACAGCAATGAAAAGCAAATCTAAATCGAAAAGAAATTAATATTACGGAGTTAAAAGCATTTTATTTTCTTTCATACTGTAGCGACCAAAGAAAAAAAAACATCGTTTTCTTCCAAACTACTGAAAACATCGTTGTCAAAGTATCAAAATATATCAAGATTGTCTTAAACAGCAATGAAAAGCAAATCTAAATCGAAAAGAAATTAATATTAACGGAGTTAAAAGCATTTTATTTTCTTTCATACTGTAACGACCAAAGAAAAAAAAACATCGTTTTCTTCCAAACTACTGAAAAAATCGTTGTCAAAGTATCAAAATACATCAAGATTGTCTTAAACAGCAATGAAAAGCAAATCTAAATCGAAAAGAAATTAATATTGACGGAGTTAAAAGCATTTTTTTTTCTTTCATATTGTAACGACCAAAGTAAAAAAAACATCGTTTTCTTCCAAACTACTGAAAACATCATTGTTAAAAGTATCAAAATACATCAAGATTGTTTTAAACTGCAATGAAAAGAAAATCTAAATCGAAAGAAATTAGTATTGACGGAGTTAAAGCATTTTATTTTCTTTCATACTGTAACGACCAAAGAAAAAAAAACATCGTTTTCTTCCAAACTACTGAAAACATCGTTGTCAAAGTATCAAAATACATCAAGATTGTCTTAAACAGCAATTAAAAGCAAATCTAAATCGAAAAGAAATTAATATTGACGGAGTTAAAAGCATTTTATTTTCTTTCATACTGTAACGACCAAAGAAAAAAAAAATCGTTTTCTTCCAAACTACTGAAAAAATCGTTGTCAAAGTATCAAAATACATCAAGATTGTCTTAAACAGCAATGAAAAGCAAATCTAAATCGAAAAGAAATTAATATTACGGAGTTAAAGCATTTTATTTTCTTTCATACTGTAACGACCAAAGAAAAAAAAACATCGTTTTCTTCCAAACTACTGAAAAAATCGTTGTCAAAGTATCAAAATACATCAAGATTGTCTTAAACAGCAATGAAAAGCAAATCTAAATCGAAAAGAAATTAATATTGACGGAGTTAAAAGCATTTTTTTTTCTTTCATATTGTAACGACCAAAGAAAAAAAAACATCGTTTTCTTCCAAACTACTGAAAACATCATTGTTAAAAGTATCAAAATACATCAAGATTGTTTTAAACTGCAATGAAAAGAAAATCTAAATCGAAAGAAATTAGTATTGACGGAGTTAAAGCATTTTATTTTCTTTCATACTGTAACGACCAAAGAAAAAAAAACATCGTTTTCTTCCAAACTACTGAAAACATCGTTGTCAAAGTATCAAAATACATCAAGATTGTCAATGAAAAAAGCAATGAAAAGTAAACCTAAATAAAAAAAAATTTAATGACGGAGTTAAAAGCATTTTATTTTCTTTCATACTGTAGCGACCAAAGAAAAAAAAACATCGTTTTCTTCCAAACTACTGAAAACATCATTGTCAAAGTATCAAAATACATCAAGATTGTCTTAAACAGCAATGAAAAGCAAATCTAAATCGAAAAGAAATTAATATTGACGTAGTTAAAAGCATTTTATTTTCTTTCATAATGTAACGACCAAAAAAAAAAACATCGTTTTCTTCCAAACTACTGAAAACATCATTGTCAAAGTATCAAAATACATTAAGATTGTCTTAAACAGCAATGAAAAGCAAATCTAAATCGAAAAGAAATTAATATTAACGGAGTTAAAAGCATTTTATTTTATTTCATACTGTAACGACCAAAGAAAAAAAAACATCGTTTTCTTCCAAACTACTGAAATCATCGTTGTCAAAGTATCAAAATACATCAAGATTGTTTTAAACAGCAATGAAAAGCAAATCTAAATCGAAAAGTAATTAATAATAACGGAGTTAAAAGCATTTTATTTTCTTTCATACTGTAACGACCAAAGAAAAAAAAAAATCGTTTTCTTCCAAACTACTGAAAAAATCGTTGTCAGAGTATCAAAATACATCAAGATTGTCTTAAACAGCAATGAAAAGCAAATCTAAATCGAAAAGAAATTAATATTACGGAGTTAAAAGCATTTTTTTTTCTTTCATACTGTAGCGACCAAAGAAAAAAAAACATCGTTTTCTTCCAAACTACTGAAAAAATCGTTGTCAAAGTATCAAAATACATCAAGATTGTCTTAAACAGCAATGAAAAGCAAATCTAAATCGAAAAGAAATTAATATTGACGGAGTTAAAAGCATTTTTTTTTCTTTCATACTGTAACGACCAAAGAAAAAAAAATATCGTTTTCTTCCAAACTACTGAAAAAATCGTTGTCAAAGTATCAAAATACATCAAGATTGTCTTAAACAGCAATGAAAAGCAAATCTAAATCGAAAAGAAATTAATATTACGGAGTTAAAAGCATTTTATTTTCTTTCATACTGTAACGACCAAAGAAAAAAAAACATCGTTTTCTTCCAAACTACTGAAAAAATCGTTGTCAAAGTATCAAAATACATCAAGATTGTCTAAAACAGCAATGAAAAGCAAATCTAAATCGAAAAGAAATTAATATTGACGGAGTTAAAAGCATTTTTTTTTCTTTCATATTGTAACGACCAAAGAAAAAAAAACATCGTTTTCTTCCAAACTACTGAAAACATCATTGTTAAAAGTATCAAAATACATCAAGATTGTTTTAAACTGCAATGAAAAGAAAATCTAAATCGAAAGAAATTAGTATTGACGGAGTTAAAGCATTTTATTTTCTTTCATACTGTAACGACCAAAGAAAAAAAAACATCGTTTTCTTCCAAACTACTGAAAACATCGTTCTCAAAGTATCAAAATACATCAAGATTGTCAATGAAAAAAGCAATGAAAAGTAAACCTAAATAAAAAAAAATTTAATGACGGAGTTAAAAGCATTTTATTTTCTTTCATACTGTAGCGACCAAAGAAAAATAAACATCGTTTTCTTCCAAACTACTGAAAACATCGTTGTCAAAGTATCAAAATATATCAAGATTGTCTTAAACAGCAATGAAAAGCAAATCTAAATCGAAAAGAAATTAATATTAACGGAGTTAAAAGCATTTTATTTTCTTTCATACTGTAACGACCAAAGAAAAAAAAATATCGTTTTCTTCCAAACTACTGAAAAAATCGTTGTCAGAGTATCAAAATACATCAAGATTGTCTTAAACAGCAATGAAAAGCAAATCTAAATCGAAAAGAAATTAATATTACGGAGTTAAAAGCATTTTTTTTTCTTTCATACTGTAGCGACCAAAGAAAAAAAAACATCGTTTTCTTCCAAACTACTGAAAACATCGTTGTCAAAGTATCAAAATATATCAAGATTGTCTTAAACAGCAATGAAAAGCAAATCTAAATCGAAAAGAAATTAATATTAACGGAGTTAAAAGCATTTTATTTTCTTTCATACTGTAACGACCAAAGAAAAAAAAACATCGTTTTCTTCCAAACTACTGAAAAAATCGTTGTCAAAGTATCAAAATACATCAAGATTGTCTTAAACAGCAATGAAAAGCAAATCTAAATCGAAAAGAAATTAATATTGACGGAGTTAAAAGCATTTTTTTTTCTTTCATATTGTAACGACCAAAGTAAAAAAAACATCGTTTTCTTCCAAACTACTGAAAACATCATTGTTAAAAGTATCAAAATACATCAAGATTGTTTTAAACTGCAATGAAAAGAAAATCTAAATCGAAAGAAATTAGTATTGACGGAGTTAAAGCATTTTATTTTCTTTCATACTGTAACGACCAAAGAAAAAAAAACATCGTTTTCTTCCAAACTACTGAAAACATCGTTGTCAAAGTATCAAAATACATCAAGATTGTCTTAAACAGCAATGAAAAGCAAATCTAAATCGAAAAGAAATTAATATTGACGGAGTTAAAAGCATTTTATTTTCTTTCATACTGTAACGACCAAAGAAAAAAAAATATCGTTTTCTTCCAAACTACTGAAAAAATCGTTGTCAAAGTATCAAAATACATCAAGATTGTCTTAAACAGCAATGAAAAGCAAATCTAAATCGAAAAGAAATTAATATTACGGAGTTAAAAGCATTTTATTTTCTTTCATACTGTAACGACCAAAGAAAAAAAAACATCGTTTTCTTCCAAACTACTGAAAAAATCGTTGTCAAAGTATCAAAATACATCAAGATTGTCTTAAACAGCAATGAAAAGCAAATCTAAATCGAAAAGAAATTAATATTGACGGAGTTAAAAGCATTTTTTTTTCTTTCATATTGTAACGACCAAAGAAAAAAAAACATCGTTTTCTTCCAAACTACTGAAAACATCATTGTTAAAAGTATCAAAATACATCAAGATTGTTTTAAACTGCAATGAAAAGAAAATCTAAATCGAAAGAAATTAGTATTGACGGAGTTAAAAGCATTTTATTTTCTTTCATACTGTAACGACCAAAGAAAAAAAAACATCGTTTTCTTCCAAACTACTGAAAACATCGTTCTCAAAGTATCAAAATACATCAAGATTGTCAATGAAAAAAGCAATGAAAAGTAAACCTAAATAAAAAAAAATTTAATGACGGAGTTAAAAGCATTTTATTTTCTTTCATACTGTAGCGACCAAAGAAAAATAAACATCGTTTTCTTCCAAACTACTGAAAACATCGTTGTCAAAGTATCAAAATATATCAAGATTGTCTTAAACAGCAATGAAAAGCAAATCTAAATCGAAAAGAAATTAATATTAACGGAGTTAAAAGCATTTTATTTTCTTTCATACTGTAACGACCAAAGAAAAAAAAACATCGTTTTCTTCCAAACTACTGAAAAAATCGTTGTCAAAGTATCAAAATACATCAAGATTGTCTTAAACAGCAATGAAAAGCAAATCTAAATCGAAAAGAAATTAATATTGACGGAGTTAAAAGCATTTTTTTTTCTTTCATATTGTAACGACCAAAGAAAAAAAAACATCGTTTTCTTCCAAACTACTGAAAACATCGTTGTCAAAGTATCAAAATACATCAAGATTGTTTTAAACTGCAATGAAAAGCAAATCTAAATCGAAAAAAATTAATATTGACGGAGTTAAAAGCATTTTTTTTCTTTCATACTGTAACGACTAAAGAAAAAAAAACATCGTTTTCTTCCAAACTACTGAAAACATCGTTGTCAAAGTATCAAAATACATCAAGATTGTCTTAAACAGCAATGAAAAGCAAATCTAAATCGAAAAGAAATTAATATTGACGGAGTTAAAAGCATTTTATTTTCTTTCATAATGTAACGACCAAAAAAAAAAAAAAACATCGTTTTCTTCCAAACTACTGAAAACATCATTGTCAAAGTATCAAAATACATTAAGATTGTCTTAAACAGCAATGAAAAGCAAATCTAAATCGAAAAGAAATTAATATTAACGGAGTTAAAAGCATTTTATTTTCTTTCATACTGTAACGACCAAAAAAAAAATATCGTTTTCTTCCAAACTACTGAAAAAATCGTTGTCAAAGTATCAAAATACATCAAGATTGTCTTAAACAGCAATGAAAAGCAAATCTAAATCGAAAAGAAATTAATATTGACGGAGTTAAAAGCATTTTTTTTTCTTTCATATTGTAACGACCAAAAAAAAAAACATCGTTTTCTTTCAAACTACTGAAAACATCGTTGTCAAAGTATCAAAATACATCAAGATTGTCTTAAACAGCAATGAAAAGAAAATCTAAATCGAAAAGAAATTAATATTGACGGAGTTAAAAGCATTTTATTTTCTTTCATACTGTAACGACCAAAGAAAAAAAAACATCGTTTTCTTCCAAACTACTGAAAACATCGTTGTCAAAGTATCAAAATACATCAAGATTGTCTTAAACAGCAATGAAAAGCAAATCTAAATCGAAAAGAAATTAATAATAACGGAGTTAAAAGCATTTTATTTTCTTTCATACTGTAACGACCAAAGAAAAAAAAATATCGTTTTCTTCCAAACTACTGAAAAAATCGTTGTCAAAGTATCAAAATACATCAAGATTGTCTTAAACAGCAATGAAAAGCAAATCTAAATCGAAAAGAAATTAATATTACGGAGTTAAAAGCATTTTATTTTCTTTCATACTGTAACGACCAAAGAAAAAAAAACATCGTTTTCTTCCAAACTACTGAAAAAATCGTTGTCAAAGTATCAAAATACATCAAGATTGTCTTAAACAGCAATGAAAAGCAAATCTAAATCGAAAAGAAATTAATATTGACGGAGTTAAAAGCATTTTTTTTCTTTCATACTGTAACGACTAAAGAAAAAAAACCATCGTTTTCTTCCAAACTACTGAAAACATCGTTGTCAAAGTATCAAAATACATCAAGATTGTCTTAAACAGCAATGAAAAGCAAATCTAAATCGAAAGAAATTAGTATTGACGGAGTTAAAGCATTTTATTTTCTTTCATACTGTAACGACCAAAGAAAAAAAAACATCGTTTTCTTCCAAACTACTGAAAACATCGTTGTCAAAGTATCAAAATACATCAAGATTGTCTTAAACAGCAATGAAAAGCAAATCTAAATCGAAAAGAAATTAATATTAAGGGAGTTAAAAGCATTTTTTTTTCTTTCATATTGTAGCGACCAAAAAAAAACATCGTTTTCTTCCAAACTACTGAAAACATCGTTGTCAAAGTATCAAAATACATCAAGATTGTCTTAAACAGCAATGAAAAGCAAATCTAAATCGAAAGAAATTAGTATTGACGGAGTTAAAGCATTTTATTTTCTTTCATACTGTAACGACCAAAGAAAAAAAAACATCGTTTTCTTCCAAACTACTGAAAAAATCGTTGTCAAAGTATCAAAATACATCAAGATTGTCTTAAACAGCAATGAAAAGCAAATCTAAATCGAAAAAAATTAATATTGACGGAGTTAAAAGCATTTTTTTTCTTTCATACTGTAACGACTAAAGAAAAAAAACCATCGTTTTCTTCCAAACTACTGAAAACATCGTTGTCAAAGTATCAAAATACATCAAGATTGTCTTAAACAGCAATGAAAAGCAAATCTAAATCGAAAAGAAATTAATATTGACGGAGTTAAAAGCATTTTATTTTCTTTCATAATGTAACGACCAAAGAAAAAAAAAACATCGTTTTCTTCCAAACTACTGAAAACATCATTGTCAAAGTATCAAAATACATCAAGATTGTCTTAAACAGCAATGAAAAGCAAATCTAAATCGAAAAGAAATTAATATTGACGGAGTTAAAAGCATTTTTTTTTCTTTCATATTGTAACGACCAAAAAAAAAAACATCGTTTTCTTCCAAACTACTGAAAACATCGTTGTCAAAGTATCAAAATACATCAAGATTGTCTTAAACAGCAATGAAAAGAAAATCTAAATCGAAAGAAATTAGTATTGACGGAGTTAAAGCATTTTATTTTCTTTCATACTGTAACGACCAAAGAAAAAAAAACATCGTTTTCTTCCAAACTACTGAAAACATCGTTGTCAAAGTATCAAAATACATCAAGATTGTCTTAAACAGCAATGAAAAGCAAATCTAAATCGAAAAGAAATTAATATTAAGGGAGTTAAAAGCATTTTTTTTTCTTTCATATTGTAGCGACCAAAAAAAAACATCGTTTTCTTCCAAACTACTGAAAACATCGTTGTCAAAGTATCAAAATACATCAAGATTGTCAATGAAAACAGCAATGAAAAGTAAACCTAAATAAAAAAAAATTTAATGACGGAGTTAAAAGCATTTTATTTTCTTTCATACTGTAGCGACCAAAGAAAAAAAAACATCGTTTTCTTCCAAACTACTGAAAAAATCGTTGTCAAAGTATCAAAATACATCAAAATTGTTTTAAACTGCAATGAAAAGCAAATCTAAATAAAAAAAAAAAATTAATATTGACGGAGTTAAAAGCATTTTATTTTCTTTCATACTGTAACGACTAAAGAAAAAAAAACATCGTTTTCTTCCAAACTACTGAAAAAATCGTTGTCAAAGTATCAAAATACATCAAAATTGTCTGAAACAGCAATGAAAAGCAAATCTTAATCGAAAAAAATTAATATTGACGGAGTTAAAATCATTTTATTTTCTTTCATACTGTAACGACTAAAGAAAAAATAACATCGTTTTCTTCCAAACTACTGAAAACATCGTTGTCAAAGTATCAAAATACATCAAGATTGTCAATGAAAACAGCAATGAAAAGTAAATCTAAATAAAAAAAAAAATTAATGACGGAGTTAAAAGCATTTTATTTTCTTTCATACTGTAACGACCAAAGAAAAAAAAACATCGTTTTCTTCCAAACTACTGAAAACATCGTTGTCAAAGTATCAAAATACATCAAGATTGTTTTAAACAGCAATGAAAAGCAAATCTTAATCGAAAAAAATTAATATTGACGGAGTTAACAGCATTTTTTTTTCTTTCATAATGTAACGACCAAAGAAAAAAAAACATCGTTTTCTTCCAAACTACTGAAAACATCGTTTTCAAAGTATCAAAATACATCAAGATTGTCTTAAACAGCAATGAAAAGCAAATCTAAATCGAAAAGAAATTAATATTGACGGAGTTAAAAGCATTTTTTTTTCTTTCATATTGTAACGACCAAAGAAAAAAAAACATCGTTTTCTTCCAAACTACTGAAAACATCGTTTTCAAAGTATCAAAATACATCAAGATTGTCTTAAACAGCAATGAAAAGCAAATCTAAATCGAAAAGAAATTAATATTGACGGAGTTAAAAGCATTTTTTTTTCTTTCATATTGTAACGACCAAAGAAAAAAAAAACATCGTTTCCTTCCAAACTACTGAAAACATCGTTGTCAAAGTATCAAAATACATCAAGATTGTCAATGAAAACAGCAATGAAAAGAAAATCTAAATAAAAAAAAAATTTAATGACGGAGTTAAAAGCATTTTATTTTATTTTATACTGTAGCGACTAAAGAAAAAAAAACATCGTTTCCTTCCAAACTACTGAAAACATCGTTGTCAAAGTATCAAAATACATCAAGATTGTTTTAAACAGCAATGAAAAGCAAATCTTAATCGAAAAAAATTAATATTGACGGAGTTAACAGCATTTTATTTTCTTTCATAATGTAACGACCAAAGAAAAAAAAACATCGTTTTCTTCCAAACTACTGAAAACATCATTGTCAAAGTATCAAAATACATTAAGATTGTCTTAAACAGCAATGAAAAGCAAATCTAAATCGAAAAGAAATTAATATTAACGGAGTTAAAAGCATTTTATTTTCTTTCATATTGTAACGACCAAAAAAAAAAAACATCGTTTTCTTCCAAACTACTGAAAACATCGTTGTCAAAGTATCAAAATACATCAAGATTGTCAATGAAAACAGCAATGAAAGCAAATCTAATTCGAAAAGAAATAATATTGATGGAGTTAAAAGCAATTTTTTTTCTTTCATACTGTAACGACTAAAGAAAAAAAACCATCGTTTTCTTCCAAACTACTGAAAACATCGTTGTCAAAGTATCAAAATACATCAAGATTGTTTTAAACTGCAATGAAAAGCAAATCTAAAAAAAAAAAAAAAAAAAATTAATATTGACGGAGTTAAAAGCATTTTATTTTCTTTCATACTGTAACGACTAAAGAAAAAAAAACATCGTTTTCTTCCAAACTACTGAAAAAATCGTTGTCAAAGTATCAAAATACATCAAAATTGTCTGAAACAGCAATGAAAAGCAAATCTTAATCGAAAAAAATTAATATTGACGGAGTTAAAAGCATTTTATTTTCTTTCATACTGTAACGACTAAAGAAAAAATAACATCGTTTTCTTCCAAACTACTGAAAACATCGTTGTCAAAGTATCAAAATACATCAAGATTGTCAATGAAAACAGCAATGAAAAGTAAATCTAAATAAAAAAAAAAAATTAATGACGGAGTTAAAAGCATTTTATTTTCTTTCATACTGTAACGACCAAAGAAAAAAAAACATCGTTTTCTTCCAAACTACTGAAAACATCGTTGTCAAAGTATCAAAATACATCAAGATTGTTTTAAACAGCAATGAAAAGCAAATCTTAATCGAAAAAAATTAATATTGACGGAGTTAACAGCATTTTTTTTTCTTTCATAATGTAACGACCAAAGAAAAAAAAACATCGTTTTCTTCCAAACTACTGAAAACATCGTTTTCAAAGTATCAAAATACATCAAGATTGTCTTAAACAGCAATGAAAAGCAAATCTAAATCGAAAAGAAATTAATATTGACGCAGTTAAAAGCATTTTTTTTTCTTTCATATTGTAACGACCAAAGAAAAAAAAAACATCGTTTCCTTCCAAACTACTGAAAACATCGTTGTCAAAGTATCAAAATACATCAAGATTGTCAATGAAAACAGCAATGAAAAGAAAATCTAAATAAAAAAAAAATTTAATGACGGAGTTAAAAGCATTTTATTTTATTTCATACTGTAGCGACTAAAGAAAAAAAAACATCGTTTCCTTCCAAACTACTGAAAACATCGTTGTCAAAGTATCAAAATACATCAAGATTGTCAATGAAAACAGCAATGAAAAGTAAATCTAAATAAAAAAAAAATTTAATGACGGAGTTAAAAGCATTTTATTTTCTTTCATACTGTAACGACCAAAGAAAAAATAACATCGTTTTCTTCCAAACTACTGAAAACATCGTTGTCAAAATATCAAAATATATCAAGATTGTTTTAAACAGCAATGAAAAGCAAATCTAAATCGAAAAAAAATAATATTGATGGAGTTAAAAGCATTTCTTTTTTCTTTCATACTGTAACGACTAAAGAAAAAATAACATCGTTTTCTTCCAAACTACTGAAAACATCGTTGTCAAAGTATCAAAATACATCAAGATTGTTTTAAACAGCAATGAAAAGCAAATCTTAATCGAAAAAAATTAATATTGACAGAGTTAACAGCATTTTTTTTTCTTTCATAATGTAACGACCAAAGAAAAAAAAACATCGTTTTCTTCCAAACTACTGAAAACATCGTTGTCAAAGTATCAAAATACATCAAGATTGTCAATGAAAACAGCAATGAAAGCAAATCTAATTCGAAAAGAAATAATATTGATGGAGTTAAAAGCAATTTTTTTTCTTTCATACTGTAACGACTAAAGAAAAAATAACATCGTTTTCTTCCAAACTACTGAAAACATCGTTTTCAAAGTATCAAAATACATCAAGATTGTTTTAAACAGCAATGAAAAGTAAATCTAAATCGAAAAAAAATAATATTGATGGAGTTAAAAGCATTTTTTTTTCTTTCATACTGTAACGACTAAAGAAAAGATAACATCGTTTTCTTCCAAACTACTGAAAACATCGTTGTCAAAGTATCAAAATACATCAAGATTGTTTTAAACAGCAATGAAAAGCAAATCTAAATCGAAAAAAATTAATATTGACGTAGTTAAAGCATTTTATTTTCTTTCATACTGTAACGACCAAAGAAAAAAAAACATCGTTTTCTTCCAAACTACTGAAAACATCGTTGTCAAAGTATCAAAATACATCAAGATTGTCTTAAACAGCAATGAAAAGCAAATCTAAATCGAAAAGAAATTAATATTGACGGAGTTAAAAGCATTTTATTTTCTTTCATACTGTAACGACCAAAGAAAAAAAAACATCGTTTTCTTCCGAACTACTGAAAACATCGTTGTCAAAGTATCAAAATACATCAAGATTGTCTTAAACAGCAATGAAAAGCAAATCTAAATCGAAAAGAAATTAATATTAACGGAGTTAAAAGCATTTTATTTTCTTTCATACTGTAACGACCAAAGAAATAAAAACATCGTTTTCTTCCAAACTACTGAAAAAATCGTTGTAAAAGTATCAAAATACATCAAGATTGTCTTAAACAGCAATGAAAAGCAAATCTAAATCGAAAAAAATTAATATTGATGGAGTTAACAGCATTTTTTTTTCATACTGTAACGACCAAAGAAAAAAAACATCGTTTTCTTCCAAACTACTGAAAACATCGTTGTCAAAGTATCAAAATACATCAAGATTGTTTTAAACAGCAATGAAAAGCAAATCTAAATCGAAAAAAAAAAATATTGATGGAGATAAAAGCATTTTTTTTTCTTTCATACTGTAACGACTAAAGAAAAGATAACATCGTTTTCTTCCAAACTACTGAAAAAATCGTTGTCAAAGTTTAAAAATACATCAAAATTGTTTTGAACTGCAATGAAAAGCAAATATAAATAAAAAAAAAAAATTAATGACGGAGTTAAAAGCATTTTATTTTCTTTCATACTGTAACGACTAAAGAAAAAATAACATCGTTTTCTTCCAAACTACTGAAAACATCGTTGTCAAAGTATCAAAATACATCAAGATTGTTTTAAACAGCAATGAAAAGCAAATCTAAATCGAAAAAAATTAATATTGATGGAGTTAAAGCATTTTATTTTCTTTCATACTGTAACGACCAAAGAAAAAAGAACATCGTTTCCTTCCAAACTACTGAAAACATCGTTGTCAAAGTATCAAAATATATCAAGATTGTTTTAAACAGCAATGAAAAGCAAATCTTAATCGAAAAAAAATAATATTGATGGAAATAAAAGCATTTTTTTTTCTTTCATACTGTAACGACTAAAGAAAAAATAACATCGTTTTCTTCCAAACTACTGAAAACGTCGTTGTCAAAGTATCAAAATACATCAAAATTGTCTGAAACAGCAATGAAAAGCAAATCTAAATCGAAAAAAAATAATATTGATGGAGATAAAAGCATTTTTTTTTCTTTCATACTGTAACGACTAAAGAAAATATAACATCGTTTTCTTCCAAACTACTGAAAACATCGTTGTCAAAGTATCAAAATACATCAAGATTGTTTCAAACAGCAATGAAAAGCAAATCTAAATCGAAAAAAATTAATATTGATGGAGTTAAAAGCATTTTTTTTTTCATACTGTAACGACCAAAGAAAAAAAACATCGTTTTCTTCCAAACTACTGAAAACATCGTTGTCAAAGTATCAAAATATATCAAGATTGTTTTAAACAGCAATGAAAAGCAAATCTAAATCGAAAAAAAATAATATTGATGGAGTTAAAAGCATTTCTTTTTTCTTTCATACTGTAACGACTAAAGAAAAAATAACATCGTTTTCTTCCAAACTACTGAAAACATCGTTGTCAAAGTATCAAAATACATCAAGATTGTTTTAAACAGCAATGAAAAGCAAATCTAAATCGAAAAAAAATAATATTGATGGAGTTAAAAGCATTTTATTTTCTTTCATACTGTAACGACCAAAGAAAAAAAAACATCGTTTTCTTCCAAACTACTGAAAACATCGTTGTCAAAGTATCAAAATACATCAAGATTGTTTTAAACAGCAATGAAAAGCAAATCTTAATAGAAAAAAATTAATATTAAAGGTGTTAAAGCATTTTATTTTCTTTCATACTGTAACGACCAAAGAAAAAAAACATCGTTTTCTTCCAAACTACTGAAAACATCGTTGTCAAAGTATCAAAATACATCAAGATTGTCTTAAACAGCAATGAAAAGCAAATCTAAATCGAAAAGAAATTAATATTAACGGAGTTAAAAGCATTTTATTTTCTTTCATACTGTAACGACCAAAGAAAAAAAAAATATCGTTTTCTTCCAAACTACTGAAAAAATCGTTGTCAAAGTATCAAAATACATCAAGATTGTCTTAAACAGCAATGAAAAGCAAATCTAAATCGAAAAGAAATTAATAATGAGGGAGTTAAAAGCATTTTTTTTTCTTTCATATTGTAACGACCAAAAAAAAAAAACATCGTTTTCTTCCAAACTACTGAAAACATCGTTGTCAAAGTATCAAAATACATCAAGATTGTTTTAAACAGTAATGAAAAGCAAATCTAAATCGAAAAAAATTAATATTGACGGAGTTAAAAGCATTTTATTTTCTTTCATACTGTAACGACCAAAGAAATAAAAACATCGTTTTCTTCCAAACTACTGAAAACATCGTTGTCAAAGTATCAAAATACATCAAGATTGTCTTAAACAGCAATGAAAAGCAAATCTAAATCGAAAAGAAATTAATATTAACGGAGTTAAAAGCATTTTATTTTCTTTCATACTGTAACGACCAAAGAAATAAAAACATCGTTTTCTTCCAAACTACTGAAAAAATCGTTGTCAAAGTATCAAAATACATCAAGATTGTCTTAAACAGCAATGAAAAGCAAATCTAAATCGAAAAAAATTAATATTGATGGAGTTAACAGCATTTTTTTTTCATACTGTAACGACCAAAGAAAAAAAACATCGTTTTCTTCCAACCTACTGAAAACATCGTTGTCAAAGTATCAAAATACATCAAGATTGTTTTAAACAGCAATGAAAAGCAAATCTAAATCGAAAAAAAATAATATTGATGGAGATAAAAGCATTTTTTTTTCTTTCATACTGTAACGACTAAAGAAAAGATAACATCGTTTTCTTCCAAACTACTGAAAAAATCGTTGTCAAAGTTTAAAAATAAATCAAAATTGTTTTGAACTGCAATGAAAAGCAAATATAAATAAAAAAAAAAATTAATGACGGAGTTAAAAGCATTTTATTTTCTTTCATACTGTAACGACTAAAGAAAAAATAACATCGTTTTCTTTCAAACTACTGAAAACATCGTTGTCAAAGTATCAAAATACATCAAGATTGTTTTAAACAGCAATGAAAAGCAAATCTAAATCGAAAAAAAATAATATTGATGGAGTTAAAAGCATTTTATTTTCTTTCATACAGTAACGACCAAAGAAAAAAAAACATCGTTTTCTTCCAAACTACTGAAAACATCGTTGTCAAAGTATCAAAATATATCAAGATTGTTTTAAACAGCAATGAAAAGCAAATCTTAATAGAAAAAAATTAATATTGACGGTGTTAAAGCATTTTATTTTCTTTCATACTGTAACGACCAAAGAAAAAAAAAATATCGTTTTCTTCCAAACTACTGAAAAAATCGTTGTCAAAGTATCAAAATACATCAAGATTGTCTTAAACAGCAATGAAAAGCAAATCTAAATCGAAAAAAATTAATATTGATGGAGTTAAAGCATTTTATTTTCTTTCATACTGTAACGACCAAAGAAAAAAAAACATCGTTTTCTTCCAAACTACTGAAAACATCGTTGTCAAAGTATCAAAATACATCAAGATTGTCTTAAACAGCAATGAAAAGCAAATCTAAATCGAAAAGAAATTAATATTAAGGGAGTTAAAAGCATTTTTTTTTCTTTCATATTATAGCGACCAAAAAAAACATCGTTTTCTTCCAAACTACTGAAAACATCGTTGTCAAAGTATCAAAATACATCAAGATTGTCAATGAAAACAGCAATGAAAAGTAAACCTAAATAAAAAAAAATTTAATGACGGAGTTAAAAGCATTTTATTTTCTTTCATACTTTAGCGACCAAAGAAAAAAAAACATCGTTTTCTTCCAAACTACTGAAAAAATCGTTGTCAAAGTATCAAAATACATCAAAATTGTTTTAAACTGCAATGAAAAGCAAATCTAAATAAAAAAAAAAAAAAATTAATATTGACGGAGTTAAAAGCATTTTATTTTCTTTCATACTGTAACGACTAAAGAAAAAAAAACATCGTTTTCTTCCAAACTACTGAAAAAATCGTTGTCAAAGTATCAAAATACATCAAAATTGTCTGAAACAGCAATGAAAAGCAAATCTTAATCGAAAAAAATTAATATTGACGGAGTTAAAAGCATTTTATTTTCTTTCATACTGTAACGACTAAAGAAAAAATAACATCGTTTTCTTCCAAACTACTGAAAACATCGTTGTCAAAGTATCAAAATACATCAACATTGTCAATGAAAACAGCAATGAAAAGAAAATCTAAATAAAAAAAAATTTAATGACGGAGTTAAAAGCATTTTATTTTATTTCATACTGTAGCGACTAAAGAAAAAAAAACATCGTTTCCTTCCAAACTACTGAAAACATCGTTGTCAAAGTATCAAAATACATCAAGATTGTCAATGAAAACAGCAATGAAAAGTAAATCTAAATAAAAAAAAAATTTAATGACGGAGTTAAAAGCATTTTATTTTCTTTCATACTGTAACGACCAAAGAAAAAATAACATCGTTTTCTTCCAAACTACTGAAAACATCGTTGTCAAAGTATCGAAATATATCAAGATTGTTTTAAACAGCAATGAAAAGCAAATCTAAATCGAAAAGAAAATAATATTGATGGAGTTAAAAGCATTTTTTTTTTCTTTCATACTATAACGACTAAAGAAAAAATAACATCGTTTTCTTCCAAACTACTGAAAACATCGTTGTCAAAGTATCAAAATACATCAAGATTGTTTTAAACAGCAATGAAAAGCAAATCTTAATCGAAAAAAATTAATATTGACGGAGTTAACAGCATTTTTTTTTCTTTCATAATGTAACGACCAAAGAAAAAAAAACATCGTTTTCTTCCAAACTACTGAAAACATCGTTGTCAAAGTATCAAAATACATCAAGATTGTCTTAAACAGCAATGAAAAACAAATCTAAATCGAAAAGAAATTAATATTGACGGAGTTAAAGCATTTTATTTTCTTTCATACTGTAACGACCAAAGAAAAAAAAACATCGTTTTCTTCCGAACTACTGAAAACATCGTTGTCAAAGTATCAAAATACATCAAGATTGTTTTAAACAGCAATGAAAAGTAAATCTAAATCGAAAAAAAATAATATTGATGGAGTTAAAAGCATTTTTTTTTCTTTCATACTGTAACGACTAAAGAAAAGATAACATCGTTTTCTTCCAAACTACTGAAAACATCGTTGTCAAAGTATCAAAATACATCAAGATTGTTTTAAACAGCAATGAAAAGCAAATCTAAATCGAAAAAAATTAATATTGACGTAGTTAAAGCATTTTATTTTCTTTCATACTGTAACGACCAAAGAAAAAAAAACATCGTTTTCTTCCAAACTACTGAAAACATCGTTGTCAAAGTATCAAAATACATCAAGATTGTCTTAAACAGCAATGAAAAACAAATCTAAATCGAAAAGAAATTAATATTGACGGAGTTAAAGCATTTTATTTTCTTTCATACTGTAACGACCAAAGAAAAAAAAACATCGTTTTCTTCCGAACTACTGAAAACATCGTTGTCAAAGTATCAAAATACATCAAGATTGTCTTAAACAGCAATGAAAAGCAAATCTAAATCGAAAAGAAATTAATATTAACGGAGTTAAAAGCATTTTATTTTCTTTCATACTGTAACGACCAAAGAAATAAAAACATCGTTTTCTTCCAAACTACTGAAAAAATCGTTGTCAAAGTATCAAAATACATCAAGATTGTCTTAAACAGCAATGAAAAGCAAATCTAAATCGAAAAAAATTAATATTGATGGAGTTAACAGCATTTTTTTTTCATACTGTAACGACCAAAGAAAAAAAACATCGTTTTCTTCCAAACTACTGAAAACATCGTTGTCAAAGTATCAAAATACATCAAGATTGTTTTAAACAGCAATGAAAAGCAAATCTAAATCGAAAAAAAAAAATATTGATGGAGATAAAAGCATTTTTTTTTCTTTCATACTGTAACGACTAAAGAAAAGATAACATCGTTTTCTTCCAAACTACTGAAAACATCGTTGTCAAAGTATCAAAATACATCAAGATTGTTTTAAACAGCAATGAAAAGCAAATCTAAATCGAAAAAAATTAATATTGACGTAGTTAAAGCATTTTATTTTCTTTCATACTGTAACGACCAAAGAAAAAAAAACATCGTTTTCTTCCGAACTACTGAAAACATCGTTGTCAAAGTATCAAAATACATCAAGATTGTCTTAAACAGCAATGAAAAGCAAATCTAAATCGAAAAGAAATTAATATTAACGGAGTTAAAAGCATTTTATTTTCTTTCATACTGTAACGACCAAAGAAATAAAAACATCGTTTTCTTCCAAACTACTGAAAACATCGTTTTCAAAGTATCAAAATACATCAAGATTGTTTTAAACAGCAATGAAAAGTAAATCTTAATCGAAAAAAAATAATATTGATGGAGTTAAAAGCATTTTTTTTTCTTTCATACTGTAACGACTAAAGAAAAGATAACATCGTTTTCTTCCAAACTACTGAAAACATCGTTGTCAAAGTATCAAAATACATCAAGATTGTTTTAAACAGCAATGAAAAGCAAATCTAAATCGAAAAAAATTAATATTGACGTAGTTAAAGCATTTTATTTTCTTTCATACTGTAACGACCAAAGAAAAAAAAACATCGTTTTCTTCCAAACTACTGAAAACATCGTTGTCAAAGTATCAAAATACATCAAGATTGTCTTAAACAGCAATGAAAAACAAATCTAAATCGAAAAGAAATTAATATTGACGGAGTTAAAGCATTTTATTTTCTTTCATACTGTAACGACCAAAGAAAAAAAAACATCGTTTTCTTCCGAACTACTGAAAACATCGTTGTCAAAGTATCAAAATACATCAAGATTGTCTTAAACAGCAATGAAAAGCAAATCTAAATCGAAAAGAAATTAATATTAACGGAGTTAAAAGCATTTTTTTTTCTTTCATACTGTAACGACCAAAGAAATAAAAACATCGTTTTCTTCCAAACTACTGAAAAAATCGTTGTCAAAGTATCAAAATACATCAAGATTGTCTTAAACAGCAATGAAAAGCAAATCTAAATCGAAAAAAATTAATATTGATGGAGTTAACAGCATTTTTTTTTCATACTGTAACGACCAAAGAAAAAAAACATCGTTTTCTTCCAAACTACTGAAAACATCGTTGTCAAAGTATCAAAATACATCAAGATTGTTTTAAACAGCAATGAAAAGCAAATCTAAATCGAAAAAAAAAAATATTGATGGAGATAAAAGCATTTTTTTTTCTTTCATACTGTAACGACTAAAGAAAAGATAACATCGTTTTCTTCCAAACTACTGAAAAAATCGTTGTCAAAGTTTAAGAATACATCAAAATTGTTTTGAACTGCAATGAAAAGCAAATATAAATAAAAAAAAAAATTAATGACGGAGTTAAAAGCATTTTATTTTCTTTCATACTGTAACGACTAAAGAAAAAATAACATCGTTTTCTTCCAAACTACTGAAAACATCGTTGTCAAAGTATCAAAATACATCAAGATTGTTTTAAACAGCAATGAAAAGCAAATCTAAATCGAAAAAAATTAATATTGATGGAGTTAAAGCATTTTATTTTCTTTCATACTGTAACGACCAAAGAAAAAAGAACATCGTTTCCTTCCAAACTACTGAAAACATCGTTGTCAAAGTATCAAAATACATCAAGATTGTTTTAAACAGCAATGAAAAGCAAATCTTAATCGAAAAAAAATAATATTGATGGAGTTAAAAGCATTTTTTTTTCTTTCATACTGTAACGACTAAAGAAAAAATAACATCGTTTTCTTCCAAACTACTGAAAACGTCGTTGTCAAAGTATCAAAATACATCAAAATTGTCTGAAACAGCAATGAAAAGCAAATCTAAATCGAAAAAAAATAATATTGATGGAGATAAAAGCATTTTTTTTTCTTTCATACTGTAACGACTAAAGAAAATATAACATCGTTTTCTTCCAAACTACTAAAAACATCGTTGTCAAAGTATCAAAATACATCAAGATTGTTTTAAACAGCAATGAAAAGCAAATCTAAATCGAAAAAAAATAATATTGATGGAGTTAAAAGCATTTTTTTTTCTTTCATACTGTAACGACTAAAGAAAAGATAACATCGTTTTCTTCCAAACTACTGAAAACATCGTTGTCAAAGTATCAAAATACATCAAGATTGTTTTAAACAGCAATGAAAAGCAAATCTAAATCGAAAAAAATTAATATTGACGTAGTTAAAGCATTTTATTTTCTTTCATACTGTAACGACCAAAGAAAAAAAAACATCGTTTTCTTCCAAACTACTGAAAACATCGTTGTCAAAGTATCAAAATACATCAAGATTGTTTTAAACAGCAATGAAAAGCAAATCTTAATAGAAAAAAATTAATATTGACGGTGTTAAAGCATTTTATTTTCTTTCATACTGTAACGACCAAAGAAAAAAAACATCGTTTTCTTCCAAACTACTGAAAACATCGTTGTCAAAGTATCAAAATACATCAAGATTGTCTTAAACAGCAATGAAAAGCAAATCTAAATCGAAAAGAAATTAATATTAACGGAGTTAAAAGCATTTTATTTTCTTTCATACTGTAACGACCAAAGAAAAAAAAAATATCGTTTTCTTCCAAACTACTGAAAAAATCGTTGTCAAAGTATCAAAATACATCAAGATTGTCTTAAACAGCAATGAAAAGCAAATCTAAATCGAAAAAAATTAATATTGATGGAGTTAAAGCATTTTTTTTTCTTTCATACTGTAACGACTAAAGAAAAAATAACATCGTTTTCTTCCAAACTACTGAAAACGTCGTTGTCAAAGTATCAAAATACATCAAGATTGTTTTAAACAGCAATGAAAAGCAAATCTAAATCGAAAAAAAATAATATTGATGGAGATAAAAGCATTTTTTTTTCTTTCATACTGTAACGACTAAAGAAAAAATAACATCGTTTTCTTCCAAACTACTGAAAACATCGTTGTCAAAGTATCAAAATACATCAAAATTGTTTTAAACAGCAATGAAAAGCAAATCTAAATCGAAAAAAATTAATATTGATGGAGTTAACAGCATTTTTTTTTTCATACTGTAACGACCAAAGAAAAAAAACATCGTTTTCTTCCAAACTACTGAAAACATCGTTGTCAAAGTATCAAAATATATCAAGATTGTTTTAAACAGCAATGAAAAGCAAATCTAAATCGAAAAAAAATAATATTGATGGAGTTAAAAGCATTTCTTTTTTCTTTCATACTGTAACGACTAAAGAAAAAATAACATCGTTTTCTTCCAAACTACTGAAAACATCGTTGTCAAAGTATCAAAATACATCAAGATTGTTTTAAACAGCAATGAAAAGCAAATCTAAATCGAAAAAAATAATATTGATGGAGTTAAAAGCATTTTATTTTCTTTCATATTGTAACGATCAAAGAAAAAAAAACATCGTTTTCTTCCAAACTACTGAAAACATCGTTGTCAAAGTATCAAAATAAATCAAGATTGTTTTAAACAGCAATGAAAAGCAAATCTTAATCGAAAAAAATTAATATTGACGGTGTTAAAGCATTTTATTTTCTTTCATACTGTAACGACCAAAGAAAAAAAAACATCGTTTTCTTCCAAACTACTGAAAACATCGTTGTCAAAGTATCAAAATACATCAAGATTGTCTTAAACAGCAATGAAAAGCAAATCTAAATCGAAAAGAAATTAATATTAACGGAGTTAAAAGCATTTTATTTTCTTTCATACTGTAACGACCAAAGAAAAAAAAAATATCGTTTTCTTCCAAACTACTGAAAAAATCGTTGTCAAAGTATCAAAATACATCAAGATTGTCTTAAACAGCAATGAAAAGCAAATCTAAATCGAAAAGAAATTAATAATGAGGGAGTTAAAAGCATTTTTTTTTCTTTCATATTGTAACGACCAAAAAAAAAAAACATCGTTTTCTTCCAAACTACTGAAAACATCGTTGTCAAAGTATCAAAATACATCAAGATTGTTTTAAACAGTAATGAAAAGCAAATCTAAATCGAAAAAAATTAATATTGACGGAGTTAAAAGCATTTTATTTTCTTTCATACTGTAACGACCAAAGAAATAAAAACATCGTTTTCTTCCAAACTACTGAAAACATCGTTGTCAAAGTATCAAAATACATCAAGATTGTCTTAAACAGCAATGAAAAGCAAATCTAAATCGAAAAGAAATTAATATTAACGGAGTTAAAAGCATTTTATTTTCTTTCATACTGTAACGACCAAAGAAATAAAAACATCGTTTTCTTCCAAACTACTGAAAAAATCGTTGTCAAAGTATCAAAATACATCAAGATTGTCTTAAACAGCAATGAAAAGCAAATCTAAATCGAAAAAAATTAATATTGATGGAGTTAACAGCATTTTTTTTTCATACTGTAACGACCAAAGAAAAAAAACATCGTTTTCTTCCAACCTACTGAAAACATCGTTGTCAAAGTATCAAAATACATCAAGATTGTTTTAAACAGCAATGAAAAGCAAATCTAAATCGAAAAAAAATAATATTGATGGAGATAAAAGCATTTTTTTTTCTTTCATACTGTAACGACTAAAGAAAAGATAACATCGTTTTCTTCCAAACTACTGAAAAAATCGTTGTCAAAGTTTAAAAATAAATCAAAATTGTTTTGAACTGCAATGAAAAGCAAATATAAATAAAAAAAAAAATTAATGACGGAGTTAAAAGCATTTTATTTTCTTTCATACTGTAACGACTAAAGAAAAAATAACATCGTTTTCTTTCAAACTACTGAAAACATCGTTGTCAAAGTATCAAAATACATCAAGATTGTTTTAAACAGCAATGAAAAGCAAATCTAAATCGAAAAAAATTAATATTGATGGAGTTAAAGCATTTTATTTTCTTTCATACTGTAACGACCAAAGAAAAAAGAACATAGTTTACTTCCAAACTACTGAAAACATCGTTGTCAAAGTATCAAAATATATCAAGATTGTTTTAAACAGCAATGAAAAGCAAATCTTAATCGAAAAAAAATAATATTGATGGAGTTAAAAGCATTTTTTTTTCTTTCATACTGTAACGACTAAAGAAAAAATAACATCGTTTTCTTCCAAACTACTGAAAAAATCGTTGTCAAAGTATCAAAATACATCAAGATTGTTTTAAACAGCAATGAAAAGCAAATCTAAATCGAAAAAAAATAATATTGAGGGAGATAAAAGCATTTTTTTTTCTTTCATACTGTAACGACTAAAGAAAAAATAACATCGTTTTCTTCCAAACTACTAAAAACATCGTTGTCAAAGTATCAAAATACATCAAGATTGTTTTAAACAGCAATGAAAAGCAAATCTAAATCGAAAAAAATTAATATTGATGGAGTTAACAGCATTTTTTTTTTCATACTGTAACGACCAAAGAAAAAAAACATCGTTTTCTTCCAAACTACTGAAAACATCGTTGTCAAAGTATCAAAATATATCAAGATTGTTTTAAACAGCAATGAAAAGCAAATCTAAATCGAAAAAAAATAATATTGATGGAGTTAAAAGCAATTCTTTTTTCTTTCATACTGTAACGACTAAAGAAAAAATAACATCGTTTTCTTCCAAACTACTGAAAACATCGTTGTCAAAGTATCAAAATACATCAAGATTGTTTTAAACAGCAATGAAAAGCAAATCTTAATCGAAAAAAATTAATATTGACGGAGTTAACAGCATTTTATTTTCTTTCATACTGTAACGACCAAAGAAAAAAAAACATCGTTTTCTTCCAAACTACTGAAAACATCGTTGTCAAAGTATCAAAATACATCAAGATTGTTTTAAACAGCAATGAAAAGCAAATCTTAATCGAAAAAAATTAATATTGACGGTGTTAAAGCATTTTATTTTCTTTCATACTGTAACGACCAAAGAAAAAAAACATCGTTTTCTTCCAAACTACTGAAAACATCGTTGTCAAAGTATCAAAATACATCAAGATTGTCTTAAACAGCAATGAAAAGCAAATCTAAATCGAAAAGAAATTAATATTAACGGAGTTAAAAGCATTTTTTTTTCTTTCATACTGTAACGACTAAAGAAAAAATAACATCGTTTTCTTCCAAACTACTGAAAACGTCGTTGTCAAAGTATCAAAATACATCAAAATTGTCTGAAACAGATATGAAAAGCAAATCTAAATCGAAAAAAAATAATATTGATGGAGATAAAAGCATTTTTTTTTCTTTCATACTGTAACGACTAAAGAAAATATAACATCGTTTTCTTCCAAACTACTAAAAACATCGTTGTCAAAGTATCAAAATACATCAAGATTGTTTTAAACAGCAATGAAAAGCAAATCTAAATCGAAAAAAAATAATATTGATGGAGTTAAAAGCATTTCTTTTTTCTTTCATACTGTAACGACTAAAGAAAAAATAACATCGTTTTCTTCCAAACTACTGAAAACATCGTTGTCAAAGTATCAAAATACATCAAGATTGTTTTAAACAGCAATGAAAAGCAAATCTAAATCGAAAAAAAATAATATTGATGGA
Source organism: Ptychoptera albimana (assembly GCA_961205885.1). Classification (NCBI taxonomy): domain Eukaryota; kingdom Metazoa; phylum Arthropoda; class Insecta; order Diptera; family Ptychopteridae; genus Ptychoptera; species Ptychoptera albimana. The sequence goes on along the minus strand of OY540803.1, from coordinate 17,892,708 downwards.
GTTAAAAGCATTTTATTTTCTTTCATACTGTAACGACCAAAGAAAAAAAAACATCGTTTTCTTCCAAACTACTGAAAACATCGTTGTCAAAGTATCAAAATACATCAAGATTGTTTTAAACAGCAATGAAAAGCAAATCTTAATAGAAAAAAATTAATATTGACGGTGTTAAAGCATTTTATTTTCTTTCATACTGTAACGACCAAAGAAAAAAAACATCGTTTTCTTCCAAACTACTGAAAACATCGTTGTCAAAGTATCAAAATACATCAAGATTGTCTTAAACAGCAATGAAAAGCAAATCTAAATCGAAAAGAAATTAATATTAACGGAGTTAAAAGCATTTTATTTTCTTTCATACTGTAACGACCAAAGAAAAAAAAAATATCGTTTTCTTCCAAACTACTGAAAAAATCGTTGTCAAAGTATCAAAATACATCAAGATTGTCTTAAACAGCAATGAAAAGCAAATCTAAATCGAAAAAAATTAATATTGATGGAGTTAAAGCATTTTTTTTTCTTTCATACTGTAACGACTAAAGAAAAAATAACATCGTTTTCTTCCAAACTACTGAAAACGTCGTTGTCAAAGTATCAAAATACATCAAGATTGTTTTAAACAGCAATGAAAAGCAAATCTAAATCGAAAAAAAATAATATTGATGGAGATAAAAGCATTTTTTTTTCTTTCATACTGTAACGACTAAAGAAAAAATAACATCGTTTTCTTCCAAACTACTGAAAACATCGTTGTCAAAGTATCAAAATACATCAAAATTGTTTTAAACAGCAATGAAAAGCAAATCTAAATCGAAAAAAATTAATATTGATGGAGTTAACAGCATTTTTTTTTTCATACTGTAACGACCAAAGAAAAAAAACATCGTTTTCTTCCAAACTACTGAAAACATCGTTGTCAAAGTATCAAAATATATCAAGATTGTTTTAAACAGCAATGAAAAGCAAATCTAAATCGAAAAAAAATAATATTGATGGAGTTAAAAGCATTTCTTTTTTCTTTCATACTGTAACGACTAAAGAAAAAATAACATCGTTTTCTTCCAAACTACTGAAAACATCGTTGTCAAAGTATCAAAATACATCAAGATTGTTTTAAACAGCAATGAAAAGCAAATCTAAATCGAAAAAAATAATATTGATGGAGTTAAAAGCATTTTATTTTCTTTCATATTGTAACGACCAAAGAAAAAAAAACATCGTTTTCTTCCAAACTACTGAAAACATCGTTGTCAAAGTATCAAAATAAATCAAGATTGTTTTAAACAGCAATGAAAAGCAAATCTTAATCGAAAAAAATTAATATTGACGGTGTTAAAGCATTTTATTTTCTTTCATACTGTAACGACCAAAGAAAAAAAAACATCGTTTTCTTCCAAACTACTGAAAACATCGTTGTCAAAGTATCAAAATACATCAAGATTGTCTTAAACAGCAATGAAAAGCAAATCTAAATCGAAAAGAAATTAATATTAACGGAGTTAAAAGCATTTTATTTTCTTTCATACTGTAACGACCAAAGAAAAAAAAAATATCGTTTTCTTCCAAACTACTGAAAAAATCGTTGTCAAAGTATCAAAATACATCAAGATTGTCTTAAACAGCAATGAAAAGCAAATCTAAATCGAAAAGAAATTAATAATGAGGGAGTTAAAAGCATTTTTTTTTCTTTCATATTGTAACGACCAAAAAAAAAAAACATCGTTTTCTTCCAAACTACTGAAAACATCGTTGTCAAAGTATCAAAATACATCAAGATTGTTTTAAACAGTAATGAAAAGCAAATCTAAATCGAAAAAAATTAATATTGACGGAGTTAAAGCATTTTATTTTCTTTCATACTGTATCGATCAAAGAAAAAACAACATCGTTTTCTTCCAAACTACTGAAAACATCGTTGTCAAAGTATCAAAATACATCAAGATTGTCTTAAACAGCAATGAAAAGCAAATCTAAATCGAAAAGAAATTAATATTGACGGAGTTAAAAGCATTTTATTTTCTTTCATACTGTAACGACCAAAGAAAAAAAAACATCGTTTTCTTCCGAACTACTGAAAACATCGTTGTCAAAGTATCAAAATACATCAAGATTGTCTTAAACAGCAATGAAAAGCAAATCTAAATCGAAAAGAAATTAATATTAACGGAGTTAAAAGCATTTTATTTTCTTTCATACTGTAACGACCAAAGAAATAAAAACATCGTTTTCTTCCAAACTACTAAAAAAATCGTTGTCAAAGTATCAAAATACATCAAGATTGTCTTAAACAGCAATGAAAAGCAAATCTAAATCGAAAAAAATTAATATTGATGGAGTTAACAGCATTTTTTTTTCATACTGTAACGACCAAAGAAAAAAAACATCGTTTTCTTCCAACCTACTGAAAACATCGTTGTCAAAGTATCAAAATACATCAAGATTGTTTTAAACAGCAATGAAAAGCAAATCTAAATCGAAAAAAAAAAATATTGATGGAGATAAAAGCATTTTTTTTTCTTTCATACTGTAACGACTAAAGAAAAAATAACATCGTTTTCTTCCAAACTACTGAAAAAATCGTTGTCAAAGTATCAAAATACATCAAGATTGTTTTAAACAGCAATGAAAAGCAAATCTAAATCGAAAAAAAATAATATTGATGGAGATAAAAGCATTTTTTTTTCTTTCATACTGTAACGACTAAAGAAAAAATAACATCGTTTTCTTCCAAACTACTAAAAACATCGTTGTCAAAGTATCAAAATACATCAAGATTGTTTTAAACAGCAATGAAAAGCAAATCTAAATCGAAAAAAATTAATATTGATGGAGTTAACAGCATTTTTTTTTTCATACTGTAACGACCAAAGAAAAAAAACATCGTTTTCTTCCAAACTACTGAAAACATCGTTGTCAAAGTATCAAAATATATCAAGATTGTTTTAAACAGCAATGAAAAGCAAATCTAAATCGAAAAAAAATAATATTGATGGAGTTAAAAGCATTTCTTTTTTCTTTCATACTGTAACGACTAAAGAAAAAATAACATCGTTTTCTTCCAAACTACTAAAAACATCGTTGTCAAAGTATCAAAATACATCAAGATTGTTTTAAACAGCAATGAAAAGCAAATCTAAATCGAAAAAAATTAATATTGATGGAGTTAACAGCATTTTTTTTTTCATACTGTAACGACCAAAGAAAAAAAACATCGTTTTCTTCCAAACTACTAAAAACATCGTTGTCAAAGTATCAAAATATATCAAGATTGTTTTAAACAGCAATGAAAAGCAAATCTTAATCGAAAAAAATTAATATTGATGGAGTTAAAGCATTTTATTTTCTTTCATACTGTAACGACCAAAGAAAAAAGAACATAGTTTCCTTCCAAACTACTGAAAACATCGTTGTCAAAGTATCAAAATATATCAAGATTGTTTTAAACAGCAATGAAAAGCAAATCTTAATCGAAAAAAAATAATATTGATGGAGTTAAAAGCATTTTTTTTTCTTTCATACTGTAACGACTAAAGAAAAAATAACATCGTTTTCTTCCAAACTACTGAAAACGTCGTTGTCAAAGTATCAAAATACATCAAGATTGTTTTAAACAGCAATGAAAAGCAAATCTAAATCGAAAAAAAATAATATTGATGGAGATAAAAGCATTTTTTTTTCTTTCATACTGTAACGACTAAAGAAAAAATAACATCGTTTTCTTCCAAACTACTAAAAACATCGTTGTCAAAGTATCAAAATACATCAAGATTGTTTTAAACAGCAATGAAAAGCAAATCTAAATCGAATAAAAAAAATTTAATGACGGAGTTAAAAGCATTTTATTTTCTTTCATACTGTAGCGACTAAAGAAAAAAAAACATCGTTTTCTTCCAAACTACTGAAGAAATCGTTGTCAAAGTATAAAAATACATCAAAATTGTTTTGAACTGCAATGAAAAGCAAATATAAATAAAAAAAAAAATTAATGACGGAGTTAAAAGCATTTTATTTTCTTTCATACTGTAACGACTAAAGAAAAAATAACATCGTTTTCTTCCAAACTACTGAAAACATCGTTGTCAAAGTATCAAAATACATCAAGATTGTTTTAAACAGCAATGAAAAGCAAATCTTAATCGAAAAAAATTAATATTGATGGAGTTAAAGCATTTTATTTTCTTTCATACTGTAACGACCAAAGAAAAAAGAACATAGTTTCCTTCCAAACTACTGAAAACATCGTTGTCAAAGTATCAAAATATATCAAGATTGTTTTAAACAGCAATGAAAAGCAAATCTTAATCGAAAAAAAATAATATTGATGGAGTTAAAAGCATTTTTTTTTCTTTCATACTGTAACGACTAAAGAAAAAATAACATCGTTTTCTTCCAAACTACTGAAAACGTCGTTGTCAAAGTATCAAAATACATCAAGATTGTTTTAAACAGCAATGAAAAGCAAATCTAAATCGAAAAAAAATAATATTGATGGAGATAAAAGCATTTTTTTTTCTTTCATACTGTAACGACTAAAGAAAAAATAACATCGTTTTCTTCCAAACTACTAAAAACATCGTTGTCAAAGTATCAAAATACATCAAGATTGTTTTAAACAGCAATGAAAAGCAAATCTAAATCGAAAAAAATTAATATTGATGGAGTTAACAGCATTTTTTTTTTCATACTGTAACGACCAAAGAAAAAAAACATCGTTTTCTTCCAAACTACTGAAAACATCGTTGTCAAAGTATCAAAATATATCAAGATTGTTTTAAACAGCAATGAAAAGCAAATCTAAATCGAAAAAAAATAATATTGATGGAGTTAAAAGCATTTCTTTTTTCTTTCATACTGTAACGACTAAAGAAAAAATAACATCGTTTTCTTCCAAACTACTGAAAACATCGTTGTCAAAGTATCAAAATACATCAAGATTGTTTTAAACAGCAATGAAAAGCAAATCTAAATCGAAAAAAAATAATATTGATGGAGTTAAAAGCATTTTATTTTCTTTCATACTGTAACGACCAAAGAAAAAAAAACATCGTTTTCTTCCAAACTACTGAAAACATCGTTGTCAAAGTATCAAAATACATCAAGATTGTTTTAAACAGCAATGAAAAGCAAATCTTAATCGAAAAAAATTAATATTGACGGTGTTAAAGCATTTTTTTTTCTTTTATACTGTAACGACCAAAGAAAAAAAACATCGTTTTCTTCCAAACTACTGAAAACATCGTTGTCAAAGTATCAAAATACATCAAGATTGTCTTAAACAGCAATGAAAAGCAAATCTAAATCGAAAAAAATTAATATTGATGGAGTTAAAGCATTTTTTTTTCTTTCATACTGTAACGACTAAAGAAAAAATAACATCGTTTTCTTCCAAACTACTGAAAACGTCGTTGTCAAAGTATCAAAATACATCAAGATTGTTTTAAACAGCAATGAAAAGCAAATCTAAATCGAAAAAAAATAATATTGATGGAGATAAAAACATTTTTTTTTCTTTCATACTGTAACGACTAAAGAAAAAATAACATCGTTTTCTTCCAAACTACTGAAAACATCGTTGTCAAAGTATCAAAATACATCAAGATTGTCTTAAACAGCAATGAAAAGCAAATCTAAATCGAAAAAAATTAATATTGATGGAGTTAAAGCATTTTTTTTTCTTTCATACTGTAACGACTAAAGAAAAAATAACATCGTTTTCTTCCAAACTACTGAAAACGTCGTTGTCAAAGTATCAAAATACATCAAGATTGTTTTAAACAGCAATGAAAAGCAAATCTAAATCGAAAAAAAATAATATTGATGGAGATAAAAGCATTTTTTTTTCTTTCATACTGTAACGACTAAAGAAAAAATAACATCGTTTTCTTCCAAACTACTGAAAACATCGTTGTCAAAGTATCAAAATACATCAAGATTGTTTTAAACAGCAATGAAAAGCAAATCTAAATCGAAAAAAATTAATATTGATGGAGTTAAGAGCATTTTTTTTTTCATACTGTAACGACCAAAGAAAAAAAACATCGTTTTCTTCCAAACTACTGAAAACATCGTTGTCAAAGTATCAAAATACATCAAGATTGTTTTAAACAGCAATGAAAAGCAAATCTAAATCGAAAAGAAATTAATATTGACGGAGTTAAAGCATTTTATTTTCTTTCATACTGTAACGACCAAAGAAATAAAAACATCGTTTTCTTCCAAACTACTGAAAACATCGTTGTCAAAGTATCAAAATACATCAAGATTGTCTTAAACAGCAATGAAAAGCAAATCTAATTCGAAAAGAAATTAATATTAACGGAGTTAAAAGCATTTTATTTTCTTTCATACTGTAACGACCAAAGAAAAAAAAACATCGTTTTCTTCCAAACTACTGAAAAAATCGTTGTCAAAGTATCAAAATACATCAAGATTGTTTTAAACAGCAATGAAACGCAAATCTAAATCGAAAAAAAATAATATTGATGGAGTTAAAAGCATTTTATTTTCTTTCATACTGTAACGACCAAAGAAAAGATAACATCGTTTTCTTCCAAACTACTGAAAACATCGTTGTCAAAGTATCAAAATACATCAAGATTGTTTTAAACTGCAATGAAAAGCAAATCTTAATCGAAAAAAATGAATATTGACGGTGTTAAAGCATTTTATTTTCTTTCATACTGTAACGACCAAAGAAAAAAAAACATCGTTTTCTTCCAAACTACTGAAAACATCGTTGTCAAAGTATCAAAATACATCAAGATTGTCTTAAACAGCAATGAAAAGCAAATCTAAATCGAAAAGAAATTAATATTAACGGAGTTAAAAGCATTTTATTTTCTTTCATACTGTAACGACCAAAGAAAAAAAAAACATCGTTTTCTTCCAAACTACTGAAAACATCGTTGTCAAAGTATAAAAATACATCAAGATTGTCTTAAACAGCAATGAAAAGCAAATCTAAATCGAAAAGAAATTAATATTAACGGAGTTAAAAGCATTTTATTTTCTTTCATACTGTAACGACCAAAGAAATAAAAACATCGTTTTCTTCCAAACTACTGAAAACATCGTTGTCAAAGTATCAAAATACATCAAGATTGTTTTAAACAGCAATGAAAAGCAAATCTAATTCGAAAAAAAATAATATTGATGGAGATAAAAGCATTTTATTTTCTTTCATACTGTAACGACCAAAGAAAAAAAAAACATCGTTTTCTTCCAAACTACTGAAAACATCGTTGTCAAAGTATCAAAATACATCAAGATTGTCTTAAACAGCAATGAAAAGCAAATCTAAATCGAAAAGAAATTAATATTAACGGAGTTAAAAGCATTTTATTTTCTTTCATACTGCAACTACCAAAGAAATAAAAACATCGTTTTCTTCCAAACTACTGAAAACATCGTTGTCAAAGTATCAAAATACATCAAGATTGTCTTAAACAGCAATGAAAAGCAAATCTAAATCGAAAAAAAATTAATATTAACGGAGTTAAAAGCATTTTATTTTCTTTCATACTGTAACGACCAAAGAAAAAAAAACATCGTTTTCTTCCAAACTACTGAAAAAATCGTTGTCAAAGTATCAAAATACATCAAGATTGTTTTAAACAGCAATGAAAAGCAAATCTAAATCGAAAAAAAAAAATATTGATGGAGTTAAAAGCATTTTTTTTTCTTTCATACTGTAACGACTAAAGAAAAGATAACATCGTTTTCTTCCAAACTACTGAAAACATCGTTGTCAAAGTATCAAAATACATCAAGATTGTTTTAAACTGCAATGAAAAGCAAATCTTAATCGAAAAAAATTAATATTGACGGTGTTAAAGCATTTTATTTTCTTTCATACTGTAACGACCAAAGAAAAAAAAACATCGTTTTCTTCCAAACTACTGAAAACATCGTTGTCAAAGTATCAAAATACATCAAGATTGTCTTAAACAGCAATGAAAAGCAAATCTAAATCGAAAAGAAATTAATATTAACGGAGTTAAAAGCATTTTATTTTCTTTCATACTGTAACGACCAAAGAAAAAAAAAACATCGTTTTCTTCCAAACTACTGAAAACATCGTTGTCAAAGTATAAAAATACATCAAGATTGTCTTAAACAGCAATGAAAAGCAAATCTAAATCGAAAAGAAATTAATATTAACGGAGTTAAAAGTATTTTATTTTCTTTCATACTGTAACGACCAAAGAAATAAAAACATCGTTTTCTTCCAAACTACTGAAAACATCGTTGTCAAAGTATCAAAATACATCAAAATTGTCTTAAACAGCAATGAAAAGCAAATCTAAATCGAAAAGAAATTAATATTAACGGAGTTAAAAGCATTTTATTTTCTTTCATACTGTAACGACCAAAGAAATAAAAACATCGTTTTCTTCCAAACTACTGAAAACATCGTTGTCAAAGTATCAAAATACATCAAGATTGTTTTAAACAGCAATGAAAAGCAAATCTAATTCGAAAAAAAATAATATTGATGGAGATAAAAGCATTTTTTTTTCTTTCATACTGTAACGACTAAAGAAAAAATAACATCGTTTTCTTCCAAACTACTGAAAAAATCGTTGTCAAGGTATCAAAATACATCAAGATTGTTTTAAACAGCAATGAAAAGCAAATCTAAATCGAAAAAAAATAATATTGATGGAGTTAAAAGCATTTTATTTTCTTTCATACTGTAACGACCAAAGAAAAAAAAACATCGTTTTCTTCCAAACTACTAAAACATCGTTGTCAAAGTATGGAAATACATCAAGATTGTTTTAAACAGCAATGAAAAGCAAATCTTAATCGAAAAAAATTAATATTGACGGTGTTAAAAGCATTTTATTTTCTTTCATACTGTAACGACCAAAGAAAAAAAAAACATCGTTTTCTTCCAAACTACTGAAAACATCGTTGTCAAAGTATAAAAATACATCAAGATTGTCTTAAACAGCAATGAAAAGCAAATCTAAATCGAAAAGAAATTAATATTAACGGAGTTAAAAGTATTTTATTTTCTTTCATACTGTAACGACCAAAGAAATAAAAACATCGTTTTCTTCCAAACTACTGAAAACATCGTTGTCAAATTATCAAAATACATCAAAATTGTCTTAAACAGCAATGAAAAGCAAATCTAAATCGAAAAGTAATTAATATTAACGGAGTTAAAAGCATTTTATTTTCTTTCATACTGTAATGACCAAAGAAATAAAAACATCGTTTTCTTCCAAACTACTGAAAACATCGTTGTCAAAGTATCAAAATACATCAAGATTGTCTTAAACAGCAATGAAAAGCAAATCTAAATCGAAAAGAAATTTATATTAACGGAGTTAAAAGCATTTTATTTTCTTTCATACTGTAACGACCAAAGAAAAAAAAACATCGTTTTCTTCCAAACTACTGAAAACATCGTTGTCAAAGTATCAAAATACATCAAGATTGTTTTAAACAGTAATGAAAAGCAAATCTAAATCGAAAAAAATTAATATTGACGGAGTTAAAGCATTTTTTTTTCTTTCATACTGTAACGATCAAAGAAAAAAAAACATCGTTTTCTTCCAAACTACTGAAAACATCGTTGTCAAAGTATCAAAATACATCAAGATTGTCTTAAACAGCAATGAAAAGCAAATCTAAATCGAAAAGAAATTAATATTAACGGAGTTAAAAGCATTTTATTTTCTTTTATACTGTAACGACCAAAGAAAAAAAAAACATCGTTTTCTTCCAAACTACTGAAAACATCGTTGTCAAAGTATCAAAATACATCAAGATTGTCTTAAACAGCAATGAAAAGCAAATCTAAATCGAAAAGAAATTAATATTAACGGAGTTAAAAGCATTTTATTTTCTTTCATACTGTAACGACCAAAGAAATAAAAACATCGTTTTCTTCCAAACTATCAAAATACATTAGGATTGTCTTAAACAGCAATGAAAAGCAAATCTAAATCGAATAAAAATCAATATTGACGGAGTTAACAGCATTTTATACTCTTTCATACTGTACGACCAAAGAAATAAAAACATCGTTTTCTTCCAAACTACTGAAAACATCGTTGTCAAAGTATCAAAATACATCAAAATTGTCTGAAACAGCAATGAAAAGCAAATCTAAATAGAAAAGAAATTAATATTGACGGAGTTAACAGCATTTTTTTTTTCTTTCATACTGTAACGACCAAAGAAAAAAAAACATCGTTTTCTTCCAAACTACTGAAAACATCGTTGTCAAAGTATCAAAATACATCAAAATTGTCTGAAACAGCAATGAAAAGCAAATCTAAATCGAAAAGAAATTAATATTGACGGAGTTAAAGTATTTTATTTTCTTTCATACTGTAACGACCAAAGAAAAAAAAACATCGTTTTCTTCCAAACTACTGAAAACATCGTTGTCAAAGTATCAAAATACATCAAGATTGTTTTAAACAGCAATGAAAAGCGAATCTAAATAGAAAAAAAATAATATTGATGGAGTTAAAAGCATTTTTTTTTTCTTTCATACTGTAACGACCAAAGAAAAAAAACATCGTTTTCTTCCAAACTACTGAAAACATCGTTGTCAAAGTATCAAAATATATCAAGATTGTTTTAAACAGCAATGAAAAGCAAATCTAAATCGAAAAAAAATAATATTGATGGAGTTAAAAGCATTTTTTTTTCTTTCATACTGTAACGACCAAAGAAAAAATAACATCGTTTTCTTCCAAACTATTGAAAACATCGTTGTTAAAGTATCAAAATACATCAAGATTGTTTTAAACAGCAATGAAAAGCAAATCTAAATCGAAAAAAAATAATATTGATGGAGTTAAAAGCATTTTTTTTTCTTTCATACTGTAACGACTAAAGAAAAGATAACATCGTTTTCTTCCAAACTACTGAAAACATCGTTGTCAAAGTATCAAAATACATCAAAATTGTCTGAAACAGCAATGAAAAGCAAATCTAAATAGAAAAGAAATTAATATTGATGGAGTTAAAAGCATTTTTTTTTCTTTCATACTGTAACGACCAAAGAAAAAATAACATCGTTTTCTTTCAAACTACTGAAAACATCGTTGTCAAAGTATCAAAATATATAAAGATTGTCTTAAACAGCAATGAAAAGCAAATCTAAATCGAAAAGAAATTAATATTAACGGAGTTAAAAGCATTTTATTTTCTTTCATACTGTAACGACCAAAGAAATAAAAACATCGTTTTCTTCCAAACTACTGAAAACATCGTTGCCAAAGTATCAAAATATATCAAGATTGTTTTAAACAGTAATGAAAAGCAAATCTAAATCGAAAAAAATTAATATTGACGGAGTTAAAGCATTTTTTTTTCTTTCATACTGTAACGATCAAAGAAAAAAAAACATCGTTTTCTTCCAAACTACTGAAAACATCGTTGTCAAAGTATCAAAATACATCAAGATTGTCTTAAACAGCAATGAAAAGCAAATCTAAATCGAAAAGAAATTAATATTAACGGAGTTAAAAGCATTTTATTTTCTTTCATACTGTAACGACCAAAGAAATAAAAACATCGTTTTCTTCCAAACTACTGAAAACATCGTTGTCAAAGTATCAAAATACATTAAGATTGTCTTAAACAGCAATGAAAAGCAAATCTAAATCGAATAAAAATCAATATTGACGGAGTTAACAGCATTTTATACTCTTTCATACTGTACGACCAAAGAAATAAAAACATCGTTTTCTTCCAAACTACTGAAAACATCGTTGTCAAAGTATCAAAATACATCAAAATTGTCTGAAACAGCAATGAAAAGCAAATCTAAATAGAAAAGAAATTAATATTGACGGAGTTAACAGCATTTTTTTTTCTTTCATACTGTAACGACCAAAGAAAAAAAAACATCGTTTTCTTCCAAACTACTGAAAACATCGTTGTCAAAGTATCAAAATACATCAAAATTGTCTGAAACAGCAATGAAAAGCAAATCTAAATCGAAAAGAAATTAATATTGACGGAGTTAAAGTATTTTATTTTCTTTCATACTGTAACGACCAAAGAAAAAAAAACATCGTTTTCTTCCAAACTACTGAAAACATCGTTGTCAAAGTATCAAAATACATCAAGATTGTTTTAAACAGCAATGAAAAGCGAATCTAAATAGAAAAAAAATAATATTGACGGTGTTAAAGCATTTTATTTTCTTTCATACTGTAACGACCAAAGAAAAAAAACATCGTTTTCTTCCAAACTACTGAAAACATCGTTGTCAAAGTATCAAAATATATCAAGATTGTTTTAAACAGCAATGAAAAGCAAATCTAAATCGAAAAAAAATAATATTGATGGAGTTAAAAGCATTTTTTTTTCTTTCATACTGTAACGACCAAAGAAAAAATAACATCGTTTTCTTCCAAACTATTGAAAACATCGTTGTCAAAGTATCAAAATACATCAAGATTGTTTTAAACAGCAATGAAAAGCAAATCTAAATCGAAAAAAAATAATATTGATGGAGTTAAAAGCATTTTTTTTTCTTTCATACTGTAACGACTAAAGAAAAGATAACATCGTTTTCTTCCAAACTACTGAAAACATCGTTGTCAAAGTATAAAAATACATCAAAATTGTTTTGAACTGCAATTAAAAGCAAATCTAAATAAAAAAAAAATTTAATGACGGAGTTAACAGCATTTTTTTTTCTTTCATACTGTAGCGACTAAAGAAAAAAAAACATCGTTTTCTTCCAAACTACTGAAAAAATCGTTGTCAAAGTATAAAAATACATCAAAATTGTTTTGAACTGCAATTAAAAGCAAATCTAAATAAAAAAAAAATTTAATGACGGAGTTAACAGCATTTTTTTTTCTTTCATACTGTAGCGACTAAAGAAAAAAAAACATCGTTTTCTTCCAAACTACTGAAAAAATCGTTGTCAAAGTATAAAAATACATCAAAATTGTTTTGAACTGCAATGAAAAGTAAATCTAAATAAAAAAAAAAAATTAATGACGGAGTTAAAAGCATTTTATTTTCTTTCATACTGTAACGACCAAAGAAAAAAAAACATCGTTTTCTTCCAAACTACTGAAAACATCGTTGTCAAAGTATCAAAATACATCAAAATTGTCTGAAACAGCAATGAAAAGCAAATCTAAATCGAAAAGAAATTAATATTGACGGAGTTAAAGTATTTTATTTTCTTTCATACTGTAACGACCAAAGAAAAAAAAACATCGTTTTCTTCCAAACTACTGAAAACATCGTTGTCAAAGTATCAAAATACATCAAGATTGTTTTAAACAGCAATGAAAAGCGAATCTAAATAGAAAAAAAATAATATTGATGGAGTTAAAAGCATTTTTTTTTTCTTTCATACTGTAACGACCAAAGAAAAAAAACATCGTTTTCTTCCAAACTACTGAAAACATCGTTGTCAAAGTATCAAAATATATCAAGATTGTTTTAAACAGCAATGAAAAGCAAATCTAAATCGAAAAAAAATAATATTGATGGAGTTAAAAGCATTTTTTTTTCTTTCATACTGTAACGACCAAAGAAAAAATAACATCGTTTTCTTCCAAACTATTGAAAACATCGTTGTCAAAGTAACAAAATACATCAAGATTGTTTTAAACAGCAATGAAAAGCAAATCTAAATCGAAAAAAAATAATATTGATGGAGTTAAAAGCATTTTTTTTTCTTTCATACTGTAACGACTAAAGAAAAGATAACATCGTTTTCTTCCAAACTACTGAAAACATCGTTGTCAAAGTATCAAAATACATCAAGATTGTTTTAAACAGCAATGAAAAGCAAATCTTAATCGAAAAAAATTAATATTGACGGTGTTAAAGCATTTTATTTTCTTTCATACTGTAACGACTAAAGAAAAAAAACATCGTTTTCTTCCAAACTACTGAAAACATCGTTGTCAAAGTATCAAAATATATCAAGATTGTTTTAAACAGCAATGAAAAGCAAATCTAAATCGAAAAAAAATAATATTGATGGAGTTAAAAGCATTTTTTTTTCTTTCATACTGTAACGACCAAAGAAAAAATAACATCGTTTTCTTTCAAACTACTGAAAACATCGTTGTCAAAGTATCAAAATATATCAAGATTGTCTTAAACAGCAATGAAAAGCAAATCTAAATCGAAAAGAAATTAATATTAACGGAGTTAAAAGCATTTTATTTTCTTTCATACTGTAACGACCAAAGAAATAAAAACATCGTTTTCTTCCAAACTACTGAAAACATCGTTGTCAAAGTATCAAAATATATCAAGATTGTTTTAAACAGTAATGAAAAGCAAATCTAAATCGAAAAAAATTAATATTGACGGAGTTAAAGCATTTTTTTTTCTTTCATACTGTAACGACCAAAGAAAAAAAAAACATCGTTTTCTTCCAAACTACTGAAAACATCGTTGTCAAAGTATCAAAATACATCAAGATTGTCTTAAACAGCAATGAAAAGCAAATCTAAATCGAAAAGAAATTAATATTAACGGAGTTAAAAGCATTTTATTTTCTTTCATACTGTAACGACCAAAGAAATAAAAACATCGTTTTCTTCCAAACTACTGAAAACATCGTTGTCAAAGTATCAAAATACATTAAGATTGTCTTAAACAGCAATGAAAAGCAAATCTAAATCGAATAAAAATCAATATTGACGGAGTTAACAGCATTTTATACTCTTTCATACTGTACGACCAAAGAAATAAAAACATCGTTTTCTTCCAAACTACTGAAAACATCGTTGTCAAAGTATCAAAATACATCAAAATTGTCTGAAACAGCAATGAAAAGCAAATCTAAATAGAAAAGAAATTAATATTGACGGAGTTAACAGCATTTTTTTTTCTTTCATACTGTAACGACCAAAGAAAAAAAAACATCGTTTTCTTCCAAACTACTGAAAACATCGTTGTCAAAGTATCAAAATACATCAAAATTGTCTGAAACAGCAATGAAAAGCAAATCTAAATCGAAAAGAAATTAATATTGACGGAGTTAAAGTATTTTATTTTCTTTCATACTGTAACGACCAAAGAAAAAAAAACATCGTTTTCTTCCAAACTACTGAAAACATCGTTGTCAAAGTATCAAAATACATCAAGATTGTTTTAAACAGCAATGAAAAGCGAATCTAAATAGAAAAAAAATAATATTGATGGAGTTAAAAGCATTTTTTTTTCTTTCATACTGTAACGACCAAAGAAAAAAAACATCGTTTTCTTCCAAACTACTGAAAACATCGTTGTCAAAGTATCAAAATATATCAAGATTGTTTTAAACAGCAATGAAAAGCAAATCTAAATCGAAAAAAAATAATATTGATGGAGTTAAAAGCATTTTTTTTTCTTTCATACTGTAACGACCAAAGAAAAAATAACATCGTTTTCTTCCAAACTATTGAAAACATCGTTGTCAAAGTATCAAAATACATCAAGATTGTTTTAAACAGCAATGAAAAGCAAATCTAAATCGAAAAAAAATAATATTGATGGAGTTAAAAGCATTTTTTTTTCTTTCATACTGTAACGACTAAAGAAAAGATAACATCGTTTTCTTCCAAACTACTGAAAACATCGTTGTCAAAGTATAAAAATACATCAAAATTGTTTTGAACTGCAATGAAAATCAAATCTAAATAAAAAAAAAATTTAATGACGGAGTTAACAGCATTTTTTTTTCTTTCATACTGTAGCGACTAAAGAAAAAAAAACATCGTTTTCTTCCAAACTACTGAAAAAATCGTTGTCAAAGTATAAAAATACATCAAAATTGTTTTGAACTGCAATCAAAAGCAAATCTAAATAAAAAAAAAAAATTAATGACGGAGTTAAAAGCATTTTATTTTCTTTCATACTGTAGCGACTAAAGAAAAAAAAACATCGTTTTCTTCCAAACTACTGAAGAAATCGTTGTCAAAGTATAAAAATACATCAAAATTGTTTTGAACTGCAATGAAAAGCAAATCTAAATAAAAAAAAAAAATTAATGACGGAGTTAAAAGCATTTTATTTTCTTTCATACTGTAACGACCAAAGAAAAAAAAACATCGTTTTCTTCCAAACTACTGAAAACATCTTTGTCAAAGTATCAAAATACATCAAGATTGTCTTAAACAGCAATGAAAAGCAAATCTAAATCGAAAAGAAATTAATATTGAGGGAGTTAAAAGCATTTTTTTTCTTTCATATTGTAACGACCAAAGAAAAAAAACATCGTTTCCTTCCAAACTACTGAAAACATCGTTGTCAAAGTATGGAAATACATCAAGATTGTTTTAAACAGCAATGAAAAGCAAATCTTAATCGAAAAAAATTAATATTGACGGTGTTAAAGCATTTTATTTTCTTTCATACTATAACGACTAAAGAAAAAAAAACATCGTTTCTTCCAAACTACTGAAAACATCGTTGTCAAAGTATCAAAATACATCAAGATTGTTTTAAACAGCAATGAAAAGCAAATCTTAATCGAAAAAAATTAATATTGACGGTGTTAAAGCATTTTATTTTCTTTCATACTGTAACGACTAAAGAAAAAAAAACATCGTTTCTTCCAAACTACTGAAAACATCGTTGTCAAAGTATCAAAATACATCAAGATTGTTTTAAACAGCAATGAAAAGCAAATCTAAATCGAATAAAAAAAATTTAATGACGGAGTTAAAAGCATTTTATTTTCTTTCATACTGTAGCGACTAAAGAAAAAAAAACATCGTTTTCTTCCAAACTACTGAAGAAATCGTTGTCAAAGTATCAAAATACATCAAGATTGTTTTAAACAGCAATGAAAAGCAAATCTAAATCGAAAAAAAATAATATTGATGGAGATAAAAGCATTTTTTTTCTTTCATACTGTAACGACTAAAGAAAATATAACATCGTTTTCTTCCAAACTACTGAAAACATCGTTGTCAAAGTATCAAAATACATCAAGATTGTTTTAAACAGCAATGAAAAGCAAATCTTAATCGAAAAAAATTAATATTGACGGTGTTAAAGCATTTTATTTTCTTTCATACTGTAACGACTAAAGAAAAAAAAACATCGTTTCTTCCAAACTACTGAAAACATCGTTGTCAAAGTATCAAAATACATCAAGATTGTTTTAAACAGCAATGAAAAGCAAATCTTAATCGAAAAAAATTAATATTGACGGTGTTAAAGCATTTTATTTTCTTTCATACTGTAACGACTAAAGAAAAAAAAACATCGTTTCTTCCAAACTACTGAAAACATCGTTGTCAAAGTATCAAAATACATCAAGATTGTTTTAAACAGCAATGAAAAGCAAATCTAAATCGAATAAAAAAAATTTAATGACGGAGTTAAAAGCATTTTATTTTCTTTCATACTGTAGCGACTAAAGAAAAAAAAACATCGTTTTCTTCCAAACTACTGAAGAAATCGTTGTCAAAGTATAAAAATACATCAAAATTGTTTTGAACTGCAATGAAAAGCAAATCTAAATAAAAAAAAAAAATTAATGACGGAGTTAAAAGCATTTTATTTTCTTTCATACTGTAACGACCAAAGAAAAAAAAACATCGTTTTCTTCCAAACTACTGAAAACATCTTTGTCAAAGTATCAAAATACATCAAGATTGTCTTAAACAGCAATGAAAAGCAAATCTAAATCGAAAAAAATTAATATTGACGGTGTTAAAGCATTTTATTTTCTTTCATACTGTAACGACTAAAGAAAAAAAAACATCGTTTCTTCCAAACTACTGAAAACATCGTTGTCAAAGTATCAAAATACATCAAGATTGTTTTAAACAGCAATGAAAAGCAAATCTAAATAAAAAAAAAAAATTAATGACGGAGTTAAAAGCATTTTTTTTTCTTTCATACTGTAACGACTAAAGAAAAAATAACATCGTTTTCTTCCAAACTACTGAAAACATCGTTGTCAAAGTATCAAAATACATCAAGATTGTTTTAAACAGCAATGAAAAGCAAATCTAAATCGAAAAAAAATAATATTGATGGAGATAAAAGCATTTTTTTTCTTTCATACTGTAACGACTAAAGAAAATATAACATCGTTTTCTTCCAAACTACTGAAAACATCGTTGTCAAAGTATCAAAATACATCAAGATTGTTTTAAACAGCAATGAAAAGCAAATCTTAATCGAAAAAAATTAATATTGACGGTGTTAAAGCATTTTATTTTCTTTCATACTGTAACGACTAAAGAAAAAAAAACATCGTTTCTTCCAAACTACTGAAAACATCGTTGTCAAAGTATCAAAATACATCAAGATTGTTTTAAACAGCAATGAAAAGCAAATCTAAATCGAATAAAAAAAATTTAATGACGGAGTTAAAAGCATTTTATTTTCTTTCATACTGTAGCGACTAAAGAAAAAAAAACATCGTTTTCTTCCAAACTACTGAAGAAAT
Source organism: Ptychoptera albimana (assembly GCA_961205885.1). Classification (NCBI taxonomy): domain Eukaryota; kingdom Metazoa; phylum Arthropoda; class Insecta; order Diptera; family Ptychopteridae; genus Ptychoptera; species Ptychoptera albimana. The sequence goes on along the minus strand of OY540803.1, from coordinate 17,874,302 downwards.
CGTTGTCAAAGTATAAAAATACATCAAAATTGTTTTGAACTGCAATGAAAAGCAAATCTAAATAAAAAAAAAAAATTAATGACGGAGTTAAAAGCATTTTATTTTCTTTCATACTGTAACGACCAAAGAAAAAAAAACATCGTTTTCTTCCAAACTACTGAAAACATCTTTGTCAAAGTATCAAAATACATCAAGATTGTCTTAAACAGCAATGAAAAGCAAATCTAAATCGAAAAGAAATTAATATTGAGGGAGTTAAAAGCATTTTTTTTTCTTTCATATTGTAACGACCAAAGAAAAAAAACATCGTTTCCTTCCAAACTACTGAAAACATCGTTGTCAAAGTATGGAAATACATCAAGATTGTCTTAAACAGCAATGAAAAGCAAATCTAAATCGAAAAGAAATTAATATTGACGGAGTTAATAGCATTTTAATTTCTTTCATACTGTAACGACCAAAGAAAAAAAAACGTTTTCTTCCAAACTAATGAAAACATCGTTGTCAAAGTATCAAAATACATCAAAATTGTCTTAAACAGCAATGAAAAGCAAATCTAAATCGAATAAAAATTAATATTGACGGAGTTAACAGCATTTTATACTCTTTCATACTGTACGACCAAAGAAATAAAAACATCGTTTTCTTCCAAACTACTGAAAACATCGTTGTCAAAGTATCAAAATACATCAAAATTGTCTGAAACAGCAATGAAAAGCAAATCTAAATCGAAAAGAAATTAATATTGACGGAGTTAACAGCATTTTATACTCTTTCATACTGTACGACCAAAGAAATAAAAACATCGTTTTCTTCCAAACTACTGAAAACATCGTTGTCAAAGTATCAAAATACATCAAGATTGTCTTAAACAGCAATGAAAAGCAAATCTAAATCGAAAAGAAATTAATATTGAGGGAGTTAAAAGCATTTTTTTTTCTTTCATATTGTAACGACCAAAGAAAAAAAACATCGTTTCCTTCCAAACTACTGAAAACATCGTTGTCAAAGTATGGAAATACATCAAAATTGTCTGAAACAGCAATAAAAGCAAATCTAAATCGAAAAGAAATTAATATTGACGGAGTTAACAGCATTTTTTTTTTCTTTCATACTGTAACGACCAAAGAAATAAAACATCGTTTTCTTTCAAACTACTGAAAATATCGTTGTCAAAGTATGGAAATACATCAAAATTGTCTGAAACAGCAATAAAAGCAAATCTAAATCGAAAAGAAATTAATATTGACGGAGTTAACAGCATTTTTTTTTTCTTTCATACTGTAACGACCAAAGAAAAAAAACATCGTTTCCTTCCAAACTACTGAAAACATCGTTGTCAAAGTATGGAAATACATCAAAATTGTCTGAAACAGCAATAAAAGCAAATCTAAATCGAAAAGAAATTAATATTGACGGAGTTAACAGCATTTTATTTTCTTTCATACTGTACGACCAAAGAAATAAAAACATCGTTTTCTTCCAAACTACTGAAAATATCGTTGTCAAAGTATGGAAATACATCAAAATTGTCTGAAACAGCAATAAAAGCAAATCTAAATCGAAAAAAATTAATATTGACGGAGTTAAAGCATTTTATTTTCTTTCATACTGTAACGACCAAAGAAAAAATAACATCGTTTTCTTCCAAACTACTGAAAACATCGTTGTCAAAGTATCAAAATACATCAAGATTGTCTTAAACAGCAATGAAAAGCAAATCTAAATCGAAAAGAAATTAATATTGACGGAGTTAACAGCATTTTTTTTTCTTTCATACTGTAACGACTAAAGAAAAGATAACATCGTTTTCTTCCAAACTACTGAAAACATCGTTGTCAAAGTATCAAAATACATCAAGATTGTTTTAAACAGCAATGAAAAGCAAATCTTAATCGAAAAAAATTAATATTGACGGTGTTAAAGCATTTTATTTTCTTTCATACTGTAACGACCAAAGAAAAAAAAACATCGTTTTCTTCCAAACTACTGAAAACATCGTTGTCAAAGTATCAAAATACAACAAGATTGTTTTAAACAGCAATGAAAAGCAAATCTAAATCGAGAAAAATTAATATTGACGGAGTTAAAGCATTTTATTTTCTTTCATACTTTAACGACCAAAGAAAAAAAAACATCGTTTTCTTCCAAACTACTGAAAACATCGTTGTCAAAGTATCAAAATACATCAAGATTGTCTTAAACAGCAATGAAAAGCAAATCTAAATCGAAAAGAAATTAAAATTGACGGAGTTAAAGCATTTTATTTTCTTTCATACTGTATGACCAAAGAAATAAAAACATCGTTTTCTTCCAAACTACTGAAAATATCGTTGTCAAAGTATGGAAATACATCAAAATTGTCTGAAACAGCAATAAAAGCAAATCTAAATCGAAAAGAAATTAATATTGACGGAGTTAACAGCATTTTTTTTTCTTTCATACTGTAACGACCAAAGAAATAAAACATCGTTTTCTTTCAAACTACTGAAAACATCGTTGTCAAAGTATCAAAATACATCAAGATTGTCTTAAACAGCAATGAAAAGCAAATCTAAATCGAAAAGAAATTAATATTGACGGAGTTAACAGCATTTTTTTTTCTTTCATACTGTAACGACCAAAGAAAAAAAAACATCGTTTTCTTCCAAACTACTGAAAAAATCGTTGTCAAAGTATCAAAATACATCAAGATTGTCTTAAACAGCAATGAAAAGCAAATCTAAATCGAAAAGAAATTAATATTGACGGAGTTAAAAGCATTTTATTTTCTTTCATACTGTAACGACCAAAGAAAAAAAAACATCGTTTTCTTCCAAACTACTGAAAAAATCGTTGTCAAAGTATCAAAATACATCAAGATTGTCTTAAACAGCAATGAAAAGCAAATCTAAATCGAAAAAAATTAATATTGACATAGTTAAAGCATTTTATTTTCTTTCATACTGTAACGACCAAAGAAAAAAAAAACATCGTTTTCTTCCAAACTACTGAAAACATCGTTGTCAAAGTATCAAAATACATCAAGATTGTCTTAAACAGCAATGAAAAGCAAATCTAAATCGAAAAAAATTAATATTGACGGAGTTAAAGCATTTTATTTTCTTTCATACTGTAACGACCAAAGAAAAAAAAACATCGTTTTCTTCCAAACTACTGAAAACATCGTTGTCAAAGTATCAAAATACATCAAAATTGTTTTGAACTGCAATGAAAAGCAAATCTAAATAAAAAAAAAATTTAATGACGGAGTTAAAAGCATTTTATTTTCTTTCATACTGTAGCGACTAAAGAAAAAAAAACATCGTTTTCTTCCAAACTACTGAAAAAATCGTTGTCAAAGTATAAAAATACATCAAGATTGTCTTAAACAGCAATGAAAAGCAAATCTAAATCGAAAAGAAATTAAAATTGACGGAGTTAAAAGCATTTTTTTTTCTTTCATATTGTAACGACCAAAGAAAAAAAACATCGTTTCCTTCCAAACTACTGAAAACATCGTTGTCAAAGTATGGAAATACATCAAAATTGTCTGAAACAGCAATAAAAGCAAATCTAAATCGAAAAGAAATTAATATTGACGGAGTTAACAGCATTTTTTTTTTCTTTCATACTGTAACGACCAAAGAAATAAAACATCGTTTTCTTCCAAACTACTGAAAATATCGTTGTCAAAGTATGGAAATACATCAAAATTGTCTGAAACAGCAATAAAAGCAAATCTAAATCGAAAAGAAATTAATATTGACGGAGTTAACAGCATTTTTTTTTTCTTTCATACTGTAACGACCAAAGAAATAAAACATCGTTTTCTTCCAAACTACTGAAAATATCGTTGTCAAAGTATGGAAATACATCAAAATTGTCTGAAACAGCAATAAAAGCAAATCTAAATCGAAAAGAAATTAATATTGACGGAGTTAACAGCATTTTTTTTTTCTTTCATACTGTAACGACCAAAGAAAAAAAACATCGTTTCCTTCCAAACTACTGAAAACATCGTTGTCAAAGTATGGAAATACATCAAAATTGTCTGAAACAGCAATAAAAGCAAATCTAAATCGAAAAGAAATTAATATTGACGGAGTTAACAGCATTTTTTTTTTCTTTCATACTGTAACGACCAAAGAAATAAAACATCGTTTTCTTCCAAACTACTGAAAATATCGTTGTCAAAGTATGGAAATACATCAAAATTGTCTGAAACAGCAATAAAAGCAAATCTAAATCGAAAAGAAATTAATATTGACGGAGTTAACAGCATTTTATTTTCTTTCATACTGTAACGACCAAAGAAAAAATAACATCGTTTTCTTCCAAACTACTGAAAACATCGTTGTCAAAGTATCAAAATACATCAAGATTGTCTTAAACAGCAATGAAAAGCAAATCTAAATCGAAAAGAAATTAATATTGATGGAGTTAACAGCATTTTTTTTTTCTTTCATACTGTAACGACTAAAGAAAAGATAACATCGTTTTCTTCCAAACTACTGAAAACATCGTTGTCAAAGTATCAAAATACATCAAGATTGTTTTAAACAGCAATGAAAAGCAAATCTTAATCGAAAAAAATTAATATTGACGGTGTTAAAGCATTTTATTTTCTTTCATACTGTAACGACCAAAGAAAAAAAAACATCGTTTTCTTCCAAACTACTGAAAACATCGTTGTCAAAGTATCAAAATACATCAAGATTGTTTTAAACAGCAATGAAAAGCAAATCTAAATCGAGAAAAATTAATATTGACGGAGTTAAAGCATTTTATTTTCTTTCATACTGTAACGACCAAAGAAATAAAACATCGTTTTCTTCCAAACTACTGAAAATATCGTTGTCAAAGTATGGAAATACATCAAAATTGTCTGAAACAGCAATAAAAGCAAATCTAAATCGAAAAGAAATTAATATTGACGGAGTTAACAGCATTTTTTTTTTCTTTCATACTGTAACGACCAAAGAAAAAAAACATCGTTTCCTTCCAAACTACTGAAAACATCGTTGTCAAAGTATGGAAATACATCAAAATTGTCTGAAACAGCAATAAAAGCAAATCTAAATCGAAAAGAAATTAATATTGACGGAGTTAACAGCATTTTATTTTCTTTCATACTGTACGACCAAAGAAATAAAAACATCGTTTTCTTCCAAACTACTGAAAATATCGTTGTCAAAGTATGGAAATACATCAAAATTGTCTGAAACAGCAATAAAAGCAAATCTAAATCGAAAAGAAATTAATATTGACGGAGTTAACAGCATTTTATTTTCTTTCATACTGTAACGACCAAAGAAAAAATAACATCGTTTTCTTCCAAACTACTGAAAACATCGTTGTCAAAGTATGGAAATACATCAAAATTGTCTGAAACAGCAATAAAAGCAAATCTAAATCGAAAAGAAATTAATATTGACGGAGTTAACAGCATTTTTTTTTCTTTCATACTGTAACGACCAAAGAAATAAAACATCGTTTTCTTTCAAACTACTGAAAACATCGTTGTCAAAGTATCAAAATACATCAAGATTGTCTTAAACAGCAATGAAAAGCAAATCTAAATCGAAAAGAAATTAATATTGACGGAGTTAACAGCATTTTTTTTTCTTTCATACTGTAACGACCAAAGAAAAAAAAACATCGTTTTCTTCCAAACTACTGAAAACATCGTTGTCAAAGTATCAAAATACATCAAGATTGTTTTAAACAGCAATGAAAAGCAAATCTAAATCGAGAAAAATTAATATTGACGGAGTTAAAAGCATTTTATTTTCTTTCATACTGTAACGACCAAAGAAAAAAAAACATCGTTTTCTTCCAAACTACTGAAAACATCGTTGTCAAAGTATCAAAATACATCAAGATTGTCTTAAACAGCAATGAAAAGCAAATCTAAATCGAAAAGAAATTAATATTAACGGAGTTAAAAGCATTTTATTTTCTTTTATACTGTAACGACCAAAGAAAAAAAAACATCGTTTTCTTCCAAACTACTGAAAAAATCGTTGTCAAAGTATCAAAATACATCAAGATTGTCTTAAACAGCAATGAAAAGCAAATCTAAATCGAAAAAAATTAATATTGACGGAGTTAAAGCATTTTATTTTCTTTCATACTGTAACGACCAAAGAAAAAATAACGTTTTCTTCCAAACTACTGAAAACATCGTTGTCAAAGTATCAAAATACATCAAGATTGTCTTAAACAGCAATGAAAAGCAAATCTAAATCCAATATAAATTAATATTAACGGAGTTAAAAGCATTTTATTTTCTTTCATACTGTAACGACAAAAGAAAAAAAAACGTTTTCTTCCAAACTACTGAAAAAATCGTTGTCAAAGTATCAAAATACATCAAGATTGTCTTAAACAGCAATGAAAAGCAAATCTAAATCGAAAAGAAATTAATATTGACGGAGTTAAAGCATTTTATTTTCTTTCATACTGTAACGACCAAAGAAAAAAAAACGTTTTCTTCCAAACTACTGAAAACATCGTTGTCAAAGTATCAAAATACATCAACATTGTCTGAAACAGCAATGAAAAGCAAATCTAAATCGAAAAGAAATTAATATTGACGGAGTTAACAGCATTTTTTTTTCTTTCATACTGTAACGACTAAAGAAAAGATAACATCGTTTTCTTCCAAACTACTGAAAACATCGTTGTCAAAGTATCAAAATACATCAAGATTGTTTTAAACAGCAATGAAAAGCAAATCTTAATCGAAAAAAATTAATATTGACGGTGTTAAAGCATTTTATTTTCTTTCATACTGTAACGACCAAAGAAAAAATAACATCGTTTTCTTCCAAACTACTGAAAACATCGTTGTCAAAGTATCAAAATACATCAAGATTGTCTTAAACAGCAATGAAAAGCATATCTAAATCGAAAAAAAATTAATATTGACGGAGTTAAAGCATTTTATTTTCTTTCATACTGTACAACCAAAGAAATAAAAACATCATTTTCTTCCAAACTACTGAAAATATCGTTGTCAAAGTATGGAAATACATCAAAATTGTCTGAAACAGCAATAAAAGCAAATCTAAATCGAAAAGAAATTAATATTGACGGAGTTAACAGCATTTTTTTTTCTTTCATACTGTAACGACCAAAGAAATAAAACATCGTTTTCTTTCAAACTACTGAAAACATCGTTGTCAAAGTATCAAAATACATCAAGATTGTCTTAAACAGCAATGAAAAGCAAATCTAAATCGAAAAGAAATTAATATTGACGGAGTTAACAGCATTTTTTTTTCTTTCATACTGTAACGACTAAAGAAAAGATAACATCGTTTTCTTCCAAACTACTGAAAACATCGTTGTCAAAGTATCAAAATACATCAAGATTGTTTTAAACAGCAATGAAAAGCAAATCTTAATCGAAAAAAATTAATATTGAAGGTGTTAAAGCATTTTATTTTCTTTCATACTGTAACGACCAAAGAAAAAAAAACATCGTTTTCTTCCAAACTACTGAAAACATCGTTGTCAAAGTATCAAAATACATCAAGATTGTTTTAAACAGCAATGAAAAGCAAATCTAAATCGAGAAAAATTAATATTGACGGAGTTAAAAGCATTTTATTTTCTTTCATACTGTAACGACCAAAGAAAAAAAAAACATCGTTTTCTTCCAAACTACTGAAAACATCGTTGTCAAAGTATCAAAATACATCAAGATTGTCTTAAACAGCAATGAAAAGCAAATCTAAATCGAAAAGAAATTAATATTAATGGAGTTAAAAGCATTTTATTTTCTTTCATACTGTAACGACCAAAGAAAAAAAAACATCGTTTTCTTCCAAACTACTGAAAAAATCGTTGTCAAAGTATCAAAATACATCAAGATTGTCTTAAACAGCAATGAAAAGCAAATCTAAATCGAAAAAAATTAATATTGACGGAGTTAAAGCATTTTATTTTCTTTCATACTGTAACGACCAAAGAAAAAAAAACATCGTTTTCTTCCAAACTACTGAAAACATCGTTGTCAAAGTATCAAAATACATCAAGATTGTCTTAAACAGCAATGAAAAGCAAATCTAAATCGAAAAGAAATTAATATTAACGGAGTTAAAAGCATTTTAATTTCTTTCATACTGTAGCGACCAAAGAAAAAAAAAACGTTTTCTTCCAAACTACTGAAAACATCGTTGTCAAAGTATCAAAATACATCAAGATTGTTTTAAACAGCAATGAAAAGCGAATCTAAATCGAAAAAAAATAGTATTGATGGAGTTAAAAGCATTTTTTTTTCTTTCATACTGTAACGACCAAAGAAAAAAAACATCGTTTTCTTCCAAACTACTGAAAACATCGTTGTCAAAGTATCAAAATATATCAAGATTGTTTTAAACAGCAATGAAAAGCAAATCTAAATCAAAAAAAAATAATATTGATGGAATTAAAAGCATTTTTTTTCTTTCATACTGTAACGACTGAAGAAAAAATAACATCGTTTTCTTCCAAACTACTGAAAATACATCAAGATTGTTTTAAACAGCAATGAAAAGCAAATATAAATCGAAAAAAAATAATATTGATGGAGTTAAAAGCATTTTTTTTTCTTTCATACTGTAACGACTAAAGAAAAGATAACATCGTTTTCTTCCAAACTACTGAAAACATCGTTGTCAAAGTATCAAAATACATCAAGATTGTTTTAAACAGCAATGAAAAGCAAATCTTAATCGAAAAAAATTAATATTGACGGTGTTAAAGCATTTTATTTTCTTTCATACTGTAACGACCAAAGAAAAAATAACATCGTTTTCTTCCAAACTACTGAAAACATCGTTGTCAAAGTATCAAAATACATCAAGATTGTTTTAAACAACAATGAAAAGCAAATCTAAATCGAAAAAAATTAATATTGACGGAGTTAAAGCATTTTATTTTCTTTCATACTGTAACGATCAAAGAAAAAAAAACGTTTTCTTCCAAACTACTGAAAACATCGTTGTCAAAGTATCAAAATACATCAAGATTGTCTTAAACAGCAATGAAAAGCAAATCTAAATCGAAAAGAAATTAATATTGACGGAGTTAACAGCATTTTTTTTTTCTTTCATACTGTATCGACCAAAGAAAAAAAAACATCGTTTTCTTCCAAACTACTGAAAACATCGTTGTCAAAGTATCAAAATACATCAAGATTGTCTTAAACAGCAATGAAAAGCAAATCTAAATCGAAAAGAAATTAATATTGACGGAGTTAACAGCATTTTTTTTTCTTTCATACTGTAACGACCAAAGAAATAAAACATCGTTTTCTTTCAAACTACTGAAAACATCGTTGTCAAAGTATCAAAATACATCAAGATTGTCTTAAACAGCAATGAAAAGCAAATCTAAATCGAAAAGAAATTAATATTGACGGAGTTAACAGCATTTTTTTTTCTTTCATACTGTAACGACTAAAGAAAAGATAACATCGTTTTCTTCCAAACTACTGAAAACATCGTTGTCAAAGTATTAAAATACATCAAGATTGTTTTAAACAGCAATGAAAAGCAAATCTTAATCGAAAAAAATTAATATTGAAGGTGTTAAAGCATTTTATTTTCTTTCATACTGTAACGACCAAAGAAAAAAAAACATCGTTTTCTTCCAAACTACTGAAAACATCGTTGTCAAAGTATCAAAATACATCAAGATTGTTTTAAACAGCAATGAAAAGCAAATCTAAATCGAGAAAAATTAATATTGACGGAGTTAAAAGCATTTTATTTTCTTTCATACTGTAACGACCAAAGAAAAAAAAAACATCGTTTTCTTCCAAACTACTGAAAACATCGTTGTCAAAGTATCAAAATACATCAAGATTGTCTTAAACAGCAATGAAAAGCAAATCTAAATCGAAAAGAAATTAATATTAATGGAGTTAAAAGCATTTTATTTTCTTTCATACTGTAACGACCAAAGAAAAAAAAACATCGTTTTCTTCCAAACTACTGAAAAAATCGTTGTCAAAGTATCAAAATACATCAAGATTGTCTTAAACAGCAATGAAAAGCAAATCTAAATCGAAAAAAATTAATATTGACGGAGTTAAAGCATTTTATTTTCTTTCATACTGTAACGACCAAAGAAAAAAAAACATCGTTTTCTTCCAAACTACTGAAAACATCGTTGTCAAAGTATCAAAATACATCAAGATTGTCTTAAACAGCAATGAAAAGCAAATCTAAATCGAAAAGAAATTAATATTAACGGAGTTAAAAGCATTTTAATTTCTTTCATACTGTAGCGACCAAAGAAAAAAAAACGTTTTCTTCCAAACTACTGAAAACATCGTTGTCAAAGTATCAAAATACATCAAGATTGTTTTAAACAGCAATGAAAAGCGAATCTAAATCGAAAAAAAATAGTATTGATGGAGTTAAAAGCATTTTTTTTTCTTTCATACTGTAACGACCAAAGAAAAAAAACATCGTTTTCTTCCAAACTACTGAAAACATCGTTGTCAAAGTATCAAAATATATCAAGATTGTTTTAAACAGCAATGAAAAGCAAATCTAAATCGAAAAAAAATAATATTGATGGAATTAAAAGCATTTTTTTTCTTTCATACTGTAACGACTGAAGAAAAAATAACATCGTTTTCTTCCAAACTACTGAAAATACATCAAGATTGTTTTAAACAGCAATGAAAAGCAAATATAAATCGAAAAAAAATAATATTGATGGAGTTAAAAGCATTTTTTTTTCTTTCATACTGTAACGACTAAAGAAAAGATAACATCGTTTTCTTCCAAACTACTGAAAACATCGTTGTCAAAGTATCAAAATACATCAAGATTGTTTTAAACAGCAATGAAAAGCAAATCTTAATCGAAAAAAATTAATATTGACGGTGTTAAAGCATTTTATTTTCTTTCATACTGTAACGACCAAAGAAAAAATAACATCGTTTTCTTCCAAACTACTGAAAACATCGTTGTCAAAGTATCAAAATACATCAAGATTGTTTTAAACAACAATGAAAAGCAAATCTAAATCGAAAAAAATTAATATTGACGGAGTTAAAGCATTTTATTTTCTTTCATACTGTAACGACCAAAGAAATAAAAACATCGTTTTCTTCCAAACTACTGAAAACATCGTTGTCAAAGTATCAAAATACATCAAGATTGTCTTAAACAGCAATGAAAAGCAAATCTAAATCGAAAAGAAATTAATATTGACGGAGTTAACAGCATTTTTTTTTTCTTTCATACTGTATCGACCAAAGAAAAAAAAACATCGTTTTCTTCCAAACTACTGAAAACATCGTTGTCAAAGTATCAAAATACATCAAGATTGTTTTAAACAACAATGAAAAGCAAATCTAAATCGAAAAAAATTAATATTGACGGAGTTAAAGCATTTTATTTTCTTTCATACTGTAACGACCAAAGAAAAAAAAAACGTTTTCTTCCAAACTACTGAAAACATCGTTGTCAAAGTATCAAAATACATCAAGATTGTCTTAAACAGCAATGAAAAGCAAATCTAAATCGAAAAGAAATTAATATTGACGGAGTTAACAGCATTTTTTTTTTCTTTCATACTGTATCGACCAAAGAAAAAAAAACATCGTTTTCTTCCAAACTACTGAAAACATCTTTGTCAAAGTATCAAAATACATCAAGATTGTCTTAAACAGCAATGAAAAGCAAATCTAAATCGAAAAGAAATTAATATTAACGGAGTTAAAAGCATTTTATTTTCTTTCATACTGTAACGACCAAAGAAATAAAAACATCGTTTTCTTCCAAACTACTGAAAACATCGTTGTCAAAGTATCAAAATACATCAAGATTGTTTTAAACAGCAATGAAAAGCAAATCTAAATCGAGAAAAATTAATATTGACGGAGTTAAAAGCATTTTATTTTCTTTCATACTGTAACGACCAAAGAAAAAAAAACATCGTTTTCTTCCAAACTACTGAAAACATCATTGTCAAAGTATCAAAATACATCAAGATTGTTTTAAACTGCAATGAAAAGCAAATCTAAATCGAAAAGAAATTAATATTGACGGAGTTAAAAGCATTTTATTTTCTTTCATACTGTAGCGACCAAAGAAAAAAAAACATCGTTTTCTTCCAAACTACTGAAAACATCGTTGTCAAAGTATCAAAATACATCAAGATTGTCTTAAACAGCAATGAAAAGCAAATCTAAATCGAAAAGAAATTAATATTGACGGAGTTAAAAGCATTTTTTTTTCTTTCATACTGTAACGACCAAAGAAAAAAAAACATCGTTTTCTTCCAAACTACTGTAAACATTGTTATCAAAGTATCAAAATACATCAAGATTGTTTTAAACAGCAATAAAAAGCAAATCTTAATCGAAAAAAATAATATTGACGGAGTTAAAAGCATTTTATTTTCTTTCATACTGTAACGACCAAAGAAAAAATAACGTTTTCTTCCAAACTACTGAAAACATCGTTGTCAAAGTATCAAAATACATCAAGATTGTCTTAAACAGCAATGAAAAGCAAATCTAAATCCAATATAAATTAATATTAACGGAGTTAAAAGCATTTTATTTTCTTTCATACTGTAACGACAAAAGAAAAAAAAACGTTTTCTTCCAAACTACTGAAAAAATCGTTGTCAAAGTATCAAAATACATCAAGATTGTCTTAAACAGCAATGAAAAGCAAATCTAAATCCAAAAGAAATTAATATTGAGGGAGTTAAAAGCATTTTATTTTCTTTCATATTGTAACGACCAAAAAAAAAACATCGTTTCCTTCCAAACTACTGAAAACATCGTTGTCAAAGTATCAAAATACATCAAGATTGTCAATGAAAACAGCAATGAAAAGTAAATCTAAATAAAAAAAAATTTAATGACGGAGTTAAAAGCATTTTATTTTCTTTCATACTGCAACGACCAAAGAAAAAAAAACATCGTTTTCTTCCAAACTACTGTAAACATTGTTATCAAAGTATCAAAATACATCAAGATTGTTTTAAACAGCAATGAAAAGCAAATCTTAATCGAAAAAAATAATATTGACGGAGTTAAAGCATTTTATTTTCTTTCATACTGTAACGACCAAAGAAAAAAAAACATCGTTTTCTTCCAAACTACTGAAAACGTCGTTGTCAAAGTATCAAAATACATCAAGATTGTTTTGAATAGCAATGAAAAGCAAATCTGAATAAAAAAAATTAATATTGATGGAGTTAAAAGCATTTTTTTTTCTTTCATACTGTAACGACCAAAGAAAAAAAAACATCGTTTTCTTCCAAACTACTAAAAAAAGTATCAAAATACATAAAGATTGTCTTAATTAGCAATTAAATGCAAATCGAAATAAAAAAAAAATAATATTGACGGAGTTAACAGCATTTTTTTTTCTTTTATACTGTAACGACCAAAGAAAAAAAAACATCTTTTTCTTCCAAACACTGAAAAAATCGTTGTCAAAGTATCAAAAGTATCAAAAGATTGTCAATGAAAACAGCAATGAAAAGCAAATCTGAATAAAAAAGAAATTAATATTGACGGAGTTAAAAGCATTTTTTTTTCTTTCATATTTAATGACCAAAGAAAAAAAAACATCGTTTTCTTCCAAACACTGAAAAAATCGTTGTCAAAGTATCAAAAGTATCAAAAGGTTGTCAATGAAAACAGCAATGAAAAGTAAATCTAAATCGAAAAAAAAAAAAAATATTGAAGGAGTTAAAGCATTTTTTTTTCTTTCATACTGTAACGACCAAAGAAAAAAAAAACATCGTTTTCTTCCAAAAACTGTAAAAATCGTTGTCAAAGTATCAAAAGTATCAAAAGATTGTCAATGAAAACAGCAATGAAAAGTAAATCTTAATAAAAAAAAAAATTTATTGAAGAAAAATGAAAAATAAATATTGAAATATAAAATTTTATTAATTCATTGTCTATATTTTAAATTAAAAAAATGAAACTCTGCAATTTGTTTTCAATCTACTAAAAAAAACATATAGGAAAGTATTGAAATTCGTATATTCTTTTGAAAACAATAAAATAAACGAAAAGATATAAATAGGGATTCGATGGTGATGGAAATATAAGAACTCATTGTCTGTATTAAAATGATTTAATATAATACTCTGCAATTTGTTTTCAATCTACTAAAAAATACATATAGGAAAGTATTGAAATTCGTATATTCTTTTGAAATCAATAAAATAAACGAATAGATAATAATAAGGATTCGTTAGTGATGGAAATATAAGAACTCATTGTCTGTATTTAAATTTGATAAAAATAAAACTCTGCGATAACCTTTAATCTACTAAAAAAACTTATTGGAAAGTATTGAAATTCGTATATTCTTTTGAAATCAATAAAATAAACGTGAAGATATAAATAAGAATTCGTTGGTGATGGAAATATAAGGACTCATTGTCTGTTATTAAAATGATTTTATATGATACTCTGCAATTTGTTTTCAATCTACTAAAAAATACATATAGGAAAGTATTGAAATTCGTATATTCTTTTGAAATCAATAAAATAAACGAATAGATAATAATAAGGATTCGTTAGTGATGGAAATATAAGAACTCATTGTCTGTATTTAAATTTAATAAAAATAAAACTCTGCGAAAACCTTTAATCTACTAAAAAACTTATTGGAAAGTACGAAAATTCGTATATTCTTTTGAAATCAATAAAATAAACGAAAAGATATATATCAGAATTCGTTGGTGATGGAAATATAAGAACTTATTGTCTGTAATTAAAATGATTTAATATGATACTCTGCAATTTGTTTTCAATCTACTAAAAAAAACATATTTGAAAGTATTGAAATTCGTATATGCTTTTGAAATCAATAAAATAAACGAAAAGATATAAATCAGGATTCGTTGGTGATGGAAATATAAGAACTCATTGTCTGTATTAAAATGATTTAATATAATACTCTGCAATTTGTTTTCAATCTACTAAAAAAAAACATATAGCTAAGTATTGAAATTCGTATATTCTTTTGAAATCAATAAAATAAATAAAAATATATAAATAAGTATTCGTTGGTGATGGAAATATAAAGATTCACTGTCTATTCATAAAATTAATAAAAACTAAACCTTGCGATTTCTTCTAATCTACTAAAAAATACATATAGACAAGTATTGAAATTCGTATATTCTTTTGAAATCAATAAAATAAATAAAAATATATAAATAAGTATTCGTTTGTGATGGAAAAATAAAGACTCATTGTCTGTATATAAAAAAAATAAAAACTAAACTTTGCGATTTCTTCTAATCTTCTAAAAAATACATGTAGGCAAGTATTGAAATTCGAATATTCTTTTGAAATCAATAAAATAAACGAAAACATATTAATAAGAAGTCTTTGGTGATGGAAATATAAAGACTCATTGTCTGTATATAAAAAAAATAAAAACTAAACTTTGCGATTTCTTCTAATCTTCTAAAAAATACATATAGGAAAGTATTGAAATTCGAATATTCTTTTAAAATCAATAAAATAAACGAAAACATATTTATGAGAATTCTTTGGTGATGGAAATATAAGAACTCATTGTTTGTATTTAAAGTTAATTAAAACTAAACTCTGCGATTTATTCTAATCTACTTAAAAATACATATAGGAAAGTATTGAAATTCGTATATTCTTTTGAAATCAATAAAATAAACGAAAAGATATAAATAAGGATTCGTTAGTGATGGAAATATAAGAACTCATTGTCTGTATTTAAATTTAATAAAAAAAAAACTTTGCGATAACCTTTAATCTACTAAAAAAAACTTATTGGAAAGTATTGAAATTCGTATATTCTTTTGAAATCAATAAAATAAACGAAAAGATATAAATAAGAATTCGTTGGTGATGGAAATATAAGAACTCATTGTCTATATTTTAAATAAAAAAAATGATACTCTGCAATTTGAATTTAATCTACTAAAAAAATATATAGATATTATATATATATATATATATGTATATATATATATATATATATATATCTATATAAATATATAGAAATAATCGAATAGATTATACTAAGGATTCGTTAGTGATGGAAATATAAGAACTCATTGTCTGTATTTAAATTTAATAAAAATAAAACTCTGCGATAACCTTTAATCTACTAAAAAAACTTATTGGAAAGTATTGAAATTCGTATATTCTTTTGAAATCAATAAAATAAACGTGAAGATATAAATAAGAATTCGTTGGTGATGGAAATATAAGGACTCATTGTCTAAATTTTAAACTAAAAAAATGATACTCTGCAATTTGTTTATAATCTACTTAAAAAATATATAGGAAAGAATTGAAATTCGTATATTCTTTTGAAATCAATTAAATAAACGAAAAGATATAAATAAGGATTCGTTGGTGATGGAAATATAAGAACTCATTGTATGTAATTAAAATGATTTAATATGATACTCTGCAATTTGTTTTCAATCTACTAAAAAATACATATAGGAAAGTATTGAAATTCGTATATTCTTTTGAAATCAATAAAATAAACGAAAAGATATAAATCAGAATTCGTTGGTGATGGAAATATAAGAACTAATTGTTTGTAATTAAAATGATTTAATATGATACTCTGCAATTTGTTTTCAATCTACTAAAAATACATATTTGAAAGTATTGAAATTCGTATATTCTTTTGAAATCAATAAAATAAACAAAAAGGTATAAATAAGAATTCGTTGGTGATGGAAATATAAGGACTCATTGTCTATATTTTAAATTAAAAAAATGATACTCTGCAATTTGTTTTTAATCTACTTAAAAAATATATAGGAAAGAATTGAAATTCGTATATTCTTTTGAAATCAATAAAATAAACGAAAAGATATAAATAAGGATTCGTTGGTGATGGAAATATAAGAACTGATTGTCTGTTATTAAAATGATTTAATATGATACTCTGCAATTTGTTTTCAATCTACTAAAAAAAAACATATAGGAAAGTATTGAAATTCGTATATTCTTTTGAAATCAATAAAATAAACGAAAAGATATAAATAAGAATTCGTTGGTGATGGAAATATAAGAACTAATTGTTTGTAATTAAAATGATTTAATATGATACTCTGCAATTTGTTTTCAATCTACTAAAAAACATATAGGAAAGTATTGAAATTCGTATATTCTTTTGAAATCAATAAAATAAACGAAGAGATATAAATTGGGATTCGTTGGTGATGGAAATATAAGAACTCATTGTCTGTATTAAAATGATTTAATATAATACTCTGCAATTTGTTTTCAATCTACTAAAAAAAAACATATAGGAAAGTATTGAAATTCGTATATTCTTTTGAAATCAATAAAATAAATAAAAATATATAAATAAGTATTCGTTGGTGATGGAAATATAAAGATTCACTGTCTATTCATAAAATTAATAAAAACTAAACATTGCGATTTCTTCTAATCTACTAAAAAATACATATAGACAAGTATTGAAATTCGTATATTCTTTTGAAATCAATAAAATAAATAAAAATATATAAATAAGTATTCGTTGGTGATGGAAATATAAAGATTCACTGTCTATTCATAAAATTAATAAAAACTTAACATTGCGATTTCTTCTTATCTACTAAAAAATACATATAGGTAAGTATTGAAATTCGAATATTCTTTTGAAATCAATAAAATAAAAGAAAACATATTAATAAGAAGTCTTTGGTGATGGAAATATAAAGACTCATTGTCTGTATATAAAAAAAATAAAAACTAAACTTTGCGATTTTTTCTAATCTTCTAAAAAATACATATAGGCAAGTATTGAAATTCGAATATTCTTTTGAAATCAATAAAATAAACGAAAACATATTAATAAGAAGTCTTTGGTGATGGAAATATAAAGACTCATTGTCTGTATATAAAAAAAATAAAAACTAAACTTTGCGATTTCTTCTAATCTTCTAAAAAATACATATAGGAATGTATTGAAATTCGAATATTCTTTTAAAATCAATAAAATAAACGAAAACATATTTATGAGAAGTCTTTGGTGATGGAAATATAAGAACTCATTGTTTGTATTTAAAGTTAATAAAAACTAAAATCTTCGATTTATTCTAATCTACTTAAAAAAGTATTGAAATTAGTATATTCTTTTGAAATCAATAAAATAAACGAAAAGATATAAATAAGGATTCGTTAGTGATGGAAATATAAGAACTCATTGTCTGTATTTAAATTTAATAAAAATAAAACTCTGCGATAACCTTTAATCTACTAAAAAAAACTTATTGGAAAGTATTGAAATTCGTATATTCTTTTAAAATCAATAAAATAAACGAAAAGATATAAATAAGAATTCGTTGGTGATGGAAATATAAGAACTCATTGTCTATATTTTAAATTAAAAAAATGATACTCTGCAATTTGTTTTTAATCTACTAAAAAAATATATAGGAAAGAATTGAAATTCGTATATTCTTTTGAAATCAATAAAATAAACGAATAGATATAAATAAGAATTCGTTGGTGATGGAAATTTAAGAACTAATTGTTTGTAATTAAAATGATTTAATATGATACTCTGCAATTTGTTTTCAATCTACTAAAAAAAACATATAGGAAAGTATTGAAATTCGTATATTCTTTTGAAATCAATAAAATAAACGAAGAGATATAAATAGGGATTCGTTGGTGATGGAAATATAAGAACTCATTGTCTGTATTAAAATGATTTAATATAATACTCTGCAATTTGTTTTCAATCTACTAAAAAAAAACATATAGGAAAGTATTGAAATTCGTATATTCTTTTGAAATCAATAAAATAAATAAAAATATATAAATAAGTATTCGTTGGTGATGGAAATATAAAGATTCACTGTCTATTCATAAAATTAATAAAAACTAAACATTGCGATTTCTTCTAATCTACTAAAAAATACATATAGACAAGTATTGAAATTCGTATATTCTTTTGAAATCAATAAAATAAATAAAAATATATAAAGAAGTATTCGTTGGTGATGGAAATATAAAGATTCACTGTCTATTCATAAAATTAATAAAAACTTAACATTGCGATTTCTTCTTATCTACTAAAAAATACATATAGGCAAGTATTGAAATTCGAATATTCTTTTGAAATCAATAAAATAAACGAAAACATATTAATAAGAAGTCTTTGGTGATGGAAATATAAAGACTCATTGTCTGTATATAAAAAAAAATAAAAACTAAACTTTGCGATTTTTTCTAATCTTCTAAAAAATACATATAGGCAAGTATTGAAATTCAAATATTCTTTTGAAATCAATAAAATAAACAAAAAGGTATAAATAAGAATTCGTTGGTGATGGAAATATAAGGACTCATTGTCTATATTTTAAATTAAAAAAATGATACTCTGCAATTTGTTTTTAATCTACTTAAAAAATATATAGGAAAGAATTGAAATTCGTATATTCTTTTGAAATCAATAAAATAAACGAAAAGATATAAATAAGGATTCGTTGGTGATGGAAATATAAGAACTGATTGTCTGTTATTAAAATGATTTAATATGATACTCTGCAATTTGTTTTCAATCTACTAAAAAAAAACATATAGGAAAGTATTGAAATTCGTATATTTTTTTGAAATCAATAAAATAAACGAAAAGATATAAATAAGAATTCGTTGGTGATGGAAATATAAGAACTAATTGTTTGTAATTAAAATGATTTAATATGATACTCTGCAATTTGTTTTCAATCTACTAAAAAAAACATATAGGAAAGTATTGAAATTCGTATATTCTTTTGAAATCAATAAAATAAACGAAAACATATTAATAAGAAGTCTTTGGTGATGGAAATATAAAGACTCATTGTCTGTATATAAAAAAAATAATAACTAAACTTTGCGATTTCTTCTAATCTTCTAAAAAATACATATAGGAAAGTATTGAAATTCGAATATTCTTTTAAAATCAATAAAATAAACGAAAACATATTTATGAGAATTCTTTGGTGATAAGAACTCATTGTTTGTATTTAAAGTTAATTAAAACTAAACTCTGCGATTTATTCTAATCTACTTAAAAATACATATAGGAAAGTATTGAAATTCGTATATTCTTTTGAAATCAATAAAATAAACGAAAAGATATAAATAAGGATTCGTTAGTGATGGAAATATAAGAACTCATTGTCTGTATTTAAATTTAATAAAAAAAAAACTTTGCGATAACCTTTAATCTACTAAAAAAAACTTATTGGAAAGTATTGAAATTCGTATATTCTTTTGAAATCAATAAAATAAACGAAAAGATATAAATAAGAATTCGTTGGTGATGGAAATATAAGAACTCATTGTCTATATTTTAAATAAAAAAAATGATACTCTGCAATTTGTTTTTAATCTACTAAAAAAATATATAGATATTATATATATATATATATATGTATATATATATATATATATATATATATATATCTATATAAATATATAGAAATAATCGAATAGATAATACTAAGGATTCGTTAGTGATGGAAATATAAGAACTCATTGTCTGTATTTAAATTTAATAAAAATAAAACTCTGCGATAACCTTTAATCTACTAAAAAAACTTATTGGAAAGTATTGAAATTCGTATATTCTTTTGAAATCAATAAAATAAACGAAAACATATTAATAAGAATTCGTTGGTGATGGAAATATAAGGACTCATTGTCTAAATTTTAAACTAAAAAAATGATACTCTGCAATTTGTTTATAATCTACTTAAAAAATATATAGGAAAGAATTGAAATTCGTATATTCTTTTGAAATCAATTAAATAAACGAAAAGATATAAATAAGGATTCGTTGGTGATGGAAATATAAGAACTCATTGTATGTAATTAAAATGATTTAATATGATACTCTGCAATTTGTTTTCAATCTACTAAAAAATACATATAGGAAAGTATTGAAATTCGTATATTTTTTGAAATCAATAAAATAAACGAAAAGATATAAATCAGAATTCGTTTGTGATGAAAATATAAGAACTCATTGTCTGTATTTAAATTTAATAAAAATAAAACTCTGCGATAACCTTTAATCTATTAAAAAAACTTATTGGAAAGTATTGAAATTCGTATATTCTTTTGAAATCAATAAAATAAACGTGAAGATATAAATCAGAATTCGTTGGTGATGGAAATATAAGAACTAATTGTTTGTAATTAAAATGATTTAATATGATACTCTGCAATTTGTTTTCAATCTACTAAAAATACATATTTGAAAGTATTGAAATTCGTATATTCTTTTGAAATCAATAAAATAAACAAAAAGGTATAAATAAGAATTCGTTGGTGATGGAAATATAAGGACTCATTGTCTATATTTTAAATTAAAAAAATGATACTCTGCAATTTGTTTTTAATCTACTTAAAAAATATATAGGAAAGAATTGAAATTCGTATATTCTTTTGAAATCAATAAAATAAACGAAAAGATATAAATAAGGATTCGTTGGTGATGGAAATATAAGAACTGATTGTCTGTTATTAAAATGATTTAATATGATACTCTGCAATTTGTTTTCAATCTACTAAAAAAAAACATATAGGAAAGTATTGAAATTCGTATATTTTTTTGAAATCAATAAAATAAACGAAAAGATATAAATAAGAATTCGTTGGTGATGGAAATATAAGAACTAATTGTTTGTAATTAAAATGATTTAATATGATACTCTGCAATTTGTTTTCAATCTACTAAAAAACATATAGGAAAGTATTGAAATTCGTATATTCTTTTGAAATCAATAAAATAAACGAAGAGATATAAATTGGGATTCATTGGTGATGGAAATATAAGAACTCATTGTCTGTATTAAAATGATTTAATATAATACTCTGCAATTTGTTTTCAATCTACTAAAAAAAAACATATAGGAAAGTATTGAAATTCGTATATTCTTTTGAAATCAATAAAATAAATAAAAATATATAAATAAGTATTCGTTGGTGATGGAAATATAAAGATTCACTGTCTATTCATAAAATTAATAAAAACTAAACATTGCGATTTCTTCTAATCTACTAAAAAATACATATAGACAAGTATTGAAATTCGTATATTCTTTTGAAATCAATAAAATAAATAAAAATATATAAATAAGTATTCGTTGGTGATGGAAATATAAAGATTCACTGTCTATTCATAAAATTAATAAAAACTTAACATTGCGATTTCTTCTTATCTTCTAAAAAATACATATAGGCAAGTATTGAAATTCGAATATTCTTTTGAAATCAATAAAATAAACGAAAACATATTAATAAGAAGTCTTTGGTGATGGAAATATAAAGACTCATTGTCTGTATATAAAAAAAATAAAAACTAAACTTTGCGATTTCTTATAATCTTCTAAAAAATACATATAGGAAAGTATTGAAATTCGAATATTCTTTTAAAATCAATAAAATAAACGAAAACATATTTATGAGAAGTCTTTGGTGATGGAAATATAAGAACTCATTGTCTGTATTTAAAGTTAATAAAAACTAAAATCTTCGATTTATTCTAATCTACTTAAAAAAGTATTGAAATTAGTATATTCTTTTGAAATCAATAAAATAAACGAAAAGATATAAATAAGGATTCGTTAGTGATGGAAATATAAGAACTCATTGTCTGTATTTAAATTTAATAAAAATAAAACTCTGCGATAACCTTTAATTTACTAAAAAAAACTTATTGGAAAGTATTGAAATTCGTATATTCTTTTAAAATCAATAAAATAAACGAAAAGATATAAATAAGAATTCGTTGGTGATGGAAATATAAGAACTCATTGTCTATATTTTAAATTAAAAAAATGATACTCTGCAATTTGTTTTTAATCTACTAAAAAAATATATAGGAAAGAATTGAAATTCGTATATTCTTTTGAAATCAATAAAATAAACGAATAGATATAAATAAGAATTCGTTGGTGATGGAAATATAAGAACTAATTGTTTGTAATTAAAATGATTTAATATGATACTCTGCAATTTGTTTTCAATCTACTAAAAAAAACATATAGGAAAGTATTGAAATTCGTATATTCTTTTGAAATCAATAAAATAAACGAAGAGATATAAATAGGGATTCGTTGGTGATGGAAATATAAGAACTCATTGTCTGTATTAAAATGATTTAATATAATACTCTGCAATTTGTTTTCAATCTACTAAAAAAAACATATAGGAAAGTATTGAAATTCGTATATTCTTTTGAAATCAATAAAATAAATAAAAATATATAAATAAGTATTCGTTGGTGATGGAAATATAAAGATTCACTGTCTATTCATAAAATTAATAAAAACTAAACATTGCGATTTCTTCTAATCTACTAAAAAATACATATAGACAAGTATTGAAATTCGTATATTCTTTTGAAATCAATAAAATAAATAAAAATATATAAAGAAGTATTCGTTGGTGATGGAAATATAAAGATTCACTGTCTATTCATAAAATTAATAAAAACTTAACATTGCGATTTCTTCTTATCTTCTAAAAAATACATATAGGCAAGTATTGAAATTCGAATATTCTTTTGAAATCAATAAAATAAACGAAAACATATTAATAAGAAGTCTTTGGTGATGGAAATATAAAGACTCATTGTCTGTATATAAAAAAAATAAAAACTAAACTTTGCGATTTCTTATAATCTTCTAAAAAATACATATAGGAAAGTATTGAAATTCGAATATTCTTTTAAAATCAATAAAATAAACGAAAACATATTTATGAGAAGTCTTTGGTGATGGAAATATAAGAACTCATTGTCTGTATTTAAAGTTAATAAAAACTAAAATCTTCGATTTATTCTAATCTACTTAAAAAAGTATTGAAATTAGTATATTCTTTTGAAATCAATAAAATAAACGAAAAGATATAAATAAGGATTCGTTAGTGATGGAAATATAAGAACTCATTGTCTGTATTTAAATTTAATAAAAATAAAACTCTGCGATAACCTTTAATCTACTAAAAAAAACTTATTGGAAAGTATTGAAATTCGTATATTCTTTTAAAATCAATAAAATAAACGAAAAGATATAAATAAGAATTCGTTGGTGATGGAAATATAAGAACTCATTGTCTATATTTTAAATTAAAAAAATGATACTCTGCAATTTGTTTTTAATCTACTAAAAAAATATATAGGAAAGAATTGAAATTCGTATATTCTTTTGAAATCAATAAAATAAACGAATAGATATAAATAAGAATTCGTTGGTGATGGAAATATAAGAACTAATTGTTTGTAATTAAAATGATTTAATATGATACTCTGCAATTTGTTTTCAATCTACTAAAAAAAACATATAGGAAAGTATTGAAATTCGTATATTCTTTTGAAATCAATAAAATAAACGAAGAGATATAAATAGGGATTCGTTGGTGATGGAAATATATGAACTCATTGTCTGTATTAAAATGATTTAATATAATACTCTGCAATTTGTTTTCAATCTACTAAAAAAAACATATAGGAAAGTATTGAAATTCGTATATTCTTTTGAAATCAATAAAATAAATAAAAATATATAAATAAGTATTCGTTGGTGATGGAAATATAAAGATTCACTGTCTATTCATAAAATTAATAAAAACTAAACATTGCGATTTCTTCTAATCTACTAAAAAATACATATAGACAAGTATTGAAATTCGTATATTCTTTTGAAATCAATAAAATAAATAAAAATATATAAAGAAGTATTCGTTGGTGATGGAAATATAAAGATTCACTGTCTATTCATAAAATTAATAAAAACTTAACATTGCGATTTCTTCTTATCTACTAAAAAATACATATAGGCAAGTATTGAAATTCGAATATTTTTTGAAATCAATAAAATAAACGAAAACATATTAATAAGAAGTCTTTGGTGATGGAAATATAAAGACTCATTGTCTGTATATAAAAAAAATAAAAACTAAACTTTGCGATTTTTTTTAATCTTTTAAAAAATACATATAGGCAAGTATTGAAATTCGAATATTCTTTTGAAATCAATAAAATAAACAAAAAGGTATAAATAAGAATTCGTTGGTGATGGAAATATAAGAACTCATTGTCTATATTTTAAATTAAAAAAATGATACTCTGCAATTTGTTTTTAATCTACTTAAAAAATATATAGGAAAGAATTGAAATTCGTATATTCTTTTGAAATCAATAAAATAAACGAAAAGATATAAATAAGGATTCGTTGGTGATGGAAATATAAGAACTAATTGTTTGTAATTAAAATGATTTAATATGATACTCTGCAATTTGTTTTCAATCTACTAAAAAAAACATATAGGAAAGTATTGAAATTCGTATATTTTTTTGAAATCAATAAAATAAACGAAAAGATATAAATAAGAATTCGTTGGTGATGGAAATATAAGAACTAATTGTTTGTAATTAAAATGATTTAATATGATACTCTGCAATTTGTTTTCAATCTACTAAAAAAAACATATAGGAAAGTATTGAAATTCGTATATTTTTTTGAAATCAATAAAATAAACGAAAACATATTAATAAGAAGTCTTTGGTGATGGAAATATAAAGACTCATTGTCTGTATATAAAAAAAATAATAACTAAACTTTGCTATTTCTTCTAATCTTCTAAAAAATACATATAGGAAAGTATTGAAATTCGAATATTCTTTTAAAATCAATAAAATAAACGAAAACATATTTATGAGAATTCTTTGGTGATGGAAATATAAGAACTCATTGTTTGTATTTAAAGTTAATTAAAACTAAACTCTGCGATTTATTCTAATCTACTTAAAAATACATATAGGAAAGTATTGAAATTCGTATATTCTTTTGAAATCAATAAAATAAACGAAAAGATATAAATAAGGATTCGTTAGTGATGGAAATATAAGAACTCATTGTCTGTATTTAAATTTAATAAAAAAAAAACTTTGCGATAACCTTTAATCTACTAAAAAAAACTTATTGGAAAGTATTGAAATTCGTATATTCTTTTGAAATCAATAAAATAAACGAAAAGATATAAATAAGAATTCGTTGGTGATGGAAATATAAGAACTCATTGTCTATATTTTAAATAAAAAAAATGATACTCTGCAATTTGTTTTTAATCTACTAAAAAAATATATAGATATTATATATATATATATATATATGTATATATATATATATATATATATATATATCTATATAAATATATAGAAATAATCGAATAGATAATACTAAGGATTCGTTAGTGATGGAAATATAAGAACTCATTGTCTGTATTTAAATTTAATAAAAATAAAACTCTGCGATAACCTTTAATCTACTAAAAAAACTTATTGGAAAGTATTGAAATTCGTATATTCTTTTGAAATCAATAAAATAAACGAAAACATATTAATAAGAATTCGTTGGTGATGGAAATATAAGGACTCATTGTCTAAATTTTAAACTAAAAAAATGATACTCTGCAATTTGTTTATAATCTACTTAAAAAATATATAGGAAAGAATTGAAATTCGTATATTCTTTTGAAATCAATTAAATAAACGAAAAGATATAAATAAGGATTCGTTGGTGATGGAAATATAAGAACTCATTGTATGTAATTAAAATGATTTAATATGATACTCTGCAATTTGTTTTCAATCTACTAAAAAATACATATAGGAAAGTATTGAAATTCGTATATTTTTTGAAATCAATAAAATAAACGAAAAGATATAAATCAGAATTCGTTTGTGATGGAAATATAAGAACTCATTGTCTGTATTTAAATTTAATAAAAATAAAACTCTGCGATAACCTTTAATCTATTAAAAAAACTTATTGGAAAGTATTGAAATTCGTATATTCTTTTGAAATCAATAAAATAAACGTGAAGATATAAATCAGAATTCGTTGGTGATGGAAATAAAAGAACTAATTGTTTGTAATTAAAATGATTTAATATGATACTCTGCAATTTGTTTTCAATCTACTAAAAATACATATTTGAAAGTATTGAAATTCGTATATTCTTTTGAAATCAATAAAATAAACAAAAAGGTATAAATAAGAATTCGTTGGTGATGGAAATATAAGGACTCATTGTCTATATTTTAAATTAAAAAAATGATACTCTGCAATTTGTTTTTAATCTACTTAAAAAATATATAGGAAAGAATTGAAATTCGTATATTCTTTTAAAATCAATAAAATAAACGAAAAGATATAAATAAGGATTCGTTGGTGATGGAAATATAAGAACTGATTGTCTGTTATTAAAATGATTTAATATGATACTCTGCAATTTGTTTTCAATCTACTAAAAAAAAACATATAGGAAAGTATTGAAATTCGTATATTTTTTTGAAATCAATAAAATAAACGAAAAAATATAAATAAGAATTCGTTGGTGATGGAAATATAAGAACTAATTGTTTGTAATTAAAATGATTTAATATGATACTCTGCAATTTGTTTTCAATCTACTAAAAAAAACATATAGGAAAGTATTGAAATTCGTATATTCTTTTGAAATCAATAAAATAAACGAAGAGATATAAATAGGGATTCGTTGGTGATGGAAATATAAGAACTCATTGTCTGTATTAAAATGATTTAATATAATACTCTGCAATTTGTTTTCAATCTACTAAAAAAAAACATATAGGAAAGTATTGAAATTCGTATATTCTTTTGAAATCAATAAAATAAATAAAAATATATTAATAAGTAATCGTTGGTGATGGAAATATAAAGATTCACTGTCTATTCATAAAATTAATAAAAACTAAACATTGCGATTTCTTCTAATCTACTAAAAAATACATATAGACAAGTATTGAAATTCGTATATTCTTTTGAAATCAATAAAATAAATAAAAATATATAAATAAGTATTCGTTGGTGATGGAAATATAAAGATTCACTGTCTATTCATAAAATTAATAAAAACTTAACATTGCGATTTCTTCTTATCTACTAAAAAATACATATAGGCAAGTATTGAAATTCGAATATTCTTTTGAAATCAATAAAATAAACGAAAACATATTAATAAGAAGTCTTTGGTGATGGAAATATAAAGACTCATTGTCTGTATATAAAAAAAATAAAAACTAAACTTTGCGATTTTTCTAATCTTCTAAAAAATACATATAGGCAAGTATTGAAATTCGAATATTCTTTTGAAATCAATAAAATAAACGAAAACATATTAATAAGAAGTCTTTGGTGATGGAAATATAAAGACTCATTGTCTGTATATAAAAAAAATAAAAACTAAACTTTGCGATTTCTTCTAATCTTCTAAAAAATACATATAGGAAAGTATTGAAATTCGAATATTCTTTTAAAATCAATAAAATAAACGAAAACATATTTATGAGAATTCTTTGGTGATGGAAATATAAGAACTCATTGTTTGTATTTAAAGTTAATTAAAACTAAAATCTTCGATTTATTCTAATCTACTTAAAAAAGTATTGAAATTAGTATATTCTTTTGAAATCAATAAAATAAACGAAAAGATATAAATAAGGATTCGTTAGTGATGGAAATATAAGAACTCATTGTCTGTATTTAAATTTAATAAAAATAAAACTCTGCGATAACCTTTAATCTACTAAAAAAAACTTATTGGAAAGTATTGAAATTCGTATATTCTTTTAAAATCAATAAAATAAACGAAAAGATATAAATAAGAATTCGTTGGTGATGGAAATATAAGAACTCATTGTCTATATTTTAAATTAAAAAAATGATACTCTGCAATTTGTTTTTAATCTACTAAAAAAATATAAAGGAAAGAATTGAAATTCGTATATTCTTTTGAAATCAATAAAATAAACGTGAAGATATAAATCAGAATTCGTTGGTGATGGAAATATAAGAAATAATTGTTTGTAATTAAAATGATTTAATATGATACTCTGCAATTTGTTTTCAATCTACTAAAAATACATATTTGAAAGTATTGAAATTCGTATATTCTTTTGAAATCAATAAAATAAACGAAAAGATATAAATAAGAATTCGTTGGTGATGGAAATATAAGGACTCATTGTCTATATTTTAAATTAAAAAAATGATACTCTGCAATTTGTTTTGAATCTACTAAAAAATACATATAGGAAAGTATTGAAATTCGTATATTCTTTTGAAATTAATAAAATAAACGAAAAGATATAAATCAGAATTCGTTGGTGATGGAAATATAAGAACTCATTGTCTTTATTTAAAAAAAAAAAATGAAACTCTGCAATTTGTTTTCAATCTACTAAAAAAAACATATAGGAAAGTATTGAAATTCGTATATTCTTTTGAAATCAATAAAATAAACGAAAAGATATAAATCAGAATTCGTTGGTGATCGAAATATAAGAACTCATTGTCTGTATTTAAATTTAATAAAAATAAAACTCTGCGATAACCTTTAATCTATTAAAAAAACTTATTGGAAAGCATTGAAATTCGTATATTCTTTTGAAATCAATAAAATAAACGAAAAGATATAAATAAGAATTCGTTGGTGAAGGAAATATAAGGATACATTATCTGTTATTATATTTAATAAAAATTAGACTCTGTTTTTTTTTAATCTACTAAAAAATACATATAGGAAAGTATTGAAATTCGTATATTCTTTTGAAATCAATAAAATAAACGAATAGATAATAATAAGGATTCGTAAGTGATGGAAATATAAGAACTCATTGTCTGAATTTAAATATAATAAAAATAAAACTCTGCGATAACCTTTAATCTACTAAAAAAACTTATTGGAAAATATGAAAATTCGTATATTCTTTTGAAATCAATAAAATAAACGAAAAGATATAAATAAGAATTCGTTGGTGAAGGAAATATTAGAACTAATTGTCTGTAATTAAAATGATTTAATATGATACTCTGCAATTTGTTTTCAATCTACTAAAAAATACATATATGAAAGTATTGAAATTCGTATATTCTTTTGAAATCAATAAAATAAACGAATAGATAATAATAAGGATTCGTTAGTGTTGGAAATATAAGAACTCATTGTCTGTATTTGAAATTTGATAAAAATAAAACTCTGCGATAACCTTAAATCTACTAAAAAAACTTGTTGGAAAATATTGAAATTCGAATATTCTTTTGAAATCAAAGAGATCAGATATAATTGGTGATGAAAATATAAGGACTCATTGTCTATATTTTAAATTTAAAAAATGATACTCTGCAATTTGTTTTTAATCTATTAAAAAAATATATAGGAAAGAATAGAAATTCGTATATTCTTTTGAAATCAATTAAATAAACGAAAAGATATAAATAAGGATTCGTTGGTGATGGAAATATAAGAACTCATTGTCTGTTATTAAAATGATTTAATATGATTCTTTGCAATTTGTTTGAAATCAATAAAATAAACGAAAAGATATAAATCAGAATTCGTTGGTGATCGAAATATAAGAACTCATTGTCTGTATTTAAATTTAATAAAAATAAAACTCTGCGATAACCTTTAATCTATTAAAAAAACTTATTGGAAAGTATTGAAATTCGTATATTCTTTTGAAATCAATAAAATAAACGAAAAGATATAAATAAGAATTCGTTGGTGATGGAAATATAAGGACACATTATCTGTTATTAAATTTAATAAAAATTAAACTCTGTGTTTTTTTTTAATCTACTTAAACATACATATAGGAAAGTATTGAAATTCGTATATTCTTTTGAAATCAATAAAATAAACGAATAGATAATAATAAGGATTCGTTTGTGATGGAAATATAAGAACTCATTGTCTTTATTTAAAAAAGAAAAATGAAACTCTGCAATTTGTTTTCAATCTACTAAAAAATACATATAGGAAAGTATTGAAATTCGTATATTCTTTTGAAATCAATAAAATAAACGAATAGATAATAATAAGGATTCGTTAGTGATGGAAATATAAGAACTCATTGTCTGTATTTAAATTTAATAAAAATAAAACTCTGCGATAACCTTTAATCTACTAAAAAAACTTATTGGACAGTATTGAAATTCGTATATTCTTTTGAAATCAATAAAATAAACGAAAAGATATAAATAAGAATTCGTTGGTGATGGAAATATAAGGACTCATTGTCTGTAATTAAAATGATTTAATATGATACTCTGCAATTTGTTTTCAATCTACTAAAAAACATATAGGAAAGTATTGAAATTCGTATATTTTTTTGAAATCAATAAAATAAACGAAGAGATATAAATTGGGATTCGTTGGTGATGGAAATATAAGAACTCATTGTCTGTATTAAAATGATTTAATATAATACTCTGCAATTTGTTTTCAATCTACTAAAAAAAAACATATAGGAAAGTATTGAAATTCGAATATTCTTTTGAAATCAATAAAATAAATAAAAATATATAAATAAGTATTCGTTGGTGATGGAAATATAAAGATTCACTGTCTATTCATAAAATTAATAAAAACTAAACATTGCGATTTCTTCTAATCTACTAAAAAATACATATAGACAAGTATTGAAATTCTTATATTCTTTTGAAATCAATAAAATAAATAAAAATATATAAATAAGTATTCGTTGGTGATGGAAATATAAAGATTCACTGTCTATTCATAAAATTAATAAAAACTTAACATTGCGATTTCTTCTTATCTACTAAAAAATACATATAGGCAAGTATTGAAATTCGAATATTCTTTTGAAATCAATAAAATAAACGAAAACATATTAATAAGAAGTCTTTGGTGATGGAAATATAAAGACTCATTGTCTGTATATAAAAAAAATAAAAACTAAACTTTGCGATTTTTTCTAATCTTCTAAAAAATACATATAGGCAAGTATTGAAATTCGAATATTCTTTTGAAATCAATAAAATAAACGAAAACATATTAATAAGAAGTCTTTGGTGATGGAAATATAAAGACTCATTGTCTGTATATAAAAAAAATAAAAACTAAACTTTGCGATTTCTTCTAATCTTCTAAAAAATACATATAGGAAAGTATTGAAATTCGAATATTCTTTTAAAATCAATAAAATAAACGAAAACATATTTATGAGAAGTCTTTGGTGATGGAAATATAAGAACTCATTGTTTGTATTTAAAGTTAATAAAAACTAAAATCTTCGATTTATTCTAATCTACTTAAAAAAGTATTGAAATTAGTATATTCTTTTGAAATCAATAAAATAAACGAAAAGATATAAATAAGGATTCGTTAGTGATGGAAATATAAGAACTCATTGTCTGTATTTAAATTTAATAAAAATAAAACTCTGCGATAACCTTTAATCTACTAAAAAAAACTTATTGGAAAGTATTGAAATTCGTATATTCTTTTAAAATCAATAAAATAAACGAAAAGATATAAATAAGAATTCGTTGGTGATGGAAATATAAGAACTCATTGTCTATATTTTAAATTAAAAAATGATACTCTGCAATTTGTTTTTAATCTACTAAAAAAATATATAGGAAAGAATTGAAATTCGTATATTCTTTTGAAATCAATAAAATAAACGAATAGATATAAATAAGAATTCGTTGGTGATGGAAATATAAGAACTAATTGTTTGTAATTAAAATGATTTAATATGATACTCTGCAATTTGTTTTCAATCTACTAAAAAAAACATATAGGAAAGTATTGAAATTCGTATATTCTTTTGAAATCAATAAAATAAACGAAGAGATATAAATAGGGATTCGTTGGTGATGGAAATATAAGAACTCATTGTCTGTATTAAAATGATTTAATATAATACTCTGCAATTTGTTTTCAATCTACTAAAAAAAACATATAGGAAAGTATTGAAATTCGTATATTCTTTTGAAATCAATAAAATAAACGAATAGATATAAATCAGAATTCGTTGGTGATGGAAATATAAGAACTAATTGTTTGTAATTAAAATGATTTAATATGATACTCTGCAATTTGTTTTCAATCTACTAAAAATACATATATGAAAGTATTGAAATTCGTATATTCTTTTGAAATCAATAAAATAAACAAAAAGATATAAATAAGAATTCGTTGGTGATGGAAATATAAGAACTCATTGTCTATATTTTAATTAAAAAAATGATACTCTGCAATTTGTTTTCAATCAACTAAAAAATACATATAGGAAAGTATTGAAATTCGTATATTCTTTTGAAATCAATAAAATAAACGAAAAGATATAAATAAGAATTCGTTGGTGATGGAAATATAAGAACTCATTGTCTATATTTTAATTAAAAAAAATGATACTCTGCAATTTGTTTTCAATCAACTAAAAAATACATATAGGAAAGTATTGAAATTCGTATATTCTTTTGAAATCAATAAAATAAATAAAAATATATAAATAAGTATTCGTTGGTGATGGAAATATAAAGATTCACTGTCTATTCATAAAATTAATAAAAACTTAACATTGCGATTTCTTCTTATCTACTAAAAAATACATATAGGCAAGTATTGAAATTCGAATATTCTTTTGAAATCAATAAAATAAACGAAAACATATTAATAAGAAGTCTTTGGTGATGGAAATATAAAGACTCATTGTCTGTATATAAAAAAAATAAAAACTAAACTTTGCGATTTTTTCTAATCTTCTAAAAAATACATATAGGCAAGTATTGAAATTCGAATATTCTTTTGAAATCAATAAAATAAACGAAAACATATTAATAAGAAGTCTTTGGTGATGGAAATATAAAGACTCATTGTCTGTATATAAAAAAAATAAAAACTAAACTTTGCGATTTCTTCTAATCTTCTAAAAAATACATATAGGAAAGTATTGAAATTCGAATATTCTTTTAAAATCAATAAAATAAACGAAAACATATTTATGAGAAGTCTTTGGTGATGGAAATATAAGAACTCATTGTTTGTATTTAAAGTTAATAAAAACTAAAATCTTCGATTTATTCTAATCTACTTAAAAAAGTATTGAAATTAGTATATTCTTTTGAAATCAATAAAATAAACGAAAAGATATAAATAAGGATTCGTTAGTGATGGAAATATAAGAACTCATTGTCTGTATTTAAATTTAATAAAAATAAAACTCTGCGATAACCTTTAATCTACTAAAAAAAACTTATTGGAAAGTATTGAAATTCGTATATTCTTTTAAAATCAATAAAATAAACGAAAAGATATAAATAAGAATTCGTTGGTGATGGAAATATAAGAACTCATTGTCTATATTTTAAATTAAAAAAATGATACTCTGCAATTTGTTTTTAATCTACTAAAAAAATATATAGGAAAGAATTGAAATTCGTATATTCTTTTGAAATCAATAAAATAAACGAATAGATATAAATAAGAATTCGTTGGTGATGGAAATATAAGAACTAATTGTTTGTAATTAAAATGATTTAATATGATACTCTGCAATTTGTTTTCAATCTACTAAAAAAAACATATAGGAAAGTACTGAAATTCGTATATTCTTTTGAAATCAATAAAATAAACGAAGAGATATAAATAGGGATTCGTTGGTGATGGAAATATAAGAACTCATTGTCTGTATTAAAATGATTTAATATAATACTCTGCAATTTGTTTTCAATCTACTAAAAAAAAACATATAGGAAAGTATTGAAATTCGTATATTCTTTTGAAATCAATAAAATAAATAAAAATATATAAATAAGTATTCGTTGGTGATGGAAATATAAAGATTCACTGTCTATTCATAAAATTAATAAAAACTAAACATTGCGATTTCTTCTAATCTACTAAAAAATACATATAGACAAGTATTGAAATTCGTATATTCTTTTGAAATCAATAAAATAAATAAAAATATATAAAGAAGTATTCGTTGGTGATGGAAATATAAAGATTCACTGTCTATTCATAAAATTAATAAAAACTTAACATTGCGATTTCTTCTTATCTACTAAAAAATACATATAGGCAAGTATTGAAATTCGAATATTCTTTTGAAATCAATAAAATAAACGAAAACATATTAATAAGAAGTCTTTGGTGATGGAAATATAAAGACTCATTGTCTGTATATAAAAAAAATAAAAACTAAACTTTGCGATTTTTTCTAATCTTCTAAAAAATACATATAGGCAAGTATTGAAATTCGAATATTCTTTTGAAATCAATAAAATAAACAAAAAGGTATAAATAAGAATTCGTTGGTGATGGAAATATAAGGACTCATTGTCTATATTTTAAATTAAAAAAATGATACTCTGCAATTTGTTTTTAATCTACTTAAAAAATATATAGGAAAGAATTGAAATTCGTATATTCTTTTGAAATCAATAAAATAAACGAAAAGATATAAATAAGGATTCGTTGGTGATGGAAATATAAGAACTGATTGTCTGTTATTAAAATGATTTAATATGATACTCTGCAATTTGTTTTCAATCTACTAAAAAAAAACATATAGGAAAGTATTGAAATTCGTATATTTTTTTGAAATCAATAAAATAAACGAAAAGATATAAATAAGAATTCGTTGGTGATGGAAATATAAGAACTAATTGTTTGTAATTAAAATGATTTAATATGATACTCTGCAATTTGTTTTCAATCTACTAAAAAAAACATATAGGAAAGTATTGAAATTCGTATATTTTTTTGAAATCAATAAAATAAACGAAAACATATTTATGAGAATTCTTTGGTGATGGAAATATAAGAACTCATTGTTTGTATTTAAAGTTAATTAAAACTAAACTCTGCGATTTATTCTAATCTACTTAAAAATACATATAGGAAAGTATTGAAATTCGTATATTCTTTTGAAATCAATAAAATAAACGAAAAGATATAAATAAGGATTCGTTAGTGATGGAAATATAAGAACTCATTGTCTGTATTTAAATTTAATAAAAAAAAAACTTTGCGATAACCTTTAATCTACTAAAAAAAACTTATTGGAAAGTATTGAAATTCGTATATTCTTTTGAAATCAATAAAATAAACGAAAAGATATAAATAAGAATTCGTTGGTGATGGAAATATAAGAACTCATTGTCTATATTTTAAATAAAAAAAATGATACTCTGCAATTTGTTTTTAATCTACTAAAAAAATATATAGATATTATATATATATATATCTATATAAATATATAGAAATAATCGAATAGATAATACTAAGGATTCGTTAGTGATGGAAATATAAGAACTCATTGTCTGTATTTAAATTTAATAAAAATAAAACTCTGCGATAACCTTTAATCTACTAAAAAAACTTATTGGAAAGTATTGAAATTCGTATATTCTTTTGAAATCAATAAAATAAACGAAAATATATTAATAAGAATTCGTTGGTGATGGAAATATAAGGACTCATTGTCTAAATTTTAAACTAAAAAAATGATACTCTGCAATTTGTTTATAATCTACTTAAAAAATATATAGGAAAGTATTGAAATTCGTATATGCTTTTGAAATCAATAAAATAAACGAAAACATATTAATAAGAATTCGTTGGTGATGGAAATATAAGGACTCATTGTCTAAATTTTAAACTAAAAAAATGATACTCTGCAATTTGTTTTCAATCTACTAAAAAATACATATAGGAAAGTATTGAAATTCGTATATTTTTTGAAATCAATAAAATAAACGAAAAGATATAAATCAGAATTCGTTTGTGATGGAAATATAAGAACTCATTGTCTGTATTTAAATTTAATAAAAATAAAACTCTGCGATAACCTTTAATCTATTAAAAAAACTTATTGGAAAGTATTGAAATTCGTATATTCTTTTGAAATCAATAAAATAAACGTGAAGATATAAATCAGAATTCGTTGGTGATGGAAATATAAGAACTAATTGTTTGTAATTAAAATGATTTAATATGATACTCTGCAATTTGTTTTCAATCTACTAAAAATACATATTTGAAAGTATTGAAATTCGTATATTCTTTTGAAATCAATAAAATAAACAAAAAGGTATAAATAAGAATTCGTTGGTGATGGAAATATAAGGACTCATTGTCTATATTTTAAATTAAAAAAATGATACTCTGCAATTTGTTTTTAATCTACTTAAAAAATATATAGGAAAGAATTGAAATTCGTATATTCTTTTAAAATCAATAAAATAAACGAAAAGATATAAATAAGGATTCGTTGGTGATGGAAATATAAGAACTGATTGTCTGTTATTAAAATGATTTAATATGATACTCTGCAATTTGTTTTCAATCTACTAAAAAAAAACATATAGGAAAGTATTGAAATTCGTATATTTTTTTGAAATCAATAAAATAAACGAAAAGATATAAATAAGAATTCGTTGGTGATGGAAATATAAGAACTAATTGTTTGTAATTAAAATGATTTAATATAATACTCTGCAATTTGTTTTCAATCTACTAAAAAAAACATATAGGAAAGTATTGAAATTCGTATATTCTTTTGAAATCAATAAAATAAACGAAGAGATATAAATAGGGATTCGTTGGTGATGGAAATATAAGAACTCATTGTCTGTATAAAAATGATTTAATATAATACTCTGCAATTTGTTTTCAATCTACTAAAAAAAACATATAGGAAAGTATTGAAATTCGTATATTCTTTTGAAATCAATAAAATAAATAAAAATATATAAATAAGTAATCGTTGGTGATGGAAATATAAAGATTCACTGTCTATTCATAAAATTAATAAAAACTAAACATTGCGATTTCTTCTAATCTACTAAAAAATACATATAGACAAGTATTGAAATTCGTATATTCTTTTGAAATCAATAAAATAAATAAAAATATATAAAGAAGTATTCGTTGGTGATGGAAATATAAAGATTCACTGTCTATTCATAAAATTAATAAAAACTTAACATTGCGATTTCTTCTTATCTACTAAAAAATACATATAGGCAAGTATTGAAATTCGAATATTCTTTTGAAATCAATAAAATAAACGAAAACATATTAATAAGAAGTCTTTGGTGATGGAAATATAAAGACTCATTGTCTGTATATAAAAAAAATAAAAACTAAACTTTGCGATTTTTTCTAATCTTCTAAAAAATACATATAGGCAAGTATTGAAATTCGAATATTCTTTTGAAATCAATAAAATAAACAAAAAGGTATAAATAAGAATTCGTTGGTGATGGAAATATAAGGACTCATTGTCTATATTTTAAATTAAAAAAATGATACTCTGCAATTTGTTTTTAATCTACTTAAAAAATATATAGGAAAGAATTGAAATTCGTATATTCTTTTGAAATCAATAAAATAAACGAAAAGATATAAATAAGGATTCGTTGGTGATGGAAATATAAGAACTGATTGTCTGTTATTAAAATGATTTAATATGATACTCTGCAATTTGTTTTCAATCTACTAAAAAAAAACATATAGGAAAGTATTGAAATTCGTATATTTTTTTGAAATCAATAAAATAAACGAAAAGATATAAATAAGAATTCGTTGGTGATGGAAATATAAGAACTAATTGTTTGTAATTAAAATGATTTAATATGATACTCTGCAATTTGTTTTCAATCTACTAAAAAAAACATATAGGAAAGTATTGAAATTCGTATATTTTTTTGAAATCAATAGAATAAACGAAAACATATTTATGAGAATTCTTTGGTGATGGAAATATAAGAACTCATTGTTTGTATTTAAAGTTAATTAAAACTAAACTCTGCGATTTATTCTAATCTACTTAAAAATACATATAGGAAAGTATTGAAATTCGTATATTCTTTTGAAATCAATAAAATAAACGAAAAGATATAAATAAGGATTCGTTAGTGATGGAAATATAAGAACTCATTGTCTGTATTTAAATTTAATAAAAAAAAAACTTTGCGATAACCTTTAATCTACTAAAAAAAACTTATTGGAAAGTATTGAAATTCGTATATTCTTTTGAAATCAATAAAATAAACGAAAAGATATAAATAAGAATTCGTTGGTGATGGAAATATAAGAACTCATTGTCTATATTTTAAATAAAAAAAATGATACTCTGCAATTTGTTTTTAATCTACTAAAAAAATATATAGATATTATATATATATATATCTATATAAATATATAGAAATAATCGAATAGATAATACTAAGGATTCGTTAGTGATGGAAATATAAGAACTCATTGTCTGTATTTAAATTTAATAAAAATAAAACTCTGCGATAACCTTTAATCTACTAAAAAAACTTATTGGAAAGTATTGAAATTCGTATATTCTTTTGAAATCAATAAAATAAACGAAAACATATTAATAAGAATTCGTTGGTGATGGAAATATAAGGACTCATTGTCTAAATTTTAAACTAAAAAAATGATACTCTGCAATTTGTTTATAATCTACTTAAAAAATATATAGGAAAGTATTGAAATTCGTATATTCTTTTGAAATCAATAAAATAAACGAAAACATATTAATAAGAATTCGTTGGTGATGGAAATATAAGGACTCATTGTCTAAATTTTAAACTAAAAAAATGATACTCTGCAATTTGTTTTCAATCTACTAAAAAATACATATAGGAAAGTATTGAAATTCGTATATTTTTTGAAATCAATAAAATAAACGAAAAGATATAAATCAGAATTCGTTTGTGATGGAAATATAAGAACTCATTGTCTGTATTTAAATTTAATAAAAATAAAACTCTGCGATAACCTTTAATCTATTAAAAAAACTTATTGGAAAGTATTGAAATTCGTATATTCTTTTGAAATCAATAAAATAAACGTGAAGATATAAATCAGAATTCGTTGGTGATGGAAATATAAGAACTAATTGTTTGTAATTAAAATGATTTAATATGATACTCTGCAATTTGTTTTCAATCTACTAAAAATACATATTTGAAAGTATTGAAATTCGTATATTCTTTTGAAATCAATAAAATAAACAAAAAGGTATAAATAAGAATTCGTTGGTGATGGAAATATAAGGACTCATTGTCTATATTTTAAAATAAAAAAATGATACTCTGCAATTTGTTTTTAATCTACTTAAAAAATATATAGGAAAGAATTGAAATTCGTATATTCTTTTAAAATCAATAAAATAAACGAAAAGATATAAATAAGGATTCGTTGGTGATGGAAATATAAGAACTGATTGTCTGTTATTAAAATGATTTAATATGATACTCTGCAATTTGTTTTCAATCTACTAAAAAAAAACATATAGGAAAGTATTGAAATTCGTATATTTTTTTGAAATCAATAAAATAAACGAAAAGATATAAATAAGAATTCGTTGGTGATGGAAATATAAGAACTAATTGTTTGTAATTAAAATGATTTAATATAATACTCTGCAATTTGTTTTCAATCTACTAAAAAAAACATAAAGGAAAGTATTGAAATTCGTATATTCTTTTGAAATCAATAAAATAAACGAAGAGATATAAATAGGGATTCGTTGGTGATGGAAATATAAGAACTCATTGTCTGTATAAAAATGATTTAATATAATACTCTGCAATTTGTTTTCAATCTACTAAAAAAAACATATAGGAAAGTATTGAAATTCGTATATTCTTTTGAAATCAATAAAATAAATAAAAATATATAAATAAGTAATCGTTGGTGATGGAAATATAAAGATTCACTGTCTATTCATAAAATTAATAAAAACTAAACATTGCGATTTCTTCTAATCTACTAAAAAATACATATAGACAAGTATTGAAATTCGTATATTCTTTTGAAATCAATAAAATAAATAAAAATATATAAATAAGTATTCGTTGGTGATGGAAATATAAAGATTCACTGTCTATTCATAAAATTAATAAAAACTTAACATTGCGATTTCTTCTTATCTACTAAAAAATACATATAGGCAAGTATTGAAATTCGAATATTCTTTTGAAATCAATAAAATAAACGAAAACATATTAATAAGAAGTCTTTGGTGATGGAAATATAAAGACTCATTGTCTGTATATAAAAAAAATAAAAACTAAACTTTGCGATTTTTTCTAATCTTCTAAAAAATATATATAGGCAAGTATTGAAATTCGAATATTCTTTTGAAATCAATAAAATAAACGAAAACATATTAATAAGAAGTCTTTGGTGATGGAAATATAAAGACTCATTGTCTGTATATAAAAAAAATAAAAACTAAACTTTGCGATTTCTTCTAATCTTCTAAAAAATACATATAGGAAAGTATTGAAATTCGAATATTCTTTTAAAATCAATAAAATAAACGAAAACATATTTATGAGAATTCTTTGGTGATGGAAATATAAGAACTCATTGTTTGTATTTAAAGTTAATTAAAACTAAAATCTTCGATTTATTCTAATCTACTTTAAAAAGTTTTGAAATTAGTATATTCTTTTGAAATCAATAAAATAAACGAAAAGATATAAATAAGGATTCGTTAGTGATGGAAATATAAGAACTCATTGTCTGTATTTAAATTTAATAAAAATAAAACTCTGCGATAACCTTTAATCTACTAAAAAAAACTTATTGGAAAGTATTGAAATTCGTATATTCTTTTAAAATCAATAAAATAAACGAAAAGATATAAATAAGAATTCGTTGGTGATGGAAATATAAGAACTCATTGTCTATATTTTAAATTAAAAAAATGATACTCTGCAATTTGTTTTTAATCTACTAAAAAAATATAAAGGAAAGAATTGAAATTCGTATATTCTTTTGAAATCAATAAAATAAACGTGAAGATATAAATCAGAATTCGTTGGTGATGGAAATATAAGAAATAATTGTTTGTAATTAAAATGATTTAATATGATGCTCTGCAATTTGTTTTCAATCTACTAAAAATACATATTTGAAAGTATTGAAATTCGTATATTCTTTTGAATTCAATAAAATAAACGAAAAGATATAAATAAGAATTCGTTGGTGATGGAAATATAAGGACTCATTGTCTATATTTTAAATTAAAAAAATGATACTCTGCAATTTGTTTTTAATCTACTTAAAAAATATATAGGAAAGAATTGAAATTCGTATATTCTTTTGAAATCAATAAAATAAACGAATAGATAATAATAAGGATTCGTTTGTGATGGAAATATAAGAACTCATTGTCTGTTTTTAAATTAAATAAAAATAAAACTCTGCAATTTGTTTTGAATCTACTAAAAAATACATATAGGAAAGTATTGAAATTCGTATATTCTTTTGAAATTAATAAAATAAACGAAAAGATATAAATCAGAATTCGTTGGTGATGGTAATATAAGAACTCATTGTCTTTATTTAAAAAAAAAAATGAAACTCTGCAATTTGTTTTCAATCTACTAAAAAAAACATATAGGAAAGTATTGAAATTCGTATATTCTTTTGAAATCAATAAAATAAACGAAAAGATATAAATCAGAATTCGTTGGTGATCGAAATATAAGAACTCATTGTCTTTATTTAAATTTAATAAAAATAAAACTCTGCGATAACCTTTAATCTATTAAAAAAACTTATTGGAAAGCATTGAAATTCGTATATTCTTTTGAAATCAATAAAATAAACGAAAAGATATAAATAAGAATTCGTTGGTGAAGGAAATATAAGGATACATTATCTGTTATTATATTTAATAAAAATTAGACTCTGTTTTTTTTTAATCTACTAAAAAATACATATAGGAAAGTATTGAAATTCGTATATTCTTTTGAAATCAATAAAATAAACGAATAGATAATAATAAGGATTCGTAAGTGATGGAAATATAAGAACTCATTGTCTGAATTTAAATATAATAAAAATAAAACTCTGCGATAACCTTTAATCTACTAAAAAAACTTATTGGAAAATATGAAAATTCGTATATTCTTTTGAAATCAATAAAATAAACGAAAAGATATAAATAAGAATTCGTTGGTGATGGAAATATTAGAACTAATTGTCTGTAATTAAAATGATTTAATATGATACTCTGCAATTTGTTTTCAATCTACTAAAAAATACATATATGAAAGTATTGAAATTCGTACATTCTTTTGAAATCAATAAAATAAACGAATAGATAATAATAAGGATTCGTTAGTGTTGGAAATATAAGAACTCATTGTCTGTATTTGAAATTTGATAAAAATAAAACTCTGCGATAACCTTAAATCTACTAAAAAAACTTGTTGGAAAATATTGAAATTCGAATATTCTTTTGAAATCAAAGAGATCAGATATAATTGGTGATGAAAATATAAGGACTCATTGTCTATATTTTAAATTTAAAAAATGATACTCTGCAATTTGTTTTTAATCTATTAAAAAAATATATAGGAAAGAATAGAAATTCGTATA